>OY482673.1:43050353-43650353 GCA_960531455.1 Urophora cardui
ATCTTCTTATAGAAGAACTGTAGCGACATATTTTCTACTACAGTTGAAATGAACTAAGCAGTGCTTTTTTCTTTATAAACTAGATATTAAAAACTTAATTTTGTTAACTTCAAATGCAATTCCAACTTCAATTTATGGCACTAGCATTTACACATACTCGTACAAGCGCTTTGTATAAATTGCGAAAATACCATATTAAATAGCAAGAGAAAAAAGAAAAAATATATAAAAGTAAATAAATAAATAAATGAAATTAAATCCAACATACAAATATACGCACAGTTACATACATACATACATATGTGGGGCAATCGGTAAAAGATCCAGCGCATTTAATCGGATTTGGGTATTTATGTAACGCGGGTGAAAGCAAAAAGGCCAAATGAAAATCTCACAGCAAAAAGCAGGGCAACCGCACCTCAAAACGCATTCAATTGTTGTTGTTTGTTGTTGGGGGCATAAAATAAACACATAGCGATAAATAATAAGAAATGCTCAAGCCCTCGTACACAGTCCCACACATATATAAGTAGTTTGTGAAGTAGGTACACCAGTGCGTATGAGTATTGTTATTTCTGTGACAATGCACAATGCGCCAGCGAAAATTCATGGCATAGCAAAATTAATCCGGATTTCATTTAAGTGTGTGTGTTTGTGTGCGTGTCATGATAGCGTGATGAAAAGCGGAAAACATTTGTGGAAAATAATGTAATAGGAAAGCAAGTGAAGGAAGTAAGGTTGGCCTTAGTTTGAGTGGAACCGAAGTTTCATAACCAGTTCAGCCTAAAAAATTTCTATTAACCCCAAGAATTGATTACATAATTATGTATGTATATTGCAGGGTAGGAAGAAACTCAGAGTATGAGTGAGTGAGTGAGGAATTTCAGCCTCACGGCATGATGATGAGTGGCCGTTTGCGTTTCTCGCTCATCTCTAAAGCAGAGTGAGGATTTTTTTTGTTTCCTCACTCATTTCGAATGAGCGATGAAGAAATGAGGCGCTCACGCTGCGTGTGAGATGAGCCGTCGTAGGATTCCTCTTCTCTTTGTGTAATGCGAGTGAGCGTGTGGGTGAGTGCGCAGAAACTCAGTAAATATTACATACATATATTAGAATGCATACATACATATATTTATGTTGCAGTGTGCAATTTAGTGACATGTTTTTCTAATAAAAAGCATGTCTGGTTGTTTTTCTGCTTTTTTTTCATATTTATGCCCGTTTTAGGCGATTGAGTAGGTATGTAAAATCCATATTTCTACCTAAACTTGGTTTTTGTTGTTTTTCATCTATGTATATGTGTAGATATGTATTTAATTCAGCAGATGCAATTACGAATATTTACATACGTATGTATGTAGGTAGGTAGTTAAAAGGAACATTATTTTTAAGAATGTGCATTCGTTGCTTGATATAATGTTTTTCGTATGATAAAATATATGTATGTATGTACCTACATATGTAGGTACTTACCTACTTGTTTAGTTTTTATTTATTATGCGACTAACGCAAAAAAACTATTTATTCGTCATTAGAATCATATTTTTTTTGCATTTGACATTAACAGTCTATTTCTCACAATTTTTTACCTTGACAACAATAAAATAAAATAATTTTGAAATAAAAAAGAAATGAAAATAGGTATGTACCTACAAGTTGTAAATTTAGCAAGCTCTATCTAACTTCCGCTTTTCAATCAAGGGAATGAAGAAGTCCTATTTGCGTACCGTATTGTTCCAAATATACTCAGTACATAGCCATCCTTCTATTTTAATTTTAATTTTCATTATTATTTTATTTTAGTAATTTATTATTCAAATTAAAAAAAAAAATTGTTCTAGTTGAGTTTAAAATTAAATGACAATCAAATTGTTCTTTGAGGGATAGTTTATCTTTTTTCAACCTACAGTAGAATTGTTTTTGTAGTTTTACTTTCGGTAGATTTTTCAAACAATAAATACAAGAAAAATTCAGAGAAATAAAGTGGTGTCATACGGGCTTTCGTTATTCGATTTCGAACATAAAAGCGCTGCCAAAGAGTTTTCTACTACCATATTTGCCATAAAGTACATTATTTTGAACAAAAGTCAAGATTAAACAAATATTTAATGTTAAAATGCGATAGATTTTAAACGCCGTGCAGTAGAACTTCATATTTAAAAAAATGTGCTGTAGATTTACCACATATGCGTGCAGTGTGCACACTGCAGAGTAGAGCTGTAAAACCATCGATAGTCGGACCACTCGATAGTTTCGATAGTCGAAAAAAAAACTATCGATACTATCGATAGTTTTTTATGAATATTTCACTAAAATAAAGAGAGGGATGGTTTTGTTTACAGTTTTCTTTCCAAAAAGTCTTTAATTTTTTACGCAAAACAATAATTAAATAAAAGATCAAATAAAAATTAGATACTCCACTTACACTGAGAGAAAAATAAACCAAAAGTTGGTTAATAGTACTAATTTCACACTTGAAACGGAATCAATGTGAATTTTGTTTAATATTACTGTCATTTCATAATAGAAAACTCCTGCGTAATTCCTCAATGCGTAATTAACAATCTGGTAACATTCATTTTACTGTATCTGGTAACACGGCGCAGCATGGGAAAAATACCGTTTCCTTTGGCGGCCATTACGCAATGATTTGGCAAATTGGGGAGAAAGAAAGGTATCGTCGAAGAGGGCACAGCAGTTTTGAAACACACGTACACGTAGGAAATAAAATAATGTAATGTATTAAAATGTACAGTCGCGGCCTTCTATAACTTTTAATAATTTAATAAAGTAAATTCATATATACATATCTTAAACTAAACTCGTTTGTCGCTTTTATTATTCTGCCGCCGTCTTCTACAATTACCATTACCATTACCATTGTTGATATATTAGACAGTGTTTTTGGTTATATTAACCATGATATTTGTTGATATAACAAAATGTTCGTTCAAATCTTCAACCAATTTCTTGTTACTATTAAACAATTTGTTGGTTATATTTTTATGCCAGTAGCAGCACTGCTATGTATGATCTATAAGAGAGTGTTAATATGTTAACTGAATAACAAAGAAAATTCCAAATACTGACTCTCTCGCTCTCTGCAATTCGGGTCCAGCCATTCAACTTCGTCAAGCACAAACGGTGTTGAAGGCGATGGTAACAACAGAGCCGAAGCCATAAAGCTTCTTAAATATTTTTACTTTTTTTTTAGATATGAATTAACCAATATTTTCGTTAACATAACAAATATACACGTTGGGCAAACCAACTTTCTGTTTTATATTGATTGTTACCAAAATATTGGTTAATGGTACAATGAAAATGTACATATTACATTTTTTCCTTTTGACATGAATAAATCAACCAAGAAGTTGGTTGAAAAAACCATTGTACTTTTTTCTCTGTGTATATATATAGCATTTTCTGGTTAAATTAAACCTTAAAAAGAGGGATGGTTTTGTTTACATTTTCCTTTTCAAAGTCTTTAATTTTTTTTTTAACGCATAACATTAATTAATTAACAAAAGAACAACAAATAGGAAATAAATACTTCACTTATATATATAGCATTTTTTGGTTAAATTAAGCCTTTTTCAATTTAAAATTTGCACTTGATTTGAAAAAGGTTTCATTTGACTTGAAAACGCTATAGTAATAAAACTAAAAGTAGTACATTTGTTTTTTAGCATCTTTGGCGCGGACTACACAATTTCCAGATGGATTTTAGAAAGCGTTAACTGGATTTTAGAAATTTCAATTGGTTTTTAGAAAGAGGAAATTGGATTTTGGAAATATCAATTGGATTTTAGAAAGGGGCAATTTGATTTTAGAAATGTCAGTTGGATTTTAGAAAGGGGAAATTGGATTTTAGAAATGTCAATTGGATTTTAGAAAGGGGAAATTGGATTTTAGAAATGTCAGTTGGATTTTCGAAAGCGTGATTTGGATTTCAGAATGTGCGTGTAAAATAAATTTTACACAGAATTTTTCGAATAGAAATTCTTTTTGCGTATGAAATTATAATGTACATATACGTAATTATATAAATTTTCGAAAATCCAATTTACAGTTTCTAAAGTCCAATTTCCCTTTTCTAAAATCCAATTGACATTTCTAGAATCCAATTTTCCCTTTCTAAAATTCAACTGACATTACTAAAATCCAATTTCCCCTTTCTAAAATCCAATTGACATTTCCAAAATCCAATTTCGCCTTTCTAAAATCCAATTGACATTTCTAAAATCCAATTTTCCCTTTCTAAAATCCAGTTGACGCTTTCTAAAATCCATCTGGAAATGGTGTAGTACATAAGGCACATTGTTTATACATTTCATTAATGTAAAATACGGATAATCAAAAGGCACACTGTTTAAACATTTCATTAATGTAGAATACACTATGCTTTAAATAAATCAAAAAACAAAAAAATACGAAGAATTTCAGTTATGGGGGAGGATTAGCCATGGGTAATGGCGCAATTTTTTTGGCGCTGATACAATAACTCCAGCGCCACTCGTGGCGCCAACTCACGGTACTGGCGCAATAACACCTTTAGCGCAATTGTCATGGAATAATCGATAACAGGGCCGTGCGCACGGGGGGGTTTTGGGGGTTAAAACCCCCCCCATGACCCAATCTAAGTTGCAATGATTTTACAAAAATTTTCAAAACACAGTTTATTAATTTTGCATTGAATCTTGACTCATATTTTTGACAAAATTAGTACAATAATTTTACGGAAGAAGAAATTGGTGAAAGTTGCAAAAAATAAGGTTGGCCAATACATAAGTTCGGCACTTTGAATTGCACTTGGAGCTTTCCGAAATTACAAAGTTGTGTAGCATTTCGTTTGAAATTTTTCAAAAAATTGTACTGATAACAAAAAATTTTCATTTTGTGAAAACAGTGAGCAGTTTCAATTAATAAGTACTGTAAACAGTACTATTCAGGACCTGGTTAACTAGGTTTTGATGAATCAGAATTAGACCAGATAAGTCAACTATTTTGGCAAAGGGATGTTCTCATTGTTTGTTTACGTTTGACGGAAACACGGTGTATTTTATATAATGCGGATACCGCTTAAAGTGGGCGTAGCCACACCCATTTTCAAAATTAGTATCAATTATCCGACTAAGCATATGAATATTATTCTTTGTGCAAAATTTCATTCCTTTATGACTTTTAGTTACAAATATGTCACGTCACAAATTTCACAAGACTATTTTAGAAATGTTTTTGTAAAAAAGTAGGCGTGGTTATACACCGATTTCGCTAAATTTTTTAACGTATATTAGTACAAGTAATAAAAGTTTAACCCTAAGTTTCGTCATGTGGCCGCTGTGGTGTTGGTGTTAGCGCAATTGCGCCGCGCAGCCTAGGGAGGATAGGTATGGGCCTGCTGAGCACAGAACAATTTTTTTTTAATTTTTTGTATGGTTACGTTTTTGAGATAACGGTAATTTTGTGTTTTTTGTTATCACTTTATTCAAAAATTATGTTCGCTGGAGTTACGCTTCTAACAATATACAACTTATAGTAATTGAACCACATCTCGCTAAATTACATCTGGTCAATGTCAAAATTTTTAATTTTTTGCGATTTTTGAAAAAGTTTTGATTTTTAAATTAAGTTTTTTATAAAAACTTGTAAAAATCAGAAAAGTTTTATTTTTTAAAAATACGCCGGTTTAATTGTTAACGTAATATCAAGGATATCTGATAAAAACATTATTTTTAGCGATTTCTTTCATGTGAAAAAAAGGATATTTTATGGACGAAAAACTCGGTTAGATGACTCATTCGTGTATAGACAAAAGATAAAATTTGTTTGTGACTTCACCCTCTCATACGGTTAGCGTTAATCAGAGGTTGAGTAAACGGCCCTTAAGCTAAAGATATAGATACTTATGCATTGTGGAACGATTTTTCGTCATCCCTTGTGAAAAAATCGTTCCACAATACTTCATATTCCTACCCCGTCGGAAAGCCAAGCAAAAAAAAAGGAATAATGAAAATTACTTAACTATTGCTTGTCATTTTAAAAAGCTGCTGTCAGATACAAATCATTCCGCAGCTAATATATTGGAAAACTTGCACCATGTTCCATGCGAGTTACCGTGTTTTGCACCTTCAATGAATTTAGCTGTGCGAGAAAATTGTTTCTGATTTTAAAGGCAGTACTATTGAATATGAGAAGTTTAAGGCCGCGCAAGAAGTCTATAGTGTTTTGAAAAAAAAAAAGTTGTAAAACGACGCCCTATACACGGATGAGTCATATAACCGAAGTTTTAGTCCATAAAATATCCTTTTGTTTCACATGAAAGAAATCGCTAAAAATAATGTTTTATCAGATATCTTTGATATTACGTTAACAATTAAACGGGCTAATTTTTAAAAAATAATTTTTTTCTGATTTTTACAAGTTTTTATAAAAAACTTAGTTTGAAAATCAAAACTTTCAAAAATCGGAAAAAATTTTGACATTGACCAGATGTCATTTAGCGAGGTGTGGTTCAATTACTACAAGTTGTATATCGTTAGAAGCGTGGATTTTAGTCGCCTCTTAGGACAGACATTCCTTACCACGGGTATACATATTCTAAGCCCCCTAACCCGCTGGGGTATTAATTTGACCAATTTGATATCGAAATCCAACTCCTCCCTAACATTCAGTATTCTTCTCTTGGAACAAAACTACAAGAATGAATAGGGATAACCATCGATAGTGGAAAAAAACTATCGATAGTGACACGAAAAAAAACTATCGATACTATCGATAGTGCCATCGATAGTTTTGCAGCTCTACTGCAGAGTAAACAAATTTGTAGCATTCATGCAGCTCCATACTGCATACTTACTACAGACGGTTGGCTGCGTCATCGCCAAGCTGTGAGGCGTCGCTCATATTCCTCACTCACTCAGAGCAACTCATGAGGGCGCAGCTGAGGAGAGGCAACGCTACTAGCGTGCCTCATCTTGGCTGCTCACTCTGCTGCCAATCACGCAGAGCGCTCACGCTAATGTGTGGCCTCTGTTGTTTATGCGCTCAGAGGCCACTCATGCAGCTGCACCCTCATGAGTGAAGCATGTGTGAGTGAGGAGCCAAAATGAGGCAAATCCGAACCCTGGTATATTGGGCTGGTCCTTAAAATCAAATTAGCGATTTTCTTCGGTCTCACCCCCTACATCGGTAACAGCACAGTCAAGGATATCACATATAAATTTTGGTTCCGATCGGAGATGGTTAATATGAATTTTGATCCCTATGCGACACCCCTTAACTGTCTCTGATCGGGACAAATAGCATCTACCAAGTGGGTGGGTGCTGCCAATCACGCAGAGCGCTCACGCTAATGTGTGGCCTCTGTTGTTTATGCGCTCAGAGGCCACTCATGCAGCTGCACCCTCATGAGTGAAGCATGTGTGAGTGAGGAGCCAAAATGAGGCAAATCCGAACCCTGGTATATTGGGCTGGTCCTTAAAATCAAATTAGCGATTTTCTTCGGTCTCACCCCCTACATCGGTAACAGCACAGTCAAGGATATCACATATAAATTTTGGTTCCGATCGGAGATGGTTAATATGAATTTTGATCCCTATGCGACACCCCTTAACTGTCTCTGATCGGGACAAATAGCATCTACCAAGTGGGTGGGTGCTGCCAATCACGCAGAGCGCTCACGCTAATTTGTGGCCTCTGTTGTTTATGCGCTCAGAGGCCACTCATGCAGCTGCACCCTCATGAGTGAAGCATGTGTGAGTGAGGAGCCAAAATGAGGCAAATCCGAACCCTGGTATATTGGGCTGGTCCTTAAAATCAAATTAGCGATTTTCTTCGGTCTCACCCCCTACATCGGTAACAGCACAGTCAAGGATATCACATATAAATTTTGGTTCCGATCGGAGATGGTTAATATGAATTTTGATCCCTATGCGACACCCCTTAACTGTCTCTGATCGGGACAAATAGCATCTACCAAGTGGGTGAGGTTGAAGAAATATTATATAAAATTTTTCTATACTATAAGGTAGAGCCAGATGACGCAAGAAATTACTTTCAGAAAGTGAAAAATTCAAATTTTTGTTTTTGGCAGGGTAAAAATTAACGCATCGATTTGTGTTTCCATTCTGGAAAGCCACTAACATGTACAGAAGGTTAGTATGGCTTAGTAGTTGGTTAGTATGTATACATATTTCTATGCAACATCTGGGTATACAATTATTAGCAACAACAACATAATTTCGCTCTCGTTGCACCTAACCAAGTTAATATGCTTGAATTGTAAGTTTAATTGTGTTTCTGTGCTTTACAGCTCATTTTAAAATAAATACAATGCAAAGAGATTCATAAGCCTAAGGTGAAGCCTAAGCTGTGGAAACTGGAATATGCTGTCAGCCCTGCTTTGCGCTCATTCACTTTCCTACAAAAGCTGTAATTCTTAATTTTCTGTTATGCGCTTATATCTCAAATATAGAGAGAGGTAATTGAGTTTTCTGAGCAAACATGAGCAAAGAGAGGATGTTTGATAAGTGTAAAATGTTGCGTATTGTCGTAGGAAAGATTGCCTTCTTTTTATTATCCCTTATATACCTAATCTATCTATTATATAAAAATGAATGTGTGTGTGTGTGTATGTGTGTGTGTGTGTGTGTTATTTATGGACTCCCAAAGTAATCAACCGATCTTTATGAAATTTTCACAGTAGATTCATATGGTATATGCGCTGGTGATAGGGTATACAGACTTTCGGAAAAGTGGGAACTTCCCGGAATATGGGCCAAAATGTGGGCCCAGAGTGACCCAGCAAGTCTTTGAGCAATATTGGTATCAAATGAAAGGTGTTGAGCAGGCCTTCAACATAGAGTTATTTTCATTGCGATGCCTAGGCCGGGTCCCGAGATATGGGTCAAAACGTGGACCCGGATGACCCCTGCATATTTCCGAGCGATATTGGTAGCAAAGGAAAGCTGTTGAGGAGGACTTCAACAAAAAGCTCTTTAAATAGTTACACCTAGGCTACTCTCCAAGATATGGGTCAAAGCATGAACCGGAATGACCCCTGAATGCTTCCGAGCGATATTGGTAGCAAATGAAAGGCGTTGAGCAGGGCTTCAACCTACAGCTTTCCCAGAAATAGCTCAAATAGTGGGCCCAGATGGTGATGGATGGTCTCGGTAATGTAAAGATAAAGGTAAAGGTAAAGGTAAAGGCAAAGGTAAAGGTAAAGGTAAAGGTAAAGGTAAAGGTAAAGGTAAAGGTAAAGGTAAAGGTAAAGGTAAAGGTAAAGGTAAAGGTAAAGGTAAAGGTAAAGGTAAAGGTAAAGGTAAAGGTAAAGGTAAAGGTAAAGGTAAAGGTAAAGGTAAAGGTAAAGGTAAAGGTAAAGGTAAAGGTAAAGGTAAAATTAAAGGAAAGGGAAAGAGAAAGGTAAAGGTAAAACTAAAGGAAAAAGAAAGAGAAAAGGAAATGTAGAGTGAACCCCTCATTATAACATACAAATTTTTTCGTCGCTGCGAAGCGGGACGGGTATCTGCTAGTATATATATAAAAATCAAGCCCATTTCTTTGTCGCCGGCTTTCGCCCAAACGCGTTTAGGGATTTTGACCAAATTTACACACCAGCTTAGTACCTTGCCCTAGATGGTTTATATACATATTTTTTTCAAATCCGGAAGTCGGTTCCCGAGATATAGGTCAAAAGGTCAAAACGTGGATCCGGCTTTCCCCTGAATATTTTTGGACGATATTGGTATCAAATGAAAGGTATTGATGAGAGAATTTACATAGAATATTACTCATTGTGATTCCTAGGTCGGGTCTCCAGATATGGGTCAAAACGTGGACCCGGATGACCCTCGAATGTTTCTGAGCTATATTGGTATCAAATGAAAGGTATTTAACAGAGAATTTACATAGAATAGTACTCATTGTGATTCCTAGGTCGGGTCTCCAGATATAGGTTGCACCGTGGACCCGGATGAACCTCGGATGTTATTGAGTGATATTGGTATCAAATGAAAGGTCTTGATTAGGACTTCAACATATAACTATTTTATTTGTGATGCTTAGGACGGGTCCCCAAATATGGGTCAAAACGTGGACCCGGATGACCCCGGAAAATTTCTCAGTGATATTAGTATCAAATAAAGCGTTTTGAGAAGGGATTTTACATAGAAATGAACTCATTACGATCCCTAGGTCGGGTCCCAAGGTGTGGTTCAACACGCGACCCCGGACAACACCGGGATATTTCTCAGGGATATTGGTACCAAATGAAAAGTGCTGAGCAGGGCCTTTACACAGAAATGAACTCATTATGATTCCTAGGTCTGATCCCTAAATGTGGGTCAAAACGTGGACCGGGATGGCCCCGGAAAATTTCTGAACGATATTGGTGTCAACTGAAAGGCAGGGCTTTTACATAGAAATGAACTCATTATGATTCCTAGGTCAGGTCCCCAGATGTGGGTCAAAATGTGGATCCGGATGGCCCCGGATAATTTCTCAGTGATATTGTTATTTAATCACGGCGCATGACGATTCCTAGGTGGGGTAACAAGGTATGGGTCAATATGTGGACCAGGATAACCCTGGGATATATCTTAGGGATATTGGTATCAAATGAAAGTGTTGACCGGGTCTGCTATATAGAGATATTTTCATAGTGATTCTTAGTCCTCATACCCAATTATGGGTAAAAGAGACGATTCGGACGCCACGGAATGTTTTTAAGCAATGGTGGTATCAAATGAGAAGTGGAATGCAGGGTATGTTATGCTAAACCCAGTTCCCTAGGGAAAGGGGAAGAGTAATGAGACTGGGAAAGGCAAAGCAAGGGACGGAAAAGGAGAGGGAGAATATATTAAAAATGGAATGAAGAGGATGGGGAGAGAGACAGTAAGAAAGGGAATTAGAGAAGGAATAAGAGGGGGAATAAAAAGGAGAAAGACATAAAAGGAGCGGTAGGAGAGAGCGGTAGAGAAAGGGAAGCGGAAATGTGATGGGAAAGGAAAAAGGAAACGGAAATGAAAGGAAAGATAAATGGAAAGGGAAAGAGAAATAGAAAAGTAGAGGGAAAGGCAGATGAAGACTAATACGAAGAAAAATGGGATAAGAACATTAAGAGGGCTTTTGAAAATATCAATTTTTTCCTACACTTTTTTTAAACTTATCTGAATTGTGCTGAGCTCTGCAGCCCGAGGTAATTTCGGTTTCTAGATACTTTGAACATATTTTAAAGCGTGTCTTTTTTCGGTTCAAGTACCTATAATAGGAAGTGGGCCAAAGCAAAGCTTGGCCGGGTACAGCTAGTTCTTATTATAAGAAATGATTGAGTCCATATTTGCTATGGAGAATAAGTCTTATTATAAGTTATATAAAGACCACATAAAGCCTTATTATAAAGAATTATCGCAGCCTAATTCCCAATTAGTAGGAAAAACAAAAGGAGCACACCTCGAGCACACCTCGAGAGAAGCTCGGCCATAAAACTAGTCAGAGTTATAATAGCGCCATTGTATTATATTATATTATTAATTCCCATGGCGGATAAGCCTTGGTAATAAGGTTCCCTCTCAGAGAGAGAGAGAGAGAGAGTAGTCTTTATAACCCGATGACATCAACACAAGAAAATCAGCCTTATTATAAGCCTTTGTCCATGCAACTTTTGGTCGCTTAGAACTTTCAGGCATTATTTCTTAACTTAAATAAGGCGAAGATTTTTTGGTAGTTATGAATGCATATGTACATTTCTTGTCATTTGCTTTTTCCCATTGCTTCGCCAGCTAAACCAATTTTATTGCAATCTGTAACGTCACATTCGCATTCGTCATTCTACTATAAAAGGGAACAAAACAGCACAGCCTAACCCAACTTAGAGATAATCGCACATGCACTTTATCGCAGCACACTCAACAAACGTTGAGTTCTTTTTGCACCTAACAATGCGCTAAGCTAAGTGAAGGGCTTACATTACAATTTCCGCTTTGTCATACGCAATTTATTTTAATTTCGTTTTGTTATACCAATTAGGTAGTAATTTGCCAAGTTTTATTTAGAAAATGAAGAAATTAAATATCAAAATGAAAACCACTTTATTTCAATAAACGTTGGAAGTGTATGTGAATGCAGCGGCATCTAATAGTTCTCAACAGATTCACTCGCCTCAACCTTAGAGCGAGCTTAAATGTATGCTCCTGAGATTTTGCACAGAGGTTGGGTTGGGACCTACGTATAGTTCTCTGCCGACTACGAACGAGAAATGCATTTTTTGTGAGAATATTTTTCATAGCAAAAATGCACTCACAGGGTATGCCGATCACTGCCGAGGGAAATGAGGCAATGACAATGATATTTTTCAACAATTTCTAACTCTTCCTACCTACGTGGCTGCCTGAATACTGTACATTACACAGAAACGAGATGGCAGACGAACTTTCTAGAGGGGCACATCCGCTCCACTTTCACTTTCGTGGAAGGGTTTAGATATGCCATTCGCTACCAAAAAGCTCACACTGAAATAGTCCTACTTCTAAGAAGTGGAGGAAAGGTGGCATTGTTTGAGTACATACAACCATACTAGGCTATTTTGGCCAAACTGGAACGCCAGACGGAACAAGAGTCTACTGGCACTCGGCAGGTCGGAGCTAGTACTAATGACTGGGCTATTAACAAGTCATATAATCCTTGGCCGCTGTGGTGCAGTGGGTAGAGTGCTCGCCTGCTATAACAGAGGTCTCGGGTTCAAACCCCAGTCCAAGCAAATACCAAAAAATGTTATAAGTAAAAATCCAATTATTGGGTTTTTTTAAGAGCAGCGGTCACCTCTCGGCAGTGGGCGGCATACCCTCCGGCCTAGAAGGTGGATAATGTCAAAAAAATATCGTTCGCATGACAGTCGGTCTAGTGTCAGAAGGGACTAGTACTCAAGCGTATGGAATTTATCCGGCAAAGGACTGTTACTTTCTCTACACTCCCAAAATCCTCTAGGAGTGGCTTGTTGGCTACAACAACAACAACAACAACAACAACAACAACAACAACAACAACATGAGTACTCCTTATTACGATTACTGTAGGGCCTGTGAGAATGAAGAGGAGCCCGTAACAGTAAAACACCATCCACCAGCGCTTAGGAGCCTACCAATTTTGATGATCTAGGAGATCTACTACACCTTTTCTAGTTTAAGTTCAGAAAGTTACAATTGAAGTTCAGAAAATTACAATGGAAGTTCATTTCGAAATTCTGAACTTCAATTTTAATTTTCTGAACTTCAATTGTAACTTTCCGAACTTCAATTAGAAATTCTGAACTTCAATTTTAATTTTCTGAACTTCAATTGTAAATTTCTGAACTTAAACTGGAAAAGGTGTAGTGACATTGGAATTCAAGAAAATTCTAAGATATTTATGTGGAGTACACACTATGGTTTGATTAGTGGGGTCTTCGGTTCCACGTAGTACCTATCACAATGGGACCTTCGGGGCCTAAGTGTGCTATGTAGGAAATATTATTCACTGCAACCTAACCTAACCTACCTCCTCGTCGTTCCTCTACAGATAGAAGTCAATTGTGTGGAGGCCCATACATACGTAAACGAAGAAGTTCCATAAGGGCGGTGCCCTGTTATGAAGCTCAATAATGGCCTTGGATGTAATATGTATATTAAGGTGGAGTGTATATTAAGGTGGAGTGAAAATTTTTTTCGGAAATTCAATTTGTTCCAAAGCCAGAACGGCACCTTTCTAACCCAGAAATAAGTCTGTAAAATTTTATTGACGTACTCGTATGTTTAGAGGTTCCCCCAGCCCCGCAAAGTTGAAAGCAATAAGCACGATCTGGTACAAATGTAAAATTTCTAAAATTTTAAAATCAAAAAACGAAGTATGAGGATTGATAAACATGGCTAAGTTGAGTATTAAAGTGAATTTTTTTTTTGGAAACAACAACAACAAACGTTATTAAAGGTCAAAGTTTATATTATGCATTTTTTAAATTGCAATTACTTTAAAACTGCTGAACTTATTTCGAATATTTTTACACCATTCGATAGGTAATTTGATTCCCTTTAATTTGATATACATTTTATGTGGGTTCCATAACACCCCCTGCGGGGGTCAACCCCCCTTTTACTCCCCTTACTTTTCATATATAAAATGTACATTAAATTAAGATGATTCAAAACACCTATCGAACGGTATAAAAACATTTGAAATCGGTTGAGTAGTTTTTAAGCAGATCTGTAAAATGCAAGTACCAGTACAAGTACAAGTACCAGTACCTCAGTACTTCGAAATTCCAGTACAAGTACAAGTACTTGTACATAGAGAGCATATTTTTGGTATTAGTTTACTAATTGACTGCTTAAAAAATATCGCCAGTCATCAATGAATGAAAAAAATGAATGGTCAGTCATACTTGCCAACAATACTGGGGACTTCAAATTTTAAATCATCAGTCAAAAAAAAGACTGAAAGGCTGCATTCAAGACTTCAAGGAAAAGAATGGGACTTCAAAGGCTGAAAGTCACGATGATTGCAATACTTAGCATCTCTGCCTCATACTTCGTTTTTTGATTTTATAATTTTGAAAATTTCATATTTAGGCGCATTTCTGTCGTACCAAGTATGAAAAGAATACTCGCATATTTATCAAATTACCTGCAAATCAACAACACCAACTCGATTATTTTTAAAATAGTCGAGTTGGTGTTGTTGTTTTGAAGGTAATTTTATGAATAAGCGAGTATTCTTATCATACTTGGTACGACAGAAACGCGCCTTTTGTATCAGGTCGTGCTTGTTGCTTTCAACTTTGCGGGGCTGGGGGCAGTTCAAAACGTCATCCTATCGCCATAAAATTTTGTGGGGTTCATTAGCTCGTAAAAAGGCAACTTTTCATTGCTGGTACGTTCAAAAAAAGAACAAAAACAAAATCTCCATATATTTTCACTCCACCTGAATGTATACATCGCATCGTCTCAGTCGCTCACTTTTTCTTTTGCTTATTCATGCGATTCTAGTATTTTTCATATGACTACCAAAGAGGTAGGTACTACTTTTCAGTAAGAATACCTACAATTTTACTCAGCCTAACCTTAGGCTTTTGCGCTTACGTGCCCGTAACACACACATCGCTACAAGCATCGATACATTCGCATGCCTACAGCCGACACATCCACTCATTTTGGTTTATTAACCGCTTTCACAAAATCCATCAACACTAATTACAACCCTTTAAATATCCAATTTAAGCAAAGCCAATGTCAACTTAAAGCACCACGAACCCCCCAAGAGGTCATAGGGCAACCAACCAACCGCCACTTGAACATGAAAATCGCCTTAAGGCCATTTCAAACGCACACATATACTACATAATCGTTCCAATGAGCGGGTCATGGTATGACCGAACGCACATACATACATTCTTATGTAGCTACGCTAAATGCCAAGTGATTTAAAGCTTAAAATATTGCTGCAAATTTGACACTGCATGCAAATATGATAAATCACCGCAATTATTGGACCATCAATCAAAATTATGTGAAGCTGCCACTGTCAATGTTATGCTGTTACTGTTACCATTGCTATTTTACATTCTACCATATATTTAACAAGACATATTGTTGTTGTTGTTGTTGCTATTGTTTCTGCCTTTGCTGTAACTGTTAATGGTAGGCGAAGTGCCTAATTGAATAACGTGAAGCGCAGCGAAGGCAACTGACTATAGATTATACTACATAGACTGTGTTGCGGGTTGGGCTCTGTGCTGTGGCCTGTGCTGCAACCCTTTGACTGACAAATTCGACGAACGTCCAACCAAACGACCGACCAACTGACTCAGCATTTGACGGCGGCGTCTGGTGTGTCTGATTACACTGCTCTACAGCCAAAAAATACTCTGAACGCAACCATCCTTTCTATATGTAAAATCGGTCGCTGATTCCGAAAATCGGGTTCATTTTTAATTCTATGGGAAGGTTTTTGAGATATCGGCAATTTACCGTTATTTGGCCAATGTGTCCACTTAATCCTGTATATCTCTTTAACACAGTGAGTTATATTCCTTAGGGTGACACCAAACGAAATAAAATTAAATTTCCTTTTCACGGCTCCTATAACATTTTTCTCTAACTCTTATAGTTTCTGAAATATTGACGATTAAATTTTAATTTTTTCGATTTTTTACGATTTTTTGAAGAAAAAATTGACTTTGTCAGGCAATATCTTTAAAACCAATATTTTTACCTTCGGTTTTACTCCTTTTCATGAAGCTCCATTCTATTACCAAAAAAATAAGCTATCAACGATGAAAATCCATTGTAAAATGGAAAAGTTATAGGCGATCAAGTAAATACAGCCAGGTCGCGCAATGCCTCTGCACGCGTACATTCTATGCATATTGTACCAATACCTACACATCTGCAGTAGCAGCACATTGGCAGCGCGGTAGATACAAGCCCATTTACGGGTATAACATGCATAAAATATACCCGTGTAGAGGCATTGTGCGACTTGGCTGTATTTACTTGATCGCCTATAACTTTTCCATTTTACCATGGATTTTCTTCGTTGATAGCTTATTTTTTTGCTAATGGAATGGAGCTTCATGAAAAGGAGTAAAACCGAAGGTAAAAATATTGGTTTTAAAGATATTGCCT
Organism: Urophora cardui; assembly: GCA_960531455.1. NCBI lineage: Eukaryota > Metazoa > Arthropoda > Insecta > Diptera > Tephritidae > Urophora > Urophora cardui. The sequence continues at coordinate 43,067,012 of OY482673.1, forward strand.
GACAAAGTCAATTTTTTCTTCAAAAAATCGTAAAAAATCGAAAAAATTAAAATTTAATCGTCAATATTTCAGAAACTATAAGAGTTAGAGAAAAATGTTATAGGAGCCGTGAAAAGGAAATTTAATTTTCTTTCGTATGGTGTCACCCCAAAGAAGATAACTCACTGTGTTAAAGAGCTATACTGGATTAAGTGTACCCATTGGCCAAATAACGGTAAATTGCCGATATCTCAAAAACCTTCCCATAGAATTAAAAATGAACCCGATTTTCGGAATCAGCGACCGATTTTACATATAGATAGGATAGTCACGTCCAAAGTACAGACAAAAAATTTCATTTTGTGATCCAGTGTTATTTATGCGGTTAAAGGTTTTTGGGTTGATGCGCCGATATGCCTACATAACTACATGCATAGATTAGTTTGTTTGCTGGTTGATGGAATTATTGGCCGTGTTTGAATGTGTTTCATTCTTCCATGTGCTTTAAAGCTGATTAAATGTTACGCCGCACAGTGCTTCGTCTCAATATAGTGAATCGGCAAAATTAGGGGAGTAATCGCAGAACGATGAAATTTTGTGTACAGGCATAAAATAATAGAGATAAGAAAAAAACGAAGTTTTGGCCAAATCGATGCAAGGACATGACTACCTCCCATATATCCTTGATTTTAAAGTTGTGATTTCAACTTCAATTTCAAACAGAATGACATCAAATTTGGCATATCTTTATAGAATTATGCTTTTAAACTAAGTTATAACTTTCGTTCTTTTATGTGAAAGGATATAAGTACCTCCCATATATCCTTAATTTTAAAATTGTGATTTCAACTTCAATTTCAAACAGAATGAAATGAATTTTAATGTCTGTTTGTAGAATTATGTTTTTAAACTAGGTGAGAAGTTTCGTCCTTTTCAGTGCAAGGACATGACTACCTCCCATATATCCTTTTTTACAAAAAGTAATTTTTGGATTAACATGTAATCACAATACATTAAAAACGAACTATAACATATATATTTATCCTTTTAGAATCAAGGATGGACTACTCCCGTTAGTTATTGCAAAAAATGGTTCTAAAGAAAATTACTCTTAAATTTGTTCAGAAAATATGTTCGTTGTTATAGTTTAATGCATTATTTTATTGCAGAATATCAATATGATTTTGGCACATATCAAATTGTAACTTTTAAAAGCGCAATATTATTAGAGTTAACACAGAAATACTTTTTTATTATAAAATTTTTCGATGTAAAAATAAAATTTTTGGGATGTTAAATAAAGTACTAAATTAGCGATTTCCGGCATAATTTTTGAAACTTTTTCTTTTTCGGTAGTAAGACCTCCTAGCATAGAATCGAAAATTAAAATAAAAAAAAGTCGTTTTTTCTTGTTTTTTTTTTAAATTTTGTCAAATTTTGTAAAATTTTATGTGTCTCACCTAAAAAGGTTAGTATTACATGTATGTTTTTTTGTAAGTATTTGTCACATATTAATAAAAACTGTATATTTTAGCATAATTAGGCTAATTTCCTATAGCATGAGAGAAAAAGTAACTACATACATTAATTTTGCTAAATTTTTTCCATACCATATATATAAGGTTCTGCAGAATTTTAAAAAATTTTAAAAATATGGCTTTACAAAATCGTACAATTTCTACATTTCCGGCAAAAAACAATGCAATTTTTTTACAGATTCTACTAGAACACTTCAAAGCTAACCAAATTCGCTAATAAAAAAATAGTCGTTCTTTTTTATTTTTTTGTTTGACTCTATCAAACTTTAGTAATTTTTTGAACTCCAATAAAAAAGTCGCAAATGTTTCGATGGAACTAGTCACCTTTCTGAAATAAATCATTTATCAAAAGTTATTTCAGCTATTAGGGCATATAATGGTAAGCAAATGTGGCAAGTTTCAGAGTAATACGATTTAAAATGAATTTTTGGCAATTTTTTTTGTAACACACTAAAAATCGTATTACCTTAAAACAGTTTTGCCTCAAAATTGTACTGATTTTAGCGACCTCTGTTGGCAACAAAAGCATGAGATTTTAAATTCTACTTATACATATATTTATTCCAGGTGAAATGTTAGCTTCACAAAAATATATATTACTTGAATAAATTACGCAGTTTATTTTATCTTAATTTTGTCTATGGGACGAAGCACTGTGCGCCGGCTGGTTAACTAGCATAAGCATGCATATGGACATATGTTTTGGAAAGACTGAAATGCAGCTAGACAAGGCAATCATAAAGCTCACAACGAATTGCATACATTTTAGCTCTGTACGTGAGCAAGAAACTTCGGTATCAAATTGGAGCGAAATATGACTAAAATAGTTAATTTTTTAATTGATTAATAAAATTAATTTTATCATTGACGCAGATGTTCTGAATGGCGTATGAAACTCTCTATTTGCAAAGTACTCCGGTGTCCGCAATGCCTTATACGTACAAGAAATGTGCAGAGAACCAAGGCAGCTAAGGCGAAGTCTGGCAATAGCTGGACATTGACAGAGAAAATATTCCAGAGTGCCGACAGCATCGGTTTCGTTACATGCTGTGCACTGACTTACTCTGCGCTAGTGCCATTTTGAATACATGAGATGTTGCGAGCAGGGACCGAAAATAACGGTTATTTTTTTTTTGGGTGGTGAATAGGTTACGCGAAAATAACCTTTATCTTCTTTTGGGAATTTTTAACCATTATCATGAGAAATTTTTTTTTTTGTTCATTAATAATCATTATAACAACCAAAAAACTGTTTTGGGCTTGAATAACCGTTATGGCAACCAAAAAACTCTTTTGGGCCTGAATAACCGTTATTCAGATTTTTATTCTTTTTTTGGTCAGCTATAAAAATCAAGTCTATTTATTTGTCAATATTTCTGGACGATATTGGTATCAAATGAAAGGTGTTGAGCACAGGGATTCTAGCTCTGATTACCTCTTTTCAATTTGCCAACGATTGAAAGAAAAATTTAAACCATCGTATATACTCGTATGTGCATTAGGGTGGTCTTTAAATGTATGGAGACAAATTTTATATCATATTTCGTGAACCTCACACCCTAGGTCGATGCTAATATAGCAGAAGATACCACATATAAATTTTAGTCCAGATCGGAGGTGCTTAAGTAGTGTCGCACAAGGGTCAAAATACCATATGTGACCCCTGTGCGACACCCTTTAACCATCTCCGATCGAGACCAAAATTTATATGTGATATCTTTGACTGTGTTGGCAACGATCTAGTGGGTGAGACCGAAGAAAATCGCGAATTTGATTTTAAGGACCACCCTAATGTGCATAAATAGTACTCGTACTTACAAATATACATATTTGTTTTTGTTTTTTGGTTATATTCTATTCTATAGCGATAGCACGGTGCCACTGTGGCCTATTGGGTACAGTGCTTGCTTGCTTGTCATGGCGTATGAGTAAAATTTACAAACGGTCGCTTGCCTTTGTTGTGTTGTTGTTTTTGTTTTTATGCTACTAGGTACAATGCTGATTTTTTAAAGTGTACATAATATGTACTTTTTTAAATCAGCTATCCGTTTGTATGTGAATAAAGAAGTTTCAGTCTTAGTCTCTGTTTGTCAGCTTAATAGACTACACAAATATATTTATTTACATATGTACATTCAACTGCATACATATTAATATACATATTTCTATACACAGTTTACTACCGGCACTACAAATAGTTCATAGTTCACTGCTGTTATGCTATAAATTCTTCTAGTTTTTTTAAAGCGTTTTTTGTTGCACATTTAAAATTTTTTTAGGTACCCACCAAATGTTTCTTCCGTCTTTGGGCTCGCATTTTTTGTTTGCGCTAGACACACATTTTCATATACAAATACACATGTAGATATATGCGTATATGTGTTATGTATAGTTGTGTATTCACACATTTCCTAGTTATAATTCGCGTTGTTATGCCATTTTGCATTTCCTTTTGTTGTTATTTTCTGTTCATATACCCACTGCTTTTTAGCCATAATGAATGCAATTTTCAAGTTTTCTGCTCTCATTATCGCCACATCAGGAAGCAAGCCAGCTAGGCAAGCACTCGCATGTTAGAAGTACTTACTCGAACGAATCGTTTCCCATTTCAACCCTTTCTAACGTATAAAGTCTTCCTTTTGAATATATTTACATTTGGTTTTTTGTTGGCGGCCTCGCCATACAACGAATACAAGGAAATATGCAAATTCTACTGTAAGTGAGAAAAAATAAATACACGGCACAGTGTGAATAAAAGGCGAAATATTTAATAAAAATGTGTTAGCTGAAGTTAATTTGCAGTAGAAGGCCTTTCTGTTATTACTTTCATTGCTTAAAGATAGATCCATCGCTGAGTCAACAAATATCTGGAAGACGGTAGACTTCTTATATAAAAATTACTAACCCGTGACGTTGTCCGTAGTTCTTTCCAATCAGTGGCGGCTCTAGCATAAATTGGCTGGGCAAGCCTATATAAACAGCATAGCCATTAGCCATTTATATAATTTTCTGAATGCATTGGAATAAATTGAGAAAATGAAGACGATGAAGAATACTTAAGTTTTGATATACAAAGGATAATAAAAAGATATCTACATGACTTCTCGACGTTTTATTCAATAGGGATTTAACTCAAAAAAATTTTTTTTTGGGTAAACGCAAACAAACTTTTATAATTTCAAATAGTTTCCTTCTACGGCTAACTACAAAATCACTTTTATTTCCGCCATTTTTATCTTTTTGAGTATTTTAAAAGACTAGACTCAAAGTCATGACCCAGATATTGACAAAATCCCAGAAATAGAAAATTTCGGATTAAATCCCTATTACATAAAACGTGCGTTCTGTTGTTTTAGCTGTACATGTTTCAGCTGGTCAACACATCAACAAGCCTGCTCTGAAAAAAAAACGATGTAAATCTAAAGACTTCAGCTGTTAAATCAACTACTTCTTACTCTTCATCTTCTCTCCACCCGGGTCACAACTGCAAATATGTAGCATCCGCTTGTTCTCCTCTTCTTCTCTCCTTCTTAGCATTCACTGGTTGCTATCTTTATTTCTTATTCTGTTATTTTATATTCTCCTACGGATTCGAGCCATGACATCAACCTGAAATTCTATCCAATCATCACATAGTGGAACATTCAACATTATATTGGATTTAAAGTATCCTTTTATACTTCCCCATTCCCGAAAAAGCATCTATGAATTATATGAATCATTGTAGAAACAAAATTTAAAAAAATTTGTTGGATCAAATACTTTTCCTTTTAAATCAATAACGGGGACAATTGGAGAAAATTTTCTGCTAAAAATAAACTTTTGTTTGGATTTTTCTCTTCATCTTCTCACCTTCGTTATTGTTTTTGTTGGGTTTCTCAAAAAAAAAATGTTTTCAATCAACTGTTGAATCAAAAACTTTGCTGTAAAAACAAATACTTTTGCTGTTGAATCAAAGACGGAGATTCAACATCCGAAAGTTGTATTGTATTTTTTTCAGAGTGGCTCAGCCCAAAGTAAATTCAGGTTCTTCACCATCAGAACGTGCGTTATCTGCAAAAATAGAGAAGAAGTTGTTATTATAATCATTTGGAAAGAATTCAGCATGAGCACTTAAGTAATAAAGACATTTCAAGCGTAACATAACCAGATTATAAAAAAAATTCGTAAAATTAAATTAACGAAAATTCTTAGGTTAATCGGGCTTTTGGGTTTATATGAAGCGTCCGCCACTGTTTCCAATACGTGCTCTGCCCTCAAAATCACTATTGCAATCAGAAAAACTAAGCATCCAAATTTTTGTAACCTTCCGCTATATTTTCTATTCCTTCAGAAGGGCCTTAATAGCCAAATTACGACAATCCAAACCCACAGTATTCCACTTGGGTGTTAAACGACCATAGTCGACGCAATAATTCAACATGAACTCTCTGCACTTTTGTAAAGCCTGAAGGCGCAACATTTCTAGCATGACGAACGTGCATACACACAGTCTTCAGCTCATGGATATTTATTTATGCATACGCGCCAAAGAGATAAAACCGAAAGAAGTAAATACACACAAAAAATACAAAATACAAAAAAAAAACATACTTTTGGGCGCGCAAGAAAAACTGAAATTTAAATTTGTATTTGTGGCTTAAAAACAATTGTTTTTACATGCGTTATTGCAACAACAACAACACAAATAACTATGTACTGCAAGCGCTTATACGCGATCTTAACCCTTTCGCTTTACAAACGTTTCACAAAAAAGGCAAAAATCCGAAGCAAATATCAAAGTTGAGCAATAAAACAAAGCAAAAAAAAAAACAAAAAAACAGTCAACACTTTAATTTAACTGTCGGAAGCGTGTGAGATAGAGCAGAGACATAATACACAAAACAAAACAACGCCAACAACAAGTGCGAAACGAAAAGTAAAGTAAATAATCGCTACGCCAAAGCTTTGGCGCGCTAAAACAAAGGCGAAAATACGACTGATGTAATTTGTTGCTGATGAAAATAAATTTTGCCGCCATCAAGCGCAACCGAGACAGTGGCAGGAATAGCAGCAACGAAGGCAATAATACTCGTAACAGCTGCAGTAGCAGGAACAGTAGAAGCAACAGCAGCAACAAACCAGTACGGAAATCAAATTCGCATGAGGGAGTCAGATACCCGGTTGTGAGTTTCACAGAGGCAAAAGAAAGTTTGGGTGTACTGTTGGTTGGTTGGTTGGTTCGAGTGGCGAGTCCCACAAACTCCCAATAGCACCGATACGCCCTTTTGATGCCACAACTCGTGACTTAATCTGCGAAAATTAGAAGTAGAAGAAAAGAATAAGCAGGGCAGGTCCCACACCCCTTATCCATCCTGTTGAATTTAAATATTTAAGCAACCTCTCAAGGCTGACGTCTTCGAGTTTCAAGAGGTTGGCGAAAAAAGGTTTGCCAAGGAACTTCATTCTGCTTTGGCAGTGCGAAGGACACTCGCATAGCACTAGGAAGGCATACCAATCCAATGCTTTAATGTCCTATGAACACCGCATTTAAGCGGTAAATATCTCTTAAGTCCATCGTTAGAAAGTCTGAAGATCGCATATTATTGCATGAGGGCCATAGGCTTCTGCAGACCTGCAGGGTCGTCCATCTGGTTTTAGTCTCCTCGAGCCATTGCCGGGAAATGCGGCCTTAATACAGCCCAAGGGCGCAAGAACCTCCTGCGCCTCTGCAACATCAAGAGTCGAGCCCTGTCTGGCCAGCTCATCAGCCATTTCGTTACCCTGATTATCGCGCTGCCGCGACAGCCAAAGCAGGGATACGCTATGTCGACTTGACAAGACCATGACTCACTCTCTGCACTGCCTGAACAGGCTTGATGACACCGTTGCAGATCCCAGAGCCCTCAGAGCCGACTGACTATCCGTGAAAATTCCTATCCTGTTTCTGGCACTTTCCGTTGCAAGCAGAGCCTTGCCTCTGAAAACTTAGGATTAAAAGACGCTCGCCGTCTCCTAATAGATATAGAAGTTTCCGGATGCGCTGCAAAGACACCCGCTGCCACTACGCATGCTATCTTTGACCAAGCTATGTAAACTCGAATCTATGAGCCAGTTTACCATCTCCCCAGTTCTGCCTAATAGATATAGAAGTTTCCGGATGCGCTGCGAAGACACCCGCTGCCACTACGCATGCTATCTTTGACCAAGCTATGTAAACTCGAATCTATGAGCCAATTTACCATCTCCCCAGTTCTGCCTAATGCAAAGTTAATCTTATAGTTTGTCTCGAAGACTGTTATAAAACAGATTTAAGCTATCTTTGTATTGACGTAGGAATCAGTGACTTAGTGCTGAATATGACCGTGACGGTATGTGCGTTCCTTTCAGAGTCCCAACTCCCGCAACCTAAGGGCAGCCTGAGATGCCGTTTCCTTGACAAAAAGATGGGTGTGCTGTAGTGAGAAGAGTGGGTTTTTGTTATTCTTTTATTCTGTTATACTTTTATACTGTTATACTGTTAAACTGTTATACTGTTATAATGTTATATTGTTATACTGTTATACTGTTATACGGTTATACTATTATACTGTTAAACTGTTATACTGTTACACTGTGTCATACTATTATGTAGATTTACTGTTACACTGTTGTACTGTTATACTGTTAAGCTTTTATACTTTTATGCTGTTATACGTTATACTGTTATAGTAATATTCTGTTATATTTTAATACTGTTACTTGTTATACTGTTATACTGTTACACTGTTATAATGTTGCACTTTCATACTGTTATTTAGTTTTACTGTTAACCTGTTATACTGTTATAACTTTGCACTGTTATACTGTAATACAGTTTTTCTGTTAAACAAATATGTATAATTTTATAATGTTATACTCTTATACCATTGCACTGTTATACTGTTATACTTGTATGTTTTTATTCCGCATCTTGTTATAAAATTGTGTTTCCAAAATAAATGAAAGAAGTAAGTATCAGCATAAAAGAGCAAAAAAAATGCAATCGCCAAGATCACGCCGTCCAGCCTTTCAACATTTGTTCTATGCCATCGGCAACATCATCGCCCAACCGCGGTCTTAACTAACACCTACAACTACACAAATAGATAAATCACCTGGATGTGCATATCGTACAAATATACATACATATTTATGTTTATCCTTACATATCACCTTTCCATTCTTATTCCATTTATGGGATTTTTACTCCTTAATCCTGTGGCATGTTCATTATTTTTATCTATCACAATAAATGAATGAATGAAAATGACTGCCGGAATGGAAGCATGAGTTGCAACTGTTGAAATATATTGCAATGCGTAGATACAACATATATTGGTGAGTAAATAAGAAAAAAAATAGGATAAATAATTCTGGAATCTAATGGACAAAAATATCCATTTGTATATACAGAGGCATAAGTATGATGACTGACTGAGCAACTTAAAGTATGCAGTGATAATTAAACAGTGAGCAGAATTTGAAGTCCTGAATTTTGTCTACCTTTAAAATTTTAGAAAGCTTTAAATACCATTTCTGTTTATTTTTTCACTATGCGTGATATTAAGTGGAGTTTAAATAAACAAATATTTGACACAAAGACACGTGTGTCCTTAAAATGTAAATTTCAAAATTCAACTAACACCACAAAACGATAACAGTGGATTAACGGATTTATTTACATACATACATTGGCTGAGCAAAGAGAAAACAAATCGTCGTACAGCAAAATATAATTGAACACTGGATTTTGTAGAATCCTTTCTTGTTTGTGATAGCATTGCTGGTGTGCCACATGTTGCTGTTCGCATGGCACGTGCCGAAAAAAGTTCGCCAATAAGGTGGATAGTTTTGTTTCCTCCAAAGGGATATACATAATTGAAGGGGGAACTAAAAACTATCAACATTTTGAAGTGTAATAGGAGCCTTGGAGAATGTTGAATAAAATAATAAAAAAGTAGAAACGCTAAAGCAAGAAGAATCAAGAATGCATAGTTTGATGGATACCTTAAGACTAAGTAGACATGCATGTTTATATGATCGTTCTTATATATACAATAGGTATATTCCTTTTATGCATTTGAAATTCTTCAGTAATTATCTTTGCTTTGATTTATTTGTGTTTCTAAACACATCAGTAATAAGTAGTTTCAAAATATAATCCTCAATATATCTTCTTACCATTTATTCATTGTTCAGTAGCTATGTATGTAGTTAAGAAACTGTCTACTACGAATATCAAAATGTGCCATATACGCCACTTCAGTCGCTTTGTATGCTTGCAAATATCAATCATCATATATATTATTTCTAATCTATTTTTTGCAAATATCCCTTTTTCTGCTCACATAATTTACCAAAATTAATAAGTAAGGCATCATGTTAAAGGTATAAATTAGCTATACATGTGAAACGGTGTTTTATAGGCGTGGTACTTTTTTTTAATAGTATTTTGGAAAAATAAAGTTTAAATTTAAACTAAAAGATTTGCGCCTAAAACTATGCCTTAAGAATTATTTTATTCTAACAAGAGTGCAGAGTTAAATACAAATTTCGAATGTAGATATCGCTCCAGTTGAACAGTCGTGTATATTTATACTCAGCTGTACTAGTACACAGAGTATTATAGTTTTAATCACATAACGGTGGATTGTAACACCATAAAATAATCGAGATAGATATTGACTTATATATATCAAATTGATCAGGGTGAAAAAAGAAATCGATTGAGCCATGTCCGTCCGTCTGTCCGTCTGTCTGTCTTTACGCACGATAACTCGCGCAAAAATTGAAATATTTTGATGAAATTTGGAATGCAAGTTGGTATCAAGACTGGAACGGATGGTGTTGAAAATGGGCGAAATCGGACCATGACCACGCCCACTTCCCCTATATAGTAAAAATCGGAAATTTTGTATCTCAGTCACTAATAGAGCTAGAGTGATAAAATTTCACCCACGTGTGGAGCTCAGGCCCTTATGAAGAAATTTGGTGAGATTTTGAAAAATGGGCGGTGCCACGCCCACTTATTAAGGGCCAAACATTGAAAGTTTTATATGTCATAACTCAGAAACCGTTGAAGATATATCGATGGAATTTGGTAGGCGTGATATACTTACTTAGGCAAATGTTTGGACGAAAAATTGCCAAAATCGGTTGACGACCACGCCCACTTTTATATATGGGTATTATAAAGTGGCCTAATAAAAACATTTTAAGCGATATCTCTGTCAAATATAAAGGTATGTCATTGAATAACTTTTTGGTTGCTTGACAAGGGATGACGGAAAATCGTTCCACAATACATCATATTCCACAATACATCGTATGTCATTGAAATTTTATGGCAGGAGTCCAACTGCGGATATAAAACGAAAAGCATAAAAATTTTGGAAAATGGGCGTGGCACCGCCTCTTTTTAGAAGCAGGAATATTCGAGATTTCTGAGCCCATAACTCGACAAATAATTTAAATATAATGACGAAACTTGGTGTGTACACTTTTATTAGTTGTGGTAATACATGTTCAAAATTTTAGCGAAATCGGTTGGCGACCACGCCCACTTTTATATATGGGAACTATAAAGGGGCCTAATAAAAACATTTTAAGCGATATCTCTGTCAAATATAAAGGTATATAATTGAAATTTTATGGCAGGAGTCCAACTGCGGATATAAAACGAAAAGCATAAAAATTTTGGAAAATGGGCGTGGCACCGCCTCTTTTGAGACAAAGGAATATACGAAATTTCGGAGCCCATAACTCGACAAATAATTGAGACATTAAGACGAAACTTGGTTTATACACTTTTATAACTTGTGCTAATAGACACGCAAAAATTTATTCAAATCGGTTTATGACCACGCCTACTTTTTAACAAAGATATTTCTGGAACACCCTTTGGGAATTTGTAACGTGGCATCTTTGTAACTAGAAGTCATAAAGGAATGAAATTTTGCACAAAGAATAATATTCATATGCTTAATTGGATGACTGATAAAAATGTTGAAAATGGGCGTGGCTACGCCTACTTTATGCAGCACTCGCTTTATATAAAATACACCGTGTTTTCATCAAACGCAAACAAACAATGAAAGCATACAGCTGAGTATCTAATGTTCGATTCCACTCGAACTTAGGCTTCCTTACTTGTTTAAAATACTTTTATAAGCTTCAGCTGTATGTTTGTATGTAAACATCACATTATTTTAGGCGAACACGTGTGTATTCATACTTACGCTGAATGGGGATTTTTTAATAAGGCATCTGCGTATTTATACACAGCTGTACGTAGTATCTACTATATACGTATGTATACTTTTGATCACATAGCGGTTGTACGTAAGACCATAAATTGATTGAGATATGGACTTACATGCATGTATATGTACATAAAAACGAGCAGGATGAATAAAAAATTTATTGAGCCATATCCGTCCGTCAGTCGTACACATTCTAGCTTGCGCTATAAACATTTAATAAAATTTTAATGAAATTTGGTAGGTACATATGTATGTATGTAGATTCTAATGGGAACAGAGAAGGTTGGGGTTGAAAATAAGGCATGTATGTATTTCGAAAAACACGTAAAACATGATAATTAAGTCACTAATAATGCCCGAGTGATGAAATTTCATCCATGCAATGACGTTATGCCGTTATGAGGAAAAATGCTGAAATTTTGAAAAATGGGCCAAGAGAGGCAAATTTTCAAAGATTTGTAAGTCAAAACTCAGGAACCTAGCAAATAAATCGATTAAACTCGGGCCACTGATTTGCTTGCCAAGGCAAACGTGTGAAAAAAAAATTGCCTAAGTCGGCAGGGACCACAATATATATATATATATATGTATATATAAAAATATAATACATATAGCTATATACATAGGTATAATAAAAGCATTTTATGCGATATCTTTGTCAAACATATGTAGGTGATTCATTGAAAGTTCCATAAGTTCCATTGTAGACATAAAACCAAATAAATATGTTTTTTAAAATGGGCGTGACAGCACAAACCATACCGACTGGCGCCACGTATGTTTTATTTTTTGCGCAAGAAGCGCACGGGTCCAGCTAGTATTCAATAATTTACCTTTATCAAAATGCAGTTCTTCCATCAACGGTGACACTTCAATGTTTAATTTATACAATTTTTCACCTTTTGTCACACATTTCAACAGCCGCAAAATAAATATGCAATTTTTCTAAGGCACTGTAATAATGAACGAACTCATAAATGAATACATTTTACAGATAAATATGTATGAATATACATACATACTATCATAATAAACCATACCAATACGAAAGATGAAAGAGACAAAATGATTTTGTATTCAATTTTAATTAAGAAGCGAAACATGCAAATGCATATTCGATCATTTTGTATATATAAAAACGTATGAATATTTTTCATCTCTTAAGGAAAAGAGTCATTGAACACATTCATACATATATAGGTATTTCTGTACATATCTTTATATTTTATTTCCTCTATCCATATGGTAAAACTAGGACTGTTATTCGTCCTGCTTCGCTGCAACAAATCGCAGTTTTCCCCTTTCCTATTCTCTTCTTCTCCTTCTAACTCTCAACTGCATTTCGAGTTCATATATCGGTCTATATCATTTGAAGCGGTTTATCTGTCGAAATTAAATGTATATTGGAACTCATCTGGTCCACGTTATGGCCAGTATTTTTGGAACCGATTTAGCCAGCGAAATACGAGGAACTCTACGTTAATACCCAGGTTACACTTATTGAGCGTTGTTGTTTGGGACTGAAAAATTCCCAGAAAATAATTCTTCTGCGTTTTTTGTACAAAGATTTTGTCTGAGTAGACTGCTAGTGAAATATTATGGCGAATAATTTTCTAGAACATTTTAACCCGCTAACGACTTTCAAAATACTATATTTTCGAGTCAAAACGACATATTTCGATACGATATGCATTTTAACCTTTTTTTCGTTTATTCAAAAATTACTGAGACGAAATTTTGCAAATTTAAAAAGGCAATAAAAAAATTTACCTTAGGGAACAAAATGGTTTGGGGATTTCGCTATATAGATATGTAGTGGTCTTCCGCTCTGTGTGGAAATTATTCCGCCGCCAAAAGTGCTGTTGCACAGTGTTATTCGCCTTCAGTTGAGATCAATATGCATCCGGGTACACGATTTTGCATATATGTATCTTGGTAACCAAATTGAAAGTTGGATGGGAAGGAACTTTACATTAAAAACTTTATTACCGGCTTTCATTTGGTATCAGTCTTGCTCTAAAATGTTCCGGGACCATCCGGATCTACATTTGGACGCCATATAAAGATTTTATTTAATAGAATTTAAGTATTCGGTACGGTCTTAGTTTTTTTTTTTTTTTGAAATAATATATAATTAAATTTCTGTTAATAAATAGGTAAATATGTAAGTGGGTTTACAGCCCAAGCTTTCTATTGGAAAATCCCTAATTGTAAATATTTTATTATCTTGATTTATTTATTACATACATATGTACATATATGCGTCATCCGCAAAGGTGTATGCGTCATTATACAAAATGCTATCAGTCATCATAAATAATTGCAAATCAACTGGATTATTATTTTTGAATATTGATGTCTTTATCTGAAACGTTTTATTGACAGAACTGTTATTTAATGATTATTAATTAAAGCATGTTTTGTTTTTGTAACTCTTTAATGATTAAATGCAATTATTTTCACGTTTTTAATGCATAAAAGTTAATTAAGTTTGATATTGAAACTAAATAATTGCAATTCTGTAAATGCTTCGAATAGGTATTTGTATAATAATTTTTAAAGCTTAAGACCTTCTGCTCACTTTCTTGTCTTTAAGTCGACAAGTTTTCATAACTGCCTATCTTTTAACTCTAAAGCACCCTAACACCCTCAAACTAACCCTATTATTCTTCATTGACTATGTAATTACATAAAATATTTTTAATTTTCAATTTTCATTGTGCATAAATTAAGGTAATGAAATAGCGAAAATTTCCATCACCATCGAAAAAACGAAAAACAAAGAAACCAAAAAAAAAAAACGCGCACACAGAAAACGTCAATTGCATAACACACCTTAACACCAGTGAAAAGCGGCAGTGGGTTGGGTTTCTTCTTTTAATCCTTTCATTCAGTGTGTTGAAAAAGAAAGTTTATTAAGTCACTTCTCGCAAAGCAACAATTAAAGTGAGCTTAAGGCAAAAAACGCCACTTACAGCTACACAAACACGCCTTTAATACTTACAAACGTACATACAAACACACAGCCAATGCTTACATTTCAATTGGTTGTAAAGAAACAATAAACGGATGAGATAATACTGGTTGTTGTTGTTGTTGTAGTTGTAAGGCTGTGGCTGTTAGACGCTATTGAGTGGGCATAACTTTTATAGTTACTTTGCCATCAAATAAACGACTCGAAATACCGAAGCCGACTGCTTGAAAGGAAGCAAAGAAAATTATGGTAAATGGTAGAGCAACTTACTATAACCAGTTGTGGATTTTTGGTAGAAAGAGCGATAAAGTTGTTGCGATTTATAAGTTTTCGTTTACAAAGGAATATCATCAATATCATTATATGTATCTTTATTTTCTTCTTATTTACCTTATCCTATTCTCATCATTCCTCTTCTTCTTCATATTCTACTTCTAATTCTTCTTCTTCTCAATTAATAAATATACTCCCAGTCTTTCCTTATCTTATTCTTATCATTCCTCTTCTTCTTCTTTTTCTCCTTATAATTCTTCTTCTTCTCAATTAATCATTATACCTACTCTCAGTTTTTTCTTAACTTTTCTTCCTCATTTTCAATTTCTTCTTCATTTCTTCTTTAATCAACTAACTTTTCGAAGTCTTTTCCATTTTCTTCTACTTTCCTTCCTTTTCTACCTCGTCCAATTTTCTTCTTCTTCTTAAATTTCAACTTATTCCTCTTCATCTTCTCCTTCTGCTTATTATTCTTCTTCTCCTTTCATCATTATTATCAGTATACTCTCAGATTTCTTTTTTAATTCTTTCTCTTCTTCTTTTTTCCATTTTCTACCACTTCTATCTTTCTTCTTCTTCTTTATTTTCACCTTATTCCTATTCATCTTTTTTTTTGCACTTTCTTCTTAATCTTCTTCTTCTCCTTTCATCATTATTCTCTCAGTTTCCTTTTCTTAACTTTTCTTCGTCTTCTTCAACTCTTAAATTCATCATTCTTTCAAAATTGCTCACTCTAAAACTTAACGATTTTCGTTAATAAACTTTTAGTAGGTTTCACGAAAAACATACCCCATAAACATTTGGTAAACCTCTCTGTACCATTACAAACGCAGACGGGTATAAAAAAAAACCTCAGCGAAAAGAAGCAGACAAATTTCAATAACAAGTGGCATGAGTTTGCTTTCTACTATTTTGCCTCAAATTGGCGGCTGTTGTGTGGTTGGAGAGTTAGAAAATGTGGGGAGGAGTTGGTGGAGGCTTTCATCGCTTCGCATGGCAATGGCATAAAATGAAAAGGATTTTAATTAAAAATTCATCTTCACATTTAACCAAATCATGGTGTGCAGGCTTTTTCGCTTCTCTCTCTAATTAAGTGCGAAAATCGTTAAATGTAAAATCAAATCGAGCTATTAATTGGAGAAGTTAAAAGTGCGACAGAGACGGCGCAATGATAGAATTGAATGGAGTTAAAAAGAACAAGTAAGGAAGCCTAGGTTCGAGTGGAATCGAACATTAGATACTCAGCTGTATGCTTTCATTGTTTGTTTGCGTTTGTTCGATATACGGTGTATTTTATATGAAACGAGTGCTGCATAAACAGGGCACAGCCATGCCCAATTTCAAAATTTGTATCAATCATCCAAATAAGCATATAAATATTATTGTTAGTGCAAAATTGCATCCCTCTATGACTTTTAGTTACAAAAACTTCACGTTACAAATTCCAAAAGGGTGTTCCAGAAATATCTTTGTTAAAAAGTAGGCGTGGTCAAAAACCGATTTCAATACATTTTTGCGTGTCTATTAACACAAGTTATAAAAGTGTATAAACCAAGTTTCGTCATAATATCTCAGTTATTTCTCGAGTAATAGGCTCGTAGATTCCTTTGTATAAAAAGAGGCGGTGCCACGCCCATTTTCCAAACTTTTTTTTATTTTTTGTTTCCGGTCTATTGTAGAACTCATGTCACAAAATTTCAATGAATTATCTTTATATTTCACAGAGATATCGCTTAAAATGGTTTTATTAGGTCACTTTCTAATACCCATATATAAAAGTGGGCGTGGTCGTCAACCGATTTTGGTAATTTTTCGTCCACACATTTGGCTAAGTAAATATATCAAGCGTACCAAATTTCATCGATATATCTTCAATGGTTTCTGAGTGATGGCTTATAAAACTTTCAATATTTGTCCCTTAATAAGTGGGCGTGGCACCGCCCATTTTCCAAAATTTTTGTATTTTTTGTTTTATGTCCGTAGTTGAACTCCTGCCAGAAAATTTCAGTGATATATCTTTATATTTGACAGAGATATCGCTTAAAATGTTTTTATTAGGCCCCTTTATAGTTCCCATATATAAAAGTGGGCATGGCCGTCAACCGATTTTGATAATTTTTCGTCAAAACATTTGCCTAAGTAAGCAAATTACGCATACCGAATTTCATCGATATATCTTCAACGGTTTCTGAGTTATGACATATAAAACTTTCAATGTTTGACCCTTAATAAGTGGGTGTGGCACCGCCCATTTTCCAAAACTTCATCAAATTTCTTCATAAGGGCCTGAGCTCAATACGTGGGTAAAATTTTATCACTCTAGCTATATTAGTGGCTGAGATACCAAATTTCTTATTTTATCTATATAGGAAAAGGACCACGCCATGGTCCGATTTCGCCCATTTTCAATACCAACCGTCCCAGTCTCGATACCAACTTGCATTTCAAATTTCATCAAAATATCTCGATTTTTACGCGAGTTAGAGTGCGTACGGACGGACAGACGGACGGACGGACGGACATGGCTCAATCGATTTCTCTTTTCACCCTGATCATTTTGATATATATAAGTCCATATCTATCTCGATTATTTCATTATGTTACAATCCACCGTTATGAAATCAAAACTATTATACTCTGTGTACTAGTACAGCTGAGTATAAAAAGATTAAGAAAGAGGGAGCAACGCAGGCAAGTTAACGGTAGGAATTTGAAATGGAGCAGTAACAGTAAAAGAGTTAGCATATAAACGGCAAATAGACGCAATTAATAAATACGTTTACAACAATAATAGCAACAAGAACAACAACAGCAATAGCAACACTAACAGTTACAACAATAACTGCGGTAAAACTCAACGCCATGCAGAAACACTTCAAATAACTAAAATTGCTAAAATTCTTTTACAACACATTTCACTCACTGAAATGCAAACATACACACGCACTCGCCGATTTCTTGATTTTTGTTTGGCAATTTGTTGGCTGATTAGAGTGCGAAAGTGTATTGGTGTTATATTGATAGAAGTCTTTGGGTAAGGTGGTTGGGCGGTTGGGTGGTTGGGCGGTTCGGCGGTTCGGCGGTGTTGAAAATATTGACTCATGACGTTTTGTTGTTTATTTGTTCGCGGTTTGTTTTATTCGCTGTTTCGTGGCTTCGATATTTTGTTGTTTTGTTATGTTGGTGGCTGGTTCGGTTGGTTGATTGGCTTGAATGAGTTTCAAGCTTTTAAACTGAACTGCCTATGTACTTATATTATTTTTGGTTATACCCTTTGACTTTTGTTTGGTGTTTGTTATCACTCAAGTGTCGCTGTTGACGCTGTATATTGTTGGTGTAATGTTTGGCAGTTTTTTCATTGTTTTTGGTAAACACAGTGTCATTTTAATAGTTTTTTGAGGTTTGTGGTTATGTTCAACGCTTAACATTTTTTAAGTAAATTTCCAATTTAATTGTTTTAAACAAAAGTGTGGACGATGGAATTTTAAACTCAACATTTTAGTAAAGAGAACTACGATATGGTTTTTGGGGAATATCTCACTCATCCTTGGCTAGATTAACGAATTAGGTATAGACTTTCTTTCCTATTTGCCATTGGTTAAGAGAGTAGAGGCTTCCATGGAATTCAGGTCAGCCATAGTCTTAACAGATTTTCCAACTCTCTATAGATATCTGATAGAAACTATGAGATTATTTTTCCATCCAAGAAGGACTGGTGAGATGGTAAACTTGCTCATAGATCAATGTTTCAGTGTTCACGGACGGGTTAAAGATGACATGCGGAGTGGAAGTGGGGTCTTTGCAACTCTTCCGGATACTTACATATCACTGCGAGCGCCTTTCAATCCGAAGATTTCACCATACAAGAGGCCTGTAAAGCTCTATTTTCAACGGAAAGTGCCGATGCCGGAAACAGAATAGGAATTTTCTCCGAGAATAAGGCGGCTCTGAGGGCCCTGGGGTTTGCAACGGTGTCATCAAGCCTGGTCGGACAGTGCAGAGAGTGCATGATGGGCTTGACAAGTCGACATAGCGTATTCCTGCTCTGGCTGCCGCGGCACCGCGATATCCAGGGTAACGAAATGGCTGATGAGTTGGCCAGGCAGAGCTTGGTTGTTGATGTTGCAGAAGCGCGGGAGGTTCTTGGCACTGGGGTTGCATCAAAGGCTGTATCTCTCGGCACTGATAGGCACAAAATTTATGGAAGGGTCCCGATTGCGATTGGACCAAAAGACTTTTTGTCGCAACTGCAGTATTGCTGGAACGGAGGAGACGGTGGAGCGCCTGCTCTGCGAGTGTCCTTAGCACTACTAAGGCAGTTTAAAGTTCCTTGGCAAACATTTTTTTTACAGACTCTCGGAACTTAAGGACGTCCCGCCTAAAGTCGAGTGAGACTTGCTACTTAAACCAACCAACCAATCATTAGCTGCCTGAGAAAACACCATACCCAGTGGCCTTAGAGAAATAAGCGAAGTCTTCTCTCCTGTCAATTCTTCTTAAAAAGTTGCTTTTTGTCATGCATTCATATCAGAGGTCAAGGGTTCGAACCAAGCCCGTGCATACGCCAAATCCAAAAAAAATTTTTGGGCACCCCTCTGCAGTGGACGGCATATATTTCGGATTTATTTCTGCCATTAAAAAGCTTCTGGCAAAAAATACATTCGCCATTCAGACCCGGCATAAAATCATGTGTCCACCCAATTGGAAGAAAAAATATAGAGCAGGCCTGGTATTGGAAGAAAAGCTCGGCTTATAGCTCGTGAGAATCATATACGCGCCAGTGTATACACACCGAAACAAATATTAAGGAGCATTCCATGGTTTGTACGGAACAAATTGTACGACTTTTTACAGTTTTGGATTTGAATTAAAGGCACACCAAAATGTTAACCAATCCAATAAAATATCTGGTGCATTATTACTGTCTGATAAAACTCTTATTAAAAGCAGAAACTTGCTTTTGAAATATTCGTCTATGTGTGAAAAATCTTAAAAAAGTTGTGTGTTTGTACGGGACAGGGCTGGTCCACCACGATCCTTGGTTTATGCGAACCAGGTGCAATTTTAGGCAAATTAATTGTATTAGAAAAAAATAAAAAAGTAAATGTGGTAGCGCTAATACAAAGGTTTATTCACACTACAAAAATATTAGCAATAGGGTCATTCCAAATGAATTAAAAATGCTGTAATGTAATTTTTTATATGGTTTGTATGGGACAAATGGTGTAAATCTTTATAATTTAAAGACAAACCAAAAGGTTATTAAACAAAGTTTCTAGTATATCAATATTGTGTGGCTAATTTCTAAACAAAATCAGAAGCTTAAATTTGAAAAACTGGTATATGTGTGAGAAATCGAAATGTTTGTACGGGACAAATTTACCATTTTCCATGGAATGCTCCTTAAGTAGTATAATAGACATACATTCATATAATACAACTTTTGCCTCAAAAAGTATACAAGTGAATATGGCATGCAATATGGCATAACAGTAAAAAAACCAAAACAAAAACAATAAAAAACATTTATTATAAAACACTGGAACAAAAACTTCAAAATTTGTTTGCAGTCACGTGCAGTTGAAAACCATTTGTAAAAAACTTTATGCCCTTTATTGCTTACTTTTGTAGTTAGTTTGCTAGTTTGTTTGGGCTGGAACTGGTTGGCTTTGGTCGGTTGATGCGTTGGTCGTCGATTTGTTGACTGTTTGTTGTTGTTGATTGTTTGTTGTTGTTGCTGATTATTTGTTCTTATTTTTGTTGTTATGGCGGTTTCGGTTTGTTGTCCAACTTTTGCTGAAGTGCATTCAGCATAATTTTTTTTTCTGCATTTTTTATTAATTTTTTGTTGTTGTTCATAATCGCCGTAACTGCCTGCTGCTGGCTGCCGCGTTCATGTCAGTTTGTTCGCGCTTACAAAAGCATTTTCCCCATTTATCTACTTTGTACATGTATGTATGTATATCCGCCATTGAAAGCTTTCCTTTTTAGCATTGTTGATTTTTGCATTGTATTGTTGCTTTATTTGGAAGTTTTCAATTCGTTTGCAAATTCTTTTTTTTTTTTTTATTCATTTTTATTCTCTTCATTTTATGCTCATAAATAGTTTGGAAAATAAAGTCAACACAATATGCAGACTGACTAATACATTTACATACATACATATGCGCCAGTTCTGTTTAAGGGGTTACATGTGGGGTGAGCACATATGTATTTGCGTTCTTCCACATACACAAGCTAGTAATGATGATAACTGCCTTTGAGCTAGACATATACGCCGCCGATTGACGCCGCCACCGCCGCGCCGATTACCTTCATAATCGGCCGCCGCCGCCATAATCCGTGAAATCGGCGCGGCGGCGTGCGTTGGCGCGCCATACCCGTATGGAGCGAGATGTGTACATATTTTCCTAGTTTTTCTAACTGATAAAGTTCTTCAAAATTAAAAAAAAAAAAAAAACAAGTAAGGAAGCCTAAGTTCGAGTGGAATCGAACATTAGATACTCAGCTGTATGCTTATTGTTTGTTTGCCTTTGATGGAAACACGGTGTACTTTATATAAAGCGAGTGCTGCATGAAGTGGGCCTATCCACGCCCATTTTCCAAAATTTTTCTATTTTTTGTTTCCAGTCTATTGTAGAACTCATGCCACAAAATTTCAATGAATTATCTTTATATTTGACTTTATAATACCCATATATAAAAGTGGGCGTGGTCGTCAACCGATTTCGCTAAAATTTTCAACATGTATTGCTACAAGTAATAAAAGTGTATACACCAAGTTTCGTCATAATATATCAATTATTTGTCGAGATATGGGCTCCAAAATCTCGTATATTCCTGCTCCTAAAAGGAGGCGGTGCCACGCCTTTATGTCCTTAGTTGGAATCTTGCCATAAAATTTCATTGATATATCTTTATATTTGACAGAGATATCGCTTCAAATGTTTTTATTAGGTCACTTTATAATACCCATATATAAAAGTGGGCGTGGTCGTTAACCGATTTCGGCAATTTTTCGTCAAAACATTTGCGTAAGCAAATATATCACGCGTACCAAATTTCATCTATATATCTTCAATAGTTTCTGAGTTATGACTCATAAAACTTTCAATGTTTGCCCCTTAATAAGTGGGCGTGGCACCGCCCATTTTCCAAAATTTCATCAAATTTCTTCATAGGGGCCTGAGCTCAACACGTGGGTAAAATTTCATCGCTCCAGCTATATTAGTGACTGAGATACCAAATTTCCGATTTTTACTATATAGGGGAGGTGGGCGTGGTCATGGTCCGATTTCGCCCATTTTCAATACCATCCGTTCTCGTCTTGATACCAACTTGCATTCCAAATTTCATCAAAATATTTCGATTTTTGCGTGAGTTATCGTGCGTACAGACGGACAGACGGACGGACGGACAGACGGACGGACGGACGGACATGGCTCAATCGATTTCTCTTTTCACGCTGATCATTTTGATATATATAAGTCTATATCTATCTCGATTATTTCGTTCTGTTACAATCCACCGTTAGGAAATCAAAATTATAATACTCTGTGTACTAGTACAGCTGAGTATAAAAAGGAACCAATCGACGTGTTTTGACCTCAGGAACACGAAGCTGAATGCGGAAATGTTTTGTTTTTTGCCGGTTAAAAGTTATTAACAACAAAACTTTGGCTGTTCCCTACTTTACTAGCCTCAGTCCTAAAGAATTTAAGCTACTGGAAAATTTCAGTTCGTTGGCTTACATAATTTTTTCTCAGATACGGAACTTTTCTGGGATCTCTTCCATTTGGTCCTACTTCTCGAGGTCTGTTGCTAATTGTTCTACTCAAAACTGCACCATTTCAACCCTCCTTGATATCATTAGATGCCGAAAATGACCCCAAACATGCCTCCAGAATCGAAAACTCATAGTTTGAACGTAAGAAAGTTGCTGTTTTTGAGTAGCCCTCACAGTTGTCGAACCTCAGCCCTATAGGGAATATTAAAGAAGACGATGGGGGATCAAAAATGGAAAAATAAGCAAGAGTTATAGAAAAACAAGTAAGGAAGCCTAAGTTCGAGTGGAATCGAACATTAGATACTCAGCTGTATGCTTTCATTGTTTGTTTGCGTTTGTTCGATATAGGGTGTATTTTATATGAAACGAGTGCTGCATAAACAGGGCGCAGCCACGCCCATTTTCAAAATTTGTATCAATCATCCAAATAAGCATATAAATATTATTGTTAGTGCAAAATTGCATCCTTCTATGACTTTTAGTTACAAAGACTTCACGTTACAAATTCCAAAAGGGTGTTCAGAAATATCTTTGTTAAAAAGTAGGCGTGGTCATAAACCGATTTCAATAAATTTTTGCGTGTCTATTAACACATGTTATAAAAGTGCATAAACTAAGTTTCGTCATAATATCTCAGTTATTTGTCGAGTAATAGGCTCGTAGATTTCTTTGTATAAAAAGAGGCGGTGCCACGCCCATTTTATAAAATTTTTTTATTTTTTGTTTCCAGTCTATTGTAGAACTCATGTCACAAAATTTCAATGAATTATCTTTATATTTCACAGAGATATCGCCAAAAATGATTTTATTAGGTCACTTTATAATACCCATATATAAAAGTGGGCGTGGTCGTCAACCGATTTTGGTAATTTTTCGTCCACACATTTGGCTAAGTAAATATATCACGCGTACCAAATTTCATCGATATATCTTTAACGGTTTATGAGTTATGGCTTATAAAACTTTCAATATTTGCCTCAAAAAGTATACAAGTGAATATGGCATGCAATATGGCATAACAGTAAAAAAACCAAAACAAAAACAATAAAAAACATTTATTATAAAACACTGGAACAAAAACTTCAAAATTTGTTTGCAGTCACGTGCAGTTGAAAACCATTTGTAAAAAACTTTATGCCCTTTATTGCTTACTTTTGTAGTTAGTTTGCTAGTTTGTTTGGGCTGGAACTGGTTGGCTTTGGTCGGTTGATGCGTTGGTCGTCGATTTGTTGACTGTTTGTTGTTGTTGATTGTTTGTTGTTGTTGCTGATTATTTGTTCTTATTTTTGTTGTTATGGCGGTTTCGGTTTGTTGTCCAACTTTTGCTGAAGTGCATTCAGCATAATTTTTTTTTCTGCATTTTTTATTAATTTTTTGTTGTTGTTCATAATCGCCGTAACTGCCTGCTGCTGGCTGCCGCGTTCATGTCAGTTTGTTCGCGCTTACAAAAGCATTTTCCCCATTTATCTACTTTGTACATGTATGTATGTATATCCGCCATTGAAAGCTTTCCTTTTTAGCATTGTTGATTTTTGCATTGTATTGTTGCTTTATTTGGAAGTTTTCAATTCGTTTGCAAATTCTTTTTTTTTTTTTTATTCATTTTTATTCTCTTCATTTTATGCTCATAAATAGTTTGGAAAATAAAGTCAACACAATATGCAGACTGACTAATACATTTACATACATACATATGCGCCAGTTCTGTTTAAGGGGTTACATGTGGGGTGAGCACATATGTATTTGCGTTCTTCCACATACACAAGCTAGTAATGATGATAACTGCCTTTGAGCTAGACATATACGCCGCCGATTGACGCCGCCACCGCCGCGCCGATTACCTTCATAATCGGCCGCCGCCGCCATAATCCGTGAAATCGGCGCGGCGGCGTGCGTTGGCGCGCCATACCCGTATGGAGCGAGATGTGTACATATTTTCCTAGTTTTTCTAACTGATAAAGTTCTTCAAAATTAAAAAAAAAAAAAAACAAGTAAGGAAGCCTAAGTTCGAGTGGAATCGAACATTAGATACTCAGCTGTATGCTTATTGTTTGTTTGCCTTTGATGGAAACACGGTGTACTTTATATAAAGCGAGTGCTGCATGAAGTGGGCCTATCCACGCCCATTTTCCAAAATTTTTCTATTTTTTGTTTCCAGTCTATTGTAGAACTCATGCCACAAAATTTCAATGAATTATCTTTATATTTGACTTTATAATACCCATATATAAAAGTGGGCGTGGTCGTCAACCGATTTCGCTAAAATTTTCAACATGTATTGCTACAAGTAATAAAAGTGTATACACCAAGTTTCGTCATAATATATCAATTATTTGTCGAGATATGGGCTCCAAAATCTCGTATATTCCTGCTCCTAAAAGGAGGCGGTGCCACGCCTTTATGTCCTTAGTTGGAATCTTGCCATAAAATTTCATTGATATATCTTTATATTTGACAGAGATATCGCTTCAAATGTTTTTATTAGGTCACTTTATAATACCCATATATAAAAGTGGGCGTGGTCGTTAACCGATTTCGGCAATTTTTCGTCAAAACATTTGCGTAAGCAAATATATCACGCGTACCAAATTTCATCTATATATCTTCAATAGTTTCTGAGTTATGACTCATAAAACTTTCAATGTTTGCCCCTTAATAAGTGGGCGTGGCACCGCCCATTTTCCAAAATTTCATCAAATTTCTTCATAGGGGCCTGAGCTCAACACGTGGGTAAAATTTCATCGCTCCAGCTATATTAGTGACTGAGATACCAAATTTCCGATTTTTACTATATAGGGGAGGTGGGCGTGGTCATGGTCCGATTTCGCCCATTTTCAATACCATCCGTTCTCGTCTTGATACCAACTTGCATTCCAAATTTCATCAAAATATTTCGATTTTTGCGTGAGTTATCGTGCGTACAGACGGACAGACGGACGGACGGACAGACGGACGGACGGACGGACATGGCTCAATCGATTTCTCTTTTCACGCTGATCATTTTGATATATATAAGTCTATATCTATCTCGATTATTTCGTTCTGTTACAATCCACCGTTAGGAAATCAAAATTATAATACTCTGTGTACTAGTACAGCTGAGTATAAAAAGGAACCAATCGACGTGTTTTGACCTCAGGAACACGAAGCTGAATGCGGAAATGTTTTGTTTTTTGCCGGTTAAAAGTTATTAACAACAAAACTTTGGCTGTTCCCTACTTTACTAGCCTCAGTCCTAAAGAATTTAAGCTACTGGAAAATTTCAGTTCGTTGGCTTACATAATTTTTTCTCAGATACGGAACTTTTCTGGGATCTCTTCCATTTGGTCCTACTTCTCGAGGTCTGTTGCTAATTGTTCTACTCAAAACTGCACCATTTCAACCCTCCTTGATATCATTAGATGCCGAAAATGACCCCAAACATGCCTCCAGAATCGAAAACTCATAGTTTGAACGTAAGAAAGTTGCTGTTTTTGAGTAGCCCTCACAGTTGTCGAACCTCAGCCCTATAGGGAATATTAAAGAAGACGATGGGGGATCAAAAATGGAAAAATAAGCAAGAGTTATAGAAAAACAAGTAAGGAAGCCTAAGTTCGAGTGGAATCGAACATTAGATACTCAGCTGTATGCTTTCATTGTTTGTTTGCGTTTGTTCGATATAGGGTGTATTTTATATGAAACGAGTGCTGCATAAACAGGGCGCAGCCACGCCCATTTTCAAAATTTGTATCAATCATCCAAATAAGCATATAAATATTATTGTTAGTGCAAAATTGCATCCTTCTATGACTTTTAGTTACAAAGACTTCACGTTACAAATTCCAAAAGGGTGTTCAGAAATATCTTTGTTAAAAAGTAGGCGTGGTCATAAACCGATTTCAATAAATTTTTGCGTGTCTATTAACACATGTTATAAAAGTGCATAAACTAAGTTTCGTCATAATATCTCAGTTATTTGTCGAGTAATAGGCTCGTAGATTTCTTTGTATAAAAAGAGGCGGTGCCACGCCCATTTTATAAAATTTTTTTATTTTTTGTTTCCAGTCTATTGTAGAACTCATGTCACAAAATTTCAATGAATTATCTTTATATTTCACAGAGATATCGCCAAAAATGATTTTATTAGGTCACTTTATAATACCCATATATAAAAGTGGGCGTGGTCGTCAACCGATTTTGGTAATTTTTCGTCCACACATTTGGCTAAGTAAATATATCACGCGTACCAAATTTCATCGATATATCTTTAACGGTTTATGAGTTATGGCTTATAAAACTTTCAATATTTGCCCCTTAATAAGTGGGCGTGGCACCGCCCATTTTCCAAAATTTTTGTATTTTTTGTTTTACGTCCGTAGTTGGACTCGTGCCACAAAATTTCAGTGATATATCTTTATATTTGACAGAGATATCGCTTAAAATGTTTTTATTAGGCCCCTTTATAGTTCCCATATATAAAAGTGGGCGTGGCCGTCAACCGATTTTTATAATTTTTCGCCAAAACATTTGTCTAAGTAAGCAAATTGCGCGTACCAAATTTCATCGATATATCTTCAACGGTTTCTGAGTTATGACATATAAAACTTTCAATGTTTGACCCTTAATAAGTGGGCGTGGCACCGCCCATTTTCCAAAACTTCATCAAATTTCTTCATAAGGGCCTGAGCTCAATACGTGGGTAAAATTTTAGCACTCTAGCTATATTAGTGGCTGAGATACCAAATTTCCGATTTTTTCTATATAGGAAAAGTGGGCGTGGTCATGGTCCGATTTCGCCCATTTTCAGTACCAACCGTCCCAGTCTCGATACCAACTTGCATTTCAAATTTCATCAAAATATCTCAATTTTTACGGAAGTAAGGAAGTTATAAAAAATAAAGGAGCTTCAACTAAACATTAGTTTAAATCTAGCTGCAGCAGTAATACTGTAGTTTATTTGAAAAAACAATCGAATTTAAAGTTTGTCCCTATTATTATTTCCAACTTATATTATATATTTCATTATTTTTATTCATAAAAATTAAATTATTATACAAAAACCACCCCAGAGTCATTGAAGCATGTCCTCTCCGTGTAAGCATCAATATATGGTAATTATTATTTGGTCTTAAAATGAAATAAATGGAGAATTGTAAAATTTTGTCCCTATTATTTTTTCCAACACTGTATATACATATATTTATTTTAAAGTGCCTTATATATAGTGGCCGCTGTGGTGCAATGGGTAGAGTGCTCGCCTGCTATGCCAGAGGTCTCGGGTTCAAACCACGGTCCGAGCCAAACACCAAAACAATTTTTCTAATTAGTAAAAATCCAATTATTGGGTTTTTTAAGAGCAGCGGTCACCTCTCGGCAGTGGGCGGCATACCCTCCGAGTGTATTTCTGCCATGTAAAAGCTTCTCACAAAAAATGCATTCGCCGTTCGGAGCCGGCATAAAACTGTAGGTCCACCCAATTAGTAGGAAAAACAAAAGGAGCACACCTCGAATTGGGAGAGAAGCTCGGCCATAAAACTCGTCAGAGTTATAATAGCGCCATTGTATTATTATTATTATTATATATATATATATATATATATATATATATATATATATATATATATATATAAATATGTACATTAGATGAGTTTTTTTTTGTATGGGCTTCTTTAAACCTTCTCAGATCCTCCCTCCGGCACCGGAATATGAAAATAGGATATTTTAGAGTAAGTAAACTGAAAAAAAAAAATTTAACTTTTCCAAAATTGGATGGAGCTACACCGAAAACCGCGAAAATTCCCAGAATTTCAAGGTATGTTTAGATTTATGTCTGAAAAAAGTTAGGATTTTGCACAAGAAAAAAAATGATACCCACCCATACGAAGAATTAACCGCTAAATCGAATCGCATATTCAGTTTTTTGGTACACTACCCAGGGATGGTAATAACGCGGCCTAAAGTGACCATTTTGTTTTTTTCTCATGAATCTTCAACTTCTTGCGCTATACTCTTCCCGAAAGCGAACGTTATTTTTTAACTAAATCACACGGTAGGCTGCGTTATTTAATGCGCTTTCCTGAAATGTATAGCTATTAAAAATCGAATAATATTTGGATGAGTTCATCAAGTTTAAGTGAAGTAAAATCGGGTATAAAAGGGTAACATACCTTAAAATTTCTCAATTTTTTTTTTAAAATTTTGCTCTTGAAGACGGTTTTTTGGGTTATTAGTGATTGTTTTATTTTGTTGGATAATTCCACAAATGTAAAAAAAAAATTTGGAAGATCGAGACCATGGACAGCGGAAAAAACCGTGGACCCGGATGGCGCCAAAATATTATTGGGCAATATTGGTATCAAATTAAAGGTCTTAACTAGGGCTTGCATATGGAACTTATTACATGCAAATTTCTTAGCCAATTTCCGATATACTGGCGAATAAGTGGTCCAGGATGACAACAGAATATTTTAAAGGATATCGGCGACATTTGAGTCTAATTTTTGACTTATATGTGTCGAAACGGTGTACACAGCAAAATGGATTGGCTTTACATTGAAGTCCTAGGTAAAATCTTTATTTTGATACCCATATTGCCCACGAATGTTTTGGCACCATCCGGCTCAACTCTTTGTCTGTTATCCGCGGTCTCGGCCTTTCTATTTTTTTTGCATTTGTGGAGTTATCCATCCACATAAAACTATCACTAAAAACCCAAAAAACCGCCTTCAAGAGCAAAATTGTTAAAAAATTTAAGAAATTTTAAGATATGTATGTTACCCTTTTATACCCGACTTTACTTCATTTAAACTTGATGAACTCATCCAAATTTTATTCGATTTTTAATAGCCATACATTTCTGGAAAGCGCATTAAATAACGCAGCCTACCGTGTGATTTAGTTAAAAAATAATTGCCGATTTCGGGAAGAGTATAGGGCAAGAAATTGAAGATTCATGAGAAAAAAAGAAAATGATCACTTTAGACCGCGATATTACCTTCCCTGGGTAGTGTAC
Organism: Urophora cardui; assembly: GCA_960531455.1. NCBI lineage: Eukaryota > Metazoa > Arthropoda > Insecta > Diptera > Tephritidae > Urophora > Urophora cardui. The sequence goes on from OY482673.1 coordinate 43,096,815, forward strand.
CAAAAAATGGAATAGGCCATTCGATTTAGCGGTTAATTCTACGTATGGATGGATATACATTTTTTTTCTCGTGCAAAATCCCAACTTTTTTCATACATAAATCTAAACATACCTTGAAATTCTGGGAATTTGCGCGGTTTTCGGTGTAGCTCCATCCAGTTTTTGGAAAAGTTTTTTTTTCAGTTTACTTACTCTAAAACATCCTATTTTCATATTCCGGTGCCGGAGGGAATATCTAAAAAAAACTCATCTAATGTACATATGTAAATATATGTATGTATGCATGTTTATTATCATCATCAACGCAAACAGATGTGGATGGCTTATCATCCCACCTGTTAAAGAATTGCTTAGCTTTTGCCTATCCACTTTTATTGATATTTAACAACTCTCTTGAGAGTGGAGTTTTCATTGATGCATGGAAGGTGACGCGTATTACTCCTACGTTTAAAAATGGCAATAAAAATAATATTACCAACTACAGACCAATTTCCAAATTGTCGACCATATCTAAGCTTTTTGAATACGTTGTAAAAGAAAAAATGTATTTTGCTGTTAATCGTTTAATTTCTGTGAACCAACATGGTTTTATGACCGGTAGATCAACTGTCACAAATCTAGCAGTATTTTCAGAATTCTGTATATCTGCATTTAGTAGAAGAGTGCAAGTTGATACCGTATACACTGATTTTTCAAAGGCTTTTGATAAGGTTGATCATTCGATCTTGATTTCTAAGCTAGGTAATCTGGGATTTCACTCCACATTTTTAGCTTGGATTAAATCATACCTCACAAATCGTCGATGTGTAGTGGTAGTTGATAACTTGTGCTCTCAACCATTTATTGCTTCCTCAGGTGTACCACAGGGAAGTATTCTGGGCCCATTACTTTTTATTATTTTTATTAATGACATCTCAAATTGTTTTAAATACTCGCAATTTCTTTTATATGCGGATGATTTGAAAATATTTAATAGAATCACGTGTCAGTCTGACGCTATCAATCTTCAATCTGATATTAATAATCTGTTTGAGTGGTGTCGTAAAAACAAGCTCAGTTTGAACATTAAGAAATGCTTCCAAATGACCTACTCCAAATCTTATTCTGCCACTCGAAATTCCTATAATATTGGAGGTTCTATATTATCTTATGTAGAGGAGATTTCGGATTTAGGTATAATATTTGACACGAGATTTTCATTTCAAAATCAATTAAACTTTGTCATTGCAAAGTCCTATTCAATGCTGGCTTTCATTCGCCGTTTTAGTTCGGATTTTATGGACCCATATACGCTAAAACTGCTATTTACTTCACTTGTGCGCTCTAGAGTAGAATATGCTGCTGTCATTTGGAGACCTTATTATCGGTGCAATACAAATAGACTAGAAAGAATTCAAAAAGTTTTCTTGAAGTATGCGTTACGCTTTCTTAGATTCACTGAACCCATACCCTCTTATGGAGCAGGATGTTTGCTCATTAGGCTCAAATCTCTTGAATCTAGAATGACATTGATCTCGGCAAATTTTGTTTTTGATTTAATAAGAGGCGCTATTGATTCTCCGTTCTTGTTAGAACGCATTTATTTTAATATCCCACAAAGGAGTTTAAGGAATCATGATGTTTTTTTCTTGGAGCTAGTTAAAACTAACTATGCCATGAATGCTCCGATATATAGAGCACTAAAAGAATTTAATTGTCTGTCAAATTCTTCATACGTAGATTTAGCTTCCACAAAATATAAATTTAATTCTAACATTAATGATTTACTAACCTAGTTATACATTCTTAATTTGCCCATATTCTGTATGAAATTTATAATTTCTAGAAAATTTTACAAAATATACAAAAAAAAAAAAAAATATACAAAATAAGCAAATGAATTTAAGTTTACCCTTACATATGGATTTGTGTATATTCTTTAATATTTATTTTCTTTATTTTATATTTTAGTTTATGTAGCAATTGTTTTTTGCTGTTAATAAAAAAGTTTCAACAATTTAAGGTGGAAATTAGTTTATTTATTCCATTCAACCAGCGCTATTAAGGTAACTAAATAAAATTAATATTTGAATAAGGATTGTGATTTGTAGATTTGGAGCAGGCGCGCCGGCGCGAAAAAGCACGCCGGCGTCGCCGCCGCCGCCGAAATGTTTTTGGAATAGCGCCGCCGCCGCCGGAATCACTGTCGGAGTATGTATATGTCTACTTTGAGCTTACTACGTAAAAATATAAAAAACCTCTAGTCTAGTTTAGTAATGAAAACAAGTGGCAACATTTCGCCAAAATATTTTTGAAACTTTTTTTAAATTTGTCGTCTAACAATCATATCACCTGTACGCCTTGTATCCTTAGCTGTATTTTTTATTCTAATTGCAAACAGGTGGCAACTCTCTCTCAATAACATTTCTTAATATATCTAGGTACTCCGATTAAAGTTTCTAAACCACTGAATAGCGAAATGTAATAATTTATCAGTTGTTTAGATTTAATTTGCCATTACAAAAAAGTGGCAACTCTCTATCTAATCTCTTTTAGTAATGAAAACAAGTGGCACTATTCAGCCAAAATTTTTGTTTAACTCAGCCCTTTTTTTATTAGTCGGTTAACAATCATATGACATGTATTCGACTGAATGCATTTTTTTTTTAATTTCAAACAGGTGGCAACTCTCTTTCGATAACATTTTTAATGTACTAGGTACTCCGATTAAAGTTACTAAACTGCTGTACAAGTAAATGCAAAACTTTATCAGTTATTTAGCTTGAATTTGTAATTACAAACAAGTGGCAACTCTCTTTATAATCCCTTTTTGTAATGGAAACAAGTGGCTATATTTTCTTAAACTCATATTTTTTTAAACTTGTCGTTTAACAATCATATTACCTATACTAGTTTTATCATTAAATGCCTATTTATTTTAGTTGCAAACAGGTGGCAACTCTCTTGCGATAACATTTTGAATGTAGGTACTCCAATTAAAGTTTCTAAACCGCTGTTTAAGTAAATGCAAAACTTTATCAGTTATTTAGCTTGAATTTGTAATTACAAACAAGTGGCAACTCTCTTTATAATCCCTTTTAGTAATGGAAATTGGTGACTACATTTTCTTAAACTCAACTTTTTTAAACTTGTCGTTTAACAATGATATTACCCATACTAGTTTTATTATTAAATGCATTTTTGTTTTAGTTGCAAACAGATGACAACTCTATTTCGTTAATATTTTTTAATGTACCTACTCCGATTAAAGTTTGTAAACCGCTGTCTAGTTAAATGTAATACCCTATCGGTTGTTTAGGGGGATTTGCCATTACAAACAAGTGGCAACTCTCCGCAAAAAAAATCTTCGACACAAAAATTTCTTAAAAAAAAACATACTACTTATATTCGAGTTTGCATTAACTCGTATTTTATTTAAATTATCAAAAAGGTGGCAACCATTTCAAGAAAAAATATTTTAAAAAACACGTCTTCGAATAACTGTGATTAAGGTATCCTAATCGCTAAATAACTAGGTACCTGTTTTAAATTTTTTATAAGGTGGCAACTCTATTCACAAATCACTTTGTCTTGTAACTTTAACAAACCATTGCTATTCAGTGAAATGCATATTTTTTGCTCTTTAACTGAATAATGAAATTATTACATATATCTAATTAAATTCAATCAATCTGGCAACTCTTTTTTAGCAATATCTTTGCAATTAAGCTTTTATGGAGGCCTATTCGGTCCATTCATTCCTTATTATTTCCATTCCCATTACATATGTATATCTATATGTTTGTATGTATGTTTAATTTGGATATCCCTTTGTCATTAACCCGCTTGCGCCATGTATTGTATTCAACTTTATTCTCATATCAAGTAACTTAAAAAACAGTCACTGAAATTAATGCATACAAAGAATTCTTGGCATTATTAGTATAAATTATTATTATGTTACTTCTATTTTTTGCGCTGAAAAAGTTCTAAAATATTTCTGCTGATTCCATTGTTCTCTCTTGTCATTTGACTAAAGAATAAAGAGTTAAGACAAACGGACATGCTACGCAAGTGAGTGAATGTGAGTAGGGCTTGCGTGGATAGTGGTAAACTATGTAAACTAAGAACGTCACAATTAAAAATGCTCACTTTTAATCCCGAAGAACATTTATGGCGTTAAATTAAAAACAAAACGAATATACCAAACACTGTATCAAATGTTTAGATTCTAAACAAAAACCAGATCTTCGCAGACCTTTTGGTAGTCATACGGTACCAATGTGGTGTGGTTGGTAAGGTGTAAGGCAATGCACTCTCTCCTACCTTGACCAAATTGAAATAATAAATTTTTCCAATTAATTCAAATCCAGTTAATGGAGTGTATTTCTGCCATGAAAAAGCTTCTAAAAAAATGACATTCCCCATTCGGAGCCGGCATAAAACTGTTGATCCACCCAATTATGCAAACATTTGTCAATGCCTGTCTGTAGAAACAAGACTGCCAGTTTAGCATAAGGCAGGCGTGCTCCTTCGGGATTAGCATAACTCATTTTGACAAAATGAGTATTTTAATAAGTCACAGCTAGTAATTAGTATTTAAACATTTATACCACATTTTATGCAAATAATTTCGACAAAGGATGACAATGTGAGCGACATTGTTTAATTAAAAAAAAAAATATGCGCTTGGATTAATAAAAAAATGGCATAGAATGTCTGATTAGCTGTTGGTTAATGAATGGGGAAAAGGACAGAAATTGCTTAGAAAGTTATAAGAGATGAGATTTATTTCACTGTAAACATTGCAATGAATTGATGAGGAAAACCCGAGAACAACAGTAAGTAACTTCGTCTTAAAATAGACATACATATAATACAGAAAGATAGCGCTTTTTTTGTTCGTTGCAAATCTTACAAATCTCTACATAAACTCACAAAAAATATGCCATTTTTGCAAAAAGAGAACTTCAAAATAGTTAAAATTGTAACTCTTGTACATTTTCTCTTTAATTGGTTTATGAAAGTGCAATCATAAATTAAATTTAACTACTTGAAATTCCATAAAAGTTACTAACGTAGCTACCATTAGACTAAACGCGATAAGAAAAAGAAATCGAAGAAAATAAAAAATCAGATTGCGACAATGAAGATACCTTGTGTTTTTTATTGTTGGCCTAACCAAATCGAAACAATCAAAGATAACAAACGAAATGTACGAGTACGTAAGTACAGGGTCAGTGTAGAAAAAAAAAAAAACGAAAATAAAAATAGGTATTTGCGCAAGTTTTTTCTATGAAGAGCAACATTAGAAAACATAGAGGTTGTACAGAGGCTCTCTAGTCTAAGCAGAACAGGAGCGTTACGCACAACGCCTTCGGCAGCGCTTAATAAGGTACTCAATTTGTACTCAGCGGCGCTTAATAAGGTACTCCGCGGACTTTGTGGCAAAAAGCGTAGCTGAAACAACGTCCATTTGCTCACAGCAACATCCGGGGGCTCAACGGCAGTTCAGACTACGCTATCCCCTAAGCTGAGCTCAACAGAGCACCACGGGTAATAATAGAAGAGGACGGATAGAAAAAAGGACTACTAATCAATCGCCATACATTCAGCTTATTTATATACGGGGTAAAAATGGACTCAAGGGTGTGAGCCGCAGTATTTTGTCCAAACATTGGGATACAACAACCCTTTAGACTCCCGTAATATTGCCGCTGTGGTGCAGTGGGTAGAGTGCTCGCCTGCTGTGCCAGAGGTATCGGGTTCAAACCACGGTCCGAGCCAAACACCAAAAACTATTTTTCTAATTAGTAAAAATCCAATTATTGGGTTTTTTAAGAGCAGCGGTCACCTCCCGGCAGTGGGCGGCATACTCTCCGAGAGTATTTCTGCCATGAAAAAGCTTCTCATAAAAATGCATTCGCCGTTCGGTGCCGGCATAAAACTGTAGGTCCACCCAATTAGTAGGAAAAACAAAAAGGAGCACACCTCGAATTGGGAGAGAAGCTCGGCCATAAAACTCGTCAGAGTTATAATAGCGCCATTGTATTATATTATATAATATTGCAGTATAGTTTAAACAGAGGCTTACGTTACCTCAAAAGCAGCAGAACTTGCAGCTGAACTAACGACCTCAAATTCTCGTGTAAACATTTTCAACCAGAGCCAGGCGCGACAAACAAAGCGGCCACGGCAGCGACGACCATCTCTATGTAGGCCGGGCAGATGCAGAGAAAATGCCCTGTGCCATCGCCGTCGTCTTCCTCCACAAAATGCATAGGCATAATGAGCTCTCGATGGTGCCTGTGGTGTCCAAGTGCTGTTCCATAGCTTGTGATCTGTAATCAACCCCACAAGCACACGAAGCTGCCTCCTTCTCTGCTTGAGCAGAAAGTTTGCTAACTCCCTGTTAGGCTTTTCCAGAAAGCACTTTGTAATTTTACATAAATGTGTAGAGTTCCAGCGTTTGCCGTGAATTTCCCTCATGGAGTCCCTTATAGAACACCTTCTCTGTCAATGTCCAGCTTTTGCCAGTCTGCGCCTTAGATGCCTCGGCTCTGCAGACTTCTCTGTCCCTAGAAGGTATTGCAGATCGGGAAATACACAACATCTTAAAACTTGCCAATTGTTGCATTCCAAGATTAATATTACGCCTCCAATGCGCGGTTGGCAACACTAATTACGATATGTGGTCTACGTGAGGGATCAATTGATCACAGCCAACGTAACCTAACCTAACCTAGCAACCGTACCCATACCTACTCACACTCTTACTAGTCATACTTAAAGTCCTAAAACCGAAGCCTAGTTCTAAATAATTGTTCATATACCTACTCGTGTAACAATCTATGTTATCAGTCACCCACTATACTAGAAGTTAGTAAACATGAAGTTATTCACGATTATAAATTACCATGTAAATACTTTAAATTGTCATTGGACACATACACACAAACCTACATAAATATATGTACATATACATTAGGCCGTCTCGCCTTATATGGACCAAAAAAAAGTCCACCGTACCACCGCTCCCCCCCCCCCCCATATGATTTCTCTTTCGAAAACATTTCTGGAAAAAATTTTATTTTTTTTTGACGCCGCTAGATGGCGCTGAAATTCATTTTTTCATATCTTCGGTATTTATGGTCCGATGCCTAAGTTTGATACACCAATCTCTTTGGCGTGAGAGCAGGGTTTCCACTTTCTAATTGCATTAACCCTATGTGCGCCATTGGGGTCACTTCCACATAGTACTTAGTGTATACCACCTTAATATAACTTTTTTTCCGGAAGGTTAAACGTCGTTAAAAAGCATTAATCTTTTGCAAAAGAAGTATTTCGATCGATTCAGTAGAACCGAAAATAAATCACATTTAAGATTCCGAGGAGTATAAGTTTTTCGCTTCCTGTGGTCTTTTAGGTTCATTTTACAAAGATTTTTTTCTGAAGAGACTCCTACTAAAATTTTACGCGGAATAATTTTCTAGAACATTTTTACCCTCTAACGACCATAAAAATACTATTTCCTGACTATACTCTATTTCTTGACTGTATGAAAAGGGGTCAAAATAACCCTTTTTCAGGGGTGCTAGATGGTTAAAATGTGCCAGAAAATTATTCGCCATAAAATTTCAGTAGGAGTCTCTTCAGAAAAAATCTTTGTAAAATGAACCTAAAAGACCACAGGAAGCGAAAAACTTATATTCCTCGGAATGTTAAATTTGTTTTATTTTCCGTTCTACTGAATCGATCGAAATACTTTTTTTACAAAAGATTAATATTTTTTGACGACGTTTAACATGCCGGCAAAAAAAAGTTACATTAAGGTGGTATAAACTAAGTACTGGATGGAAGTGACCCCAATGGCGTACATAGGATTAATACAATTATGAATTAGAAACCCTCCTCTCAAACCAAAGAGATTGGTGTATCAAACTTAGGGATCGGACCATAAATACCGAAGATATGAAAAAACGAATTTTAGCGACATCTAACGGCGCCTAAAAAAAAATAAATTTTTTTCCAGAAATGTTTTTGAAAAAGAAATCATATGGGGGCGTACGGCGAACTTTTTTTTTCGCGATACGCTCTATATATATATATATATATATATGTATAAGAGTACGAAACTTCTGCAAATTAGTGCTATAAAAGTAAAAAATTGCTGATAGAAAATTTTAATCGATCGTTTCATTTCGTGCCGAGAACACTTGCTATAAAAATGTTCTCAAAGTTTTTGGTTTTAGTAACTATTTGCTATTGCAGCAGCATTGCGTTGGCCGAATACACCAGCTATGAAGGGTATGTAGAATAAATAAATAAAAATTGCAGAATCAGGACAAACTACTAGCATATACTCCTTTCTTCCTGCAGCTACAAGGTATACGACATTCGGCCGCAAGATGTCGCACAACAGCACTTACTAAAACAATTGGCCGATAATGAATCATACGATTTCTTCAACCTACCACGCATTTTGGGCTTACCCACACGCGTTCTAATTCGACCTGAAGAACAAACCGAATTCGAGAACGCACTCAATTCAGCGCAAATACCCTACAGCATTATCAATGCGAATTTCGGTGAATATGTTGCCAAAGAGCGTATACAAAATAATTTCATGCGTCAATTGCGCACTTCGCCCTCAACGACGCGTAACATTTCATTTAGTGCCTACCAACGTTACGCCGAAATTAATGCTTATCTCAATGAATTGGCCGCCGCCTATCCCAGCAGAGTGACACTCAAAACCATCGGTAGGTCTTATGAAGGACGCGCGCTACGTACGATTACCATAAGCAATGGTGATGGTGGCGCCAATAAGAAGGTGATCCTGCTCGATGCTGGCATACATGCACGCGAATGGATTGCACCAGCTGAAGCGCTCTACGTGATTCAACAATTGGTTGAGAATTTTGCTGCAAATAAGCATTTGTTGGAGTCTTATGATTGGATTATATTGCCGGTGGTGAATCCCGATGGTTATGAATATACACACACCAATTCGCGTATGTGGCGTAAGACGCGCAAACCTGTGTCGGTGCGTTGCGCTGGCACGGATGGCAATCGTAATTTCGATTTTCATTGGGGTGAAGTTGGCGCTTCGAGTTTCTCCTGCGCCGATACTTTCAAGGGTGAAAAGGCCTTCTCCGAGCCCGAAACTCGTGTGCTACGTGATTTGATGTTGTCGCTGACGGGACGCGCGAAATTCTATTTGACTTTACACTCGTATGGCAACTATTTGCTGTATCCATGGGGTTATACTTCGTAAGTGAAGAAAAAAGAAGATTTTCCCTTCAATATTATTATCGAAAATTCCTGCGAACTCTTACTCAATTCTTTTTGGCTCTTTTTCTAAAAATTTATTTGAGTCCTTTTGAACTCTTATTAGAATCTTTTCGATGATTTCAAAGCTTTGTTTGCGCTTTTCAGCTCGCTTCCCGATTCATGGCAGGACATCGATGAGATTGCTCAAGCTGGCGCTGCCGCAATCAGCGCTGCAACTGGCACTACATACACCGTCGGCAGCTCGACGAATGTTCTGTATGCCGCTGCTGGTGGCAGTGATGATTATGCGCTTGGAGTAGCTCAAATTCCCATTTCAATTACTATGGAATTACCGGATGGTGGCAATGGTTTCGATCCAGCACCTGCGAAAATAAAAGATTTGGTTGCTGAAACCTGGATCGGTATTAAGACTATGGCAGAGAAAGTGGTGACGAAGTATTAAAGTTTTTGAAAAGTGATGAAATAGTGCGATATTTAGTATTATTATTATTACATAAAAAAAAATAATATAAATAGAGTGATAATTATAATATACAATGGCGCTATTATAACTCTGACGAGTTTTATGGCCGAGCTTCTCTCCCAATTCGAGGTGTGCTCCTTTTTGTTTTTCCTACTAATTGGTGGACCTACAGTTTTACGCCGGCTCCGAACGGCGAATGCATTTTTTATGAGAAGCTTTTTCATGGCAGAAATACACTCGGAGGGTATGCCGCCCACAGCCGAGAGGTGACCGCTGCTCTTAAAAAACCCAATAATTGGATTTTTACTAATTAGAAAAATTTTTTGGTGTTTTGCTCGGACCGTGGTTTGAACCCGAGACCTCTGGCATAGCAGGCGAGCACTCTACCCACTGCACCACAGCGGCGCATAATTAATTAATGTAAAGTGAAAATGCTGAAAATTTTTACTTTTATTTTTTTGATTCTGGAATGTATGTAGGGTAAGGTGGGGTGCCTTTGACACCTTTTTTTTGAAGTCTCATATCTCAGACATTTTTGGGGAAAACTAAGGTTTTAACAATTGACAATAACTATTAATTATTTATCTCAATATTTGAGTAGCTAATGAGTTATAAAAAAGCACGTAAATACCTTTTTCAGATACTTTTTTAAAAAAAGCCATTTTGTCAAATGTGCCCCCTGATAGGGGTACCTGTGACTTGAATAGGGGCACATGTGACCATCACAATGTGAACTAAATTTTATTAATTTTTAACTTTAAAAAACGAGGCATTATGTCATAAAACAAAATTAAAGTTTTTATTTAAACAGTATAATAATCTATATATATAAAAATGGTGTAAAAAATGTTACTAACCTCATCAGATGAGAACGGCTGGGCCGATTTCTGTAAAATTTTTTGTCAGTTGTTCGTATTCTCGAGGAGATGGTTCGTACGGAAGAAAATTTTGGGAAATCCCTCCGGAAAAGTCCGAAAATTGGAAAAATCGGTGTGTATGTGTGCATCTGTGGATGTGTGTCCTTTACAAACTCCCAAAGTAACCAGCCGTTCTTTATGAAATTTTCACAGTATATTCATGTGGTGTTAGTGCACATAGTAGTGTATAGAGAATTTCTAAAAAGAGGAAGCTTCTCGGAATACAGGCCTAAATGAGGACCCAGATCGATCCAGCAAGTCTTCGAGCAATATTGGTATCAAATGAAAGGTGTTGAACAGGCCTTCAACATAAAGTTATTTTCATTGCGATGCCTAGGCCGGGTTCCCAGATATGGGTTAAAACGTGGGACCGAGTGACCATGGAAAGTTTCCGAGCGATATTGGTATCAAATGAAAGCTGTTGAGGAGGACATCAACAAAGAGCTTTTTAAATAGTGATGCCTAGGCCGGGTTCCAAGATTTGGGTCAAAGCGTGAACCCCTGAATGTTTTCGAACGATATTGGTAGCAAATGAAAAGCGTTAAGCAGGCTTCCACATACAGCTATTTTCATTGTGATATCTAAGGCTGTTTCCCAGAGATGGCTAAAGTAGTGGGCCCGGATGTTGATGGAAGGTCCCGGTAGGTAGCTATAGGGATAGGGGTAGGGATAGGGATAGGGATAGGGATAGGGATAGGGATAGGGATAGGGATAGGGATAAGGATAGGGGTAGGGATAGGGATAGGGATAGGGATAGGGATAGGGATAGGGATAGGGATAGGGATAGGGATAGGGATATGGATAAAGATAGGGATAAGGATAGGGATAGGGATAGGGATAGGGATAGTGATAGTGATAGTGACAGTGATAGTAATAGTGATAGTGATAGTGATAGTGACAGTGATAGTAATAGTGATAGTGATAGTAATAGTGATAGTGATAGTGATAGTGATAGGGATAGGGATAGGGATAGGGATAGGGATAGCGATAGGGATAGGGATAGGGATAGGGATAGGGATAGGGATAGGGATAGGGATAGGGATAGGGATAGGGATAGGGATAGGGATAGGGATAGGGATAGGGATAGGGATAGGGATAGGGATAGGGATAGGGATAGGGATAGGGATAGGGATAGGGATAGGGATAGGGATAGGGATAGGGATAGGGATGGGGATAGGGATAGGGATAGGGATAGGGATAGGGATAGGGATGGGGATAGGGATAAAGATTGAGATTGAGATTAAGATTGAGATTGAGACTGAAATAGAGATAGGGATTGGATAGAGATAGGGATCGGGGGAAGTAGGTTTGTCGCGGCGAATATAACTATAACTTTTGTTCAGAGAATAGACAATTTTTCATTATTCGCAGTCATTAAGATGGACTCTAAGATAATGGTTAGCAATACGGTAATCAAAGACTTTTCTTTAGGCTTCATAGGAATAAATTTTAGCAGAACAACGTCTGCCGGGTCAGCTAGTATTATAATAATAATAAGCGAAAATATATGGTAAATTCACTAGCTCTTTTAATGTTGTATGCTGTAAATTAGATGTGTATTAGAACACAACACCTGTGGTAGGTATGTTGTATTGTATTTTGTTGTCAGATGCTTACTAAAATTTTAATATGCAAAATACCAAGCAAAAGTGAAAAAGGTAATATCATAAAAATATAAATGGTAAAAACTTGAAAAAAGTCAAAAAATAAAAATAAAATCGAATAGGAAACTCAATAAACATAGGCTGCGTTGTTGTATTGATGTTATTCTAATTTTTATGGGAAAAACTAACCCTGCTGATACAATTGTTGTAAACCTATACCACTTTATAACGTTATACTACTTTAAAAGAGCTTGTGCATAACCCAATGGATATTTGAATGTTCATATCGAATTAATATTTTATACGGCATCAATATGTTCTAGATGGGTTTGTTTTGGCAGGTTTAGCTTTCTTAGAGGCACATAAACCTTTAATTTGTCATATTATTTTATTTGAAATTCGTCACCCCAAGGCACCCCAAACTGGAAAGTCAAATGTACCCCAAATGACTTTATCCAAAATAATCATCACAAATTTTTTTTTCTTTCAAAACATTGAATAATTAAGATTTATTTTCAATATTTAAGCTTCGAAGACCCAGATAAGAACACTCATTTAAAAAAAATTGTTCGTTTTACTTGTGAAAACGCTTACGTGGCACTATACAAAAATTACATCAGCTAACGGAAAATCATCGAATCATGTGCTACTTCACTAAGTATTAAAGCAGAGCTGCCAAATTAGGTATACACATGTGTTATTGTATAAGGCTGCATTCAATTCTATTTTTGTGAAGTTTTTATAACGTTTTCACACCGAAAATGGCAAAGTCAACGGTGCCCCAAAGTCAAAAGGACCCCACTTTACCCTATGTAGTGTTGTCACAGGCTGTTCCTCTACTAAAGCATCTTTGTTATCTATCAATTCAAGAACTCAATGGGAATCTGTTTGAGTTGCCGCAATCATAACAAAAACTATTTTCTATCGAAATAATAAATCTGTATATAAATATATACCTACTCGTACATTAGGCTGGACCCCAAATGTATGACGTCAAATTGTATACCATTTTTCTTCAACCTCACCCGCCAGGGCGATGCTACTATAGTCGAAGATACCACACATAAATTCTTGTTCCGATCGGAGACGGTTAAGGGGTGGCGCACTGAGGTCAAAGTTCATAAAACTCTAATTTTTTAGAAAATTAAATTAAATGTTTGTGTATATCTAATGCCCAAAATCAATAGTCTTGCACTCAAGGATACCAAATATAAATTTCGCTCCCGATCGAAGACGTTTAAGGGATGTCGCGCAGTGGTCAAATTTCATATTACCATATGTGACCCCTGTTCGACACTCTGTTAACCTCTGCGATCGGGACCAAAATTTATATATGATATCGTTGACTGTGCTGTTACCGATGCAGAGGCTGAGACTGAAGAAGGTCATTAATTTGATTTTAAGGGCCACTCTAACTTACATTTATATAAAAACTTGTAGTACGAAAATATCTGAAAGCAAATCAAACTTGATATTGAGTACAAGAAATTTAGAAATTTTTTCTCATTTTTACCTACATAAATAAAAATAGGAAAAAATTCTCTTTTATAAGCGATCAAACTCACATGACCACTAGCTTCAGAAATGAATTCCCAACAGACCAGGATGTAAGCGAAATGTAATAGGACTTGAGAACAAGCTTATAAAAATTGTCCATTGTAAGCTTATTGCAATACAGTTTTTATAAGCTTAATTGTAAGCTTATTCACAAGCATGATTGTAATAATTGAGGAACACAAGCTTGAAAACAATATTACAATAAGCTTACTTTACACTTGCAATGAAAGCTTGAAAAAATATTAATAATAATATTGTATAAGCTTGCTGTAAAATTTTTTTAAATTTTGGTTTTACAATGATTCATATAATTCATTGATTCCTTTTTCGAAAAGGGAAGTATAAAAGCCTCAATAATGTTCGATATAATGTTGAATGTACCACTATATGATACCGTTGGATTGAATTTCAGGTTGATGTTATGGTCCGAAACAGGAGGAGAATATAAAATAAAGAACATTGCAGTAAAGGCGAAGAAGGAAAGAAAAAGAAAAAAAATGCAAATAAAAATTTATTTTTTTCTTTTTTCTACTATTTATACATACAATTATATTTATAAGCTTACAACAAGCTTTCACAAGTAATATTTTTCTACAATTACATTTGTAAGCTTATAAAAAGGGTTCCGTTTTGATTTTTCTACAATTGTTCTTAAGATTTTTTCAATACTTTACACAAGCTTTCCTCAAGCTTAACGCTTATATTTGTAAGCTTGTTATAATATTATTCTCAAGCCCTTTGGTCTATTGGGTTATTTTTGTTAGAGCACTAAATGATAAAAAAAAATCGTTCGACGGAGGCACCCCAAAGCAGTCATACACAATTATCGAAAATGCCACTGGACTCTTAATAGATTCTTTTTAGATGCTTTTTTGAAAGTTTATTTGAGGCTGGGGTATTCACAGGACATTGGGCTATTGGTACTCAACTGGCCCGATTGGGATTGGATAATAACATTCTGTGTCGCAGCTGTAATTTTCCTGGAGCGAAGGAGACCGTTAAGCACCTGCTATGCGAGTGTTCTTCAAACTGCCTAGCTAGAATTAAATTCCTTTGCAAGCCTTTCTTCGACAACCTCTCGTTACACAAAGATGTCATGCCTATGTGGTTTCTTAGTTATCTAAACTCAACAGGATCGATATAGGGCGTGGGACTTGCCCGGCTTCCAAATTGATATTATCCTTTAAACCTAATCACCGAATTTTGAAAAGTTACGTAAAACCGAAAGTGAGACTCTGAGGCTCACCTATGGGGAAATTTTGAAACACATTATTTTGGTATTTGGTTTTTACTTTTATTTATGCAGTAATGAATACAGAAGAATTTTTATACATTCTTATAACGGTTTATGGCAATTTTTTTAGTATATAAAGATAAAAAACGTAATTCCGTAAAATAGGAGACATTAATGTACTACAATTTTCACACATTTTTGTAGTTGTTTGAATGTTCATTACAAATGGTTTTATTACATCTGTTATAAATTTGTTTTTGTGCACACAATGAGAAAAGCTATGAATCAAATGAATATGAATACATTTTTCATATGATCGCCGCTAATATATATTTTTCGCAACCAAATTCCAAATTTTTAAAACGCGACGTTCGTGGTGAAATTACTTACGCATAAAGCAGCTCATCGTTCGATTCTCTATTTAAACGCATCTTTTCCGTAATTTAGAATCTCAGTAAACAGAAAAATGATAAAATGTTAATTGTTTTGAAATTGTTGACTTTTCCGGTCTCCTTAATTTTATGACATCCTATTATATTAAGATCCATGGTGAAATACGTCGAATTCTCCAAAATCCGGGGGAAGTATGGTGAGTTCACTGGATAAACCTTGTGAACAACGGATTCAAAATTTAGTTGAACTCTAGAAATGTAAGCTTATTACGTTAAAGATACTTAAGGTGAGTCTTTGAGGCTCACTTTCGGTTTTTCGTTACAATTTTATACGATTGCAAAAAAAATTGTAAAAATAAATAAATAGCCCAAAGATCATAATTATTTCATAATTTATGAACACAAATGGAGGAATACCCAAAATTTCAGACAAAAAGCTTTTTTGGTTTAGGAATAATTCGCTTTTAAACTTTAAAGTGAGACTGAGAGGCTCACTTTAGAGGATTAGGGTTAATCTATTTTTTCTGGTTCTTTAGTCACTATTCGTGGTATCAAAATTGCGCTTCGGCGCTAATTGGAGTAAGTGGCAGTCGCAACTCTAACCAATGAACCTCTTTAGACTTTTGATTAATACCATAGTCAACCTTTAAAAATTTTAAACTCGCTTGCCCTCAAATGGACGTTCTTATAAATTGAGCATTGTCTTTCGTCGGCTCTCCATTTGATGAACTAAGACTTGCTTTAAAAATGTCGTCATGGCATAGTTTGAGATTTTCAGCCGCGAAGTTCAATCAGAGAAGAATCTATAGATATCTAGAAAAACAAATCTGTGCCGTTAAATTAAAGTAGCTTAACTCAAAACAAGTAAGGAAGCCTAAGTTCGAGTGGAATCGAACATTAGATACTCAGCTGTATGCTTTCATTGTTTGTTTGCGTTTGATGGAAACACGGTTTACTTTATATAAAGCGATTGCTGCATAAAGTGGGCGTAGCCACGCCCATTTTCAAAATTTTTATCAGTCACCCAACTAAGCATATGAATATTATTCTTTGTGCAAAATTTCATTCCTTTTTGACTTCTAGTTATAAAGATGTCACGTTACAAATTCCCAAAGGGTGTTCCAGATATATCTTTCTTAAAAAGTAGGCGTGGTCATAAACCGATTTCAATAAATTTTTGCGTGGCTATTAACACATGTTATAAAAGTGTATAAACCAAGTTTCGTCATAATATCTCAATTATTTGTCGAGTTATAGGCTAAGAAATCAGGTATATCCCTTTGTGTAAAAAGAGGCGGTGCCACGCCCATTTTCCAAAATTTTTCTATTTGTTGTTTCTGGTCTATTGTAGAAATCATACCACAAAATTTCAATGAATTATCTTTACATTTGGCAAAGATATCGCTTAAAATGTTTTTATTAGGTCACTTTATAATACCCATATATAAAAGTGGGCGTGGTCGTCAACCGATTTCGCTAAAATTTTCAACATGTATTACCACAAGTAATAAAAGTGTACACACCAAGTTTAGTCATTATATATAAATCATTTGTCGAGTTATGGGCTCAGAAATCTCGTATATTCCTGTTTATAAAAAGAGGCGGTGCCACGCCCATTTGCCAAAATTTTTGTGTTTTTCGTTTTATGTCCGCAGTTGGACTCCTGCTATAAAATTTCAATGATATATCTTTATATTTGACAGAGATATCGCTTAAAATGTTTTTATTAGGTCACTTTATAAGACCCATATATAAAAGTGGGCGTGGCCCTCAACCGATTTCGGAAATTTTTCGTCCAAATATTTGACTAAGTAAGTATATCACGCGTACCAAATTTCATCGATATATCTTCAACGGTTTCTGAGTTATGACATATAAAACTTGCAAGGTTTGACCCTTAATAAGTGGGCGTGCCACCGCCCATTTTCCAAAATGTCATCAAATTTCTTCCTAGGGGCCTGAGCTCAACACGTGGATAAAATTTCATCGCTCCAGCTGTATTAGTGACTGAGATACCAAATTTCCGATTTTTTCTATATAGGAAATGTGGGCGTGGTCATGGTCCGATTTCGCCCATTTTCAATACCAACCGTCCCAGTCTCGATACCAACCTGCATTTCAAATTTCATCAAAATATCTCAATTTTTGCGCGAGTTAGAGTGTTTACAGACGGACGGACAGACGGACGGACGGACGGACGGACGGCCAGACGGACGGACGGACGGACGGACATGGCTCAATCGATTTCTCTTTTCACCCTGATCATTTTGATATATATAAGTCTATATCTATCTCGATTATTTCACTCTGTTACAATCCACCGTTATGTGATTAAAACTATAATACTCTGTGTACTAGTACAGCTGAGTATAATAATATAATATTATGGTGAACGGAGAAAAATCGATTTTTTGTCAAAACTTAATCTATTGGACCAATTCGGATTTTTAAAACTGAAAACAATTGACTTTTAGTGTTAGAGAAGGAATAGTTGTGAAAGAGAAATCTTAAAGCAAAGTTTATGGCGAATAAATTAACTTTTATAACTTTAGTGCTTTTATTGTATGCAATTTTTACAAAAAGCAGAATTAACTCTAGTTAAGTTTTTTTTTTATTGAACTGAATTCTTTCTAACATGGTTTTCTTCTCCATTTAACTCGAGTTAAGTGTTTTTAATAAACCGAAAACACAAATAAATGTGCCCACATAACTCTAGTTAGGATGTTTTAATAAAATGATTTTCATACAATATTAAACTTAAGTGAAGATAAATTACTTTAACTAATAGGATAGGATAATTTGTATATTTTAATAACTTTTTAAATATTACTCAGATTTATATGGGGACAAGACAGATCGATGGATTTTCCTCCAAAGATTAACACTATAACAATAACTCAATTTCGCACTATCTCGAGTTAGGCTACTTTAATTTGGGGGCACAGAAAAGTATCCTGCAGTCACAGAAAAGTCATAAGATACTTCTCTATTCCGATAGATGGCAACTACTTAATAACCTTCGAACGATGGCAACCTTAGCTAGCAGAAGTATCGCCTCACTTTTCCTAAGAACACTTCCTCATATAGTGGTTAAATAACCTTTATTTACTACATAACATTGCCAGAACTAACAACTTTATCAGAATTATACAAGAAAACCACATAACCACAATTAAACATATGTATGTACTTCAATAGCACCAAATAAATTATCAAGTGACCTTAATTTTCATTGTCAAGTTTAAGGCTATAACCTTAACGTGCCAATACATACCTATCTACATACCACATAATATGTAGATACATACGTAGCTGAATAAATTAATTGGTGTAACGTATGAAAATTTCCTATCAGCTAATTTATAATTGCAATGGAAATTTACATACAAAATAATTAGTTTGTAAAACTCGCTTCACACAAAAAGAGTTTAACCGCGCGAAATGCAGAAGGATCGGTAAAGGAAACTAAAAACCGGGCGTTGTTTATGATTTCTGATTTTATAAGATGGAGATTGCAAATTTTTTTTTCGTTCTCATATTTAAAATCTGAGTTCTCATCTCATAAATAGGATTCAAATTTTGGCGCATTAGGCTTGCAGGAAATTTTCTCATCATTCTTTGTAAAGGGTAGCCATTCTATGTAAAAACGTAGCCATCCCCTGCACAGTAGTTTAATTTAATGAGAGTTAAATATTTAAAAAAAATGCCAATTGATATACATAGATTAGCGAGTAGTACGCAATAAACCATTCAGTGCACGTGAACGTAGCATTTTGAATTATACATAGACTTTATTACATGATCGTATACATATTTATGATTTATAATTTAACATTTTTTATTAGTATTTAATTACCCTGACATACATTTAGCAGATTAGAATTATATGTATACATACTTACATATGTACTTTACAAAATACTTTTCTCTGAGCACAGAATTATCAAAAACTTCTTTGCTTTAAAGCAGACCCCGGCATTTTGACGCATGAGACACATCACACAGATATTTTACCAATGTCTCTCATAATTTTGGCGTGGTCTGCTTTAATACATATTTCTCTGTCACTCTCTTTGCCATGGCGCGAATGCCAATCCAACTCTCTTTCACCAAACGATCAATTTCAGCCGCTGGCGGATCAAAACCGCTACTACCACCTGGCGGCAATTCCATTGTGAATGATATAGCAAAACCATCATTGAAAGCATAATCATCACTAGCACCAGCAGCTTCACCATAGAGCGCAGTCGACGAGCCCACTATGTACTCAGTGCCATTATATTCGCGTATGGCTTGCGCAGCCGCTGTAGCCACTTCGTGTAGATCTTCCCAGGTGTCGGGTAACTCACTAAAATATACGCAGAAGTAAATGTAAAAGAACATGCAGAACATCTACCCCATCCCCTACTTACGCGCCCCAACCCCATGGATAAAATAAGGCCGTACCATATGAGTGCAATGTCAAATACATTACGCCACGCCCATGCAATGTATGCATTATATCACGTACCACCATTGTCTCAGGTTCGGAGAATGGTCGTGGTCCAGCATAGATATTCGAACAGGCATTCGAAGAGGTACCCTTGCCCATCCAATGAAAGTCGAAATTGCGATTCGGATCGGTGCCATAGCACACTAAAGTGCCATTGACGACAACAGGTTGCCGTGTCTTACGCCATAATCTGGTTTCAACCGATAGCTGTGTATACTCATAACCATCGGGATTCACAACGGATAATATGATGAAATCATAATCTCGCAAGAGTTCAGCATTTGCCTCAAAATTCTCAACCAATTCAGCAATCGTGTATACGGCGGTCGCTGGTGAAATCCATTCACGCGCATGAAAACCGCCATCGATGAAGATCACATTTTTGTGCGCGCGTCCATCGCCATTTGTAATGCGTATCGCTTTCAACAAACGCCCCTCGTATGATTTACCGTAAATGCGCACGAATACACGTGATGGATAACGTCTAGCCAAATCGTCGAGATAGGCATTGATTTCGTTGTGCGTGTAGTAACGTTCTGTGCTCAAACGGCCGCTGCCCATGTAAGGCTTCAGCTGCCTTAGTAAATGATGCTCCAGAACACTCGCTTCAAGTGTGCGTTCAAAGTTTTCGTCACGCACTTCCAACGGTATACGCTGTGCGGCAAGTAGAGCTTTGAAGTTTGCTTCGGCCGCTGGTGATACAAGCACGCTGGCACTTGGTCCCAATTCACGGCTCAACGAAAAGAATTCATATTTTTGTTCAGCCTGTGCCGCAAGCTCGTGTAGCGTGTGTAGTTGAGCTGTGGTTTCCGGCTTAATTTCATACAATTTGTGGCTGCAGAAGGATTTGCTTTAAGTAGATAATATTTTTCGTGTGTTTCGAACTCACACTTACCCTTCATATTTGCCAGCACTAGTCAGTGTGAGTGCTGCACACAAAATCAAAATAATATGCGTGAATTTTGCAAACATTGTCATTGGATTGTCTGACTAAACTATACTAATATCGTTTAATAAATTAAAATTAACTTAGCATGTTCTAATTGGTTCAGTATATTTACTTAGCTTTCTTTCGAATAGCTATTGAAATTAATCTTTTCGCGATAGAAAATTTTCACCACATAAACGCTTCTTTTATGATCGTGGTTGAAACTATTGCGACGTCTTCGTATTTCTATACAAATGTACTAGTTGATTATAGCTCATGAATAAAAATAAGGTAATCCAATAGATAAGAGTTGAGCAGTATTATGAGTAATATCAGCAAGTATTATCAGCTTGTGCGCAGAATTTGAAAAAGAAGGAAAATAAATAGAAACCTACTTCACAACCAATCACTAGATGATTAAATGTTAGTATGTAAACACACACACAACAAATTAGCACGCGTCATATCTCGTATGCGTATTTGCCCTGCAGAAAATCGGTCTAGTACCAGCCTAGTGCAGGACTAGTTCAAAAAGAGACAGGCTTGTTTCTCATTCCATCGCAACGCAATGCTTTCAACTGGCTTTTTTAAACCGGCTATGTCCTACGAAATGGCAATTATTCCCATCTGCAGAACTTTTGAACGCCTTGTAAACTACTTTCTGGGATAGTTCAAAAAGCAATAGTTCGGAAATATTTTATGTGAATTTTATATGAGCTATTGGCCAGTTTATAATTAAGAAAAATTGAAAAAATTTTTTTTCGTAGAAGTTATGGATCCATTTCGGAGACCACCACATCCCCTCATCAGACTTCTTCCAGCGGCCTCAATCGAGAATCGAACTTAGGTCGTTTCGATTGGTAGTCCAATGTCTATCCCATTGAGCTACCACCGCCATCAGCTTTGTTTCGCTTAAATTTCAATTTTCCTTATATTACAATCCACATACCAACAACAGTAGCTTAATGACACTCTGTCTTTGCTACCTAGTATGTTGGTGCGATTGTGTGTTTTGTTTTGTACAAAGTTCTAAAGCTATTAACAAGCAAAGCTTTTGTACAGGCAATGCTTGTTATTGTTTCAGATTTTTGTTTTTTTTTCGGCAGGCTCTCCGATTTACATATTTACGTTTGTTTTTACATGGAAATAGTTCAAAGGGAGGCACCTCAACACTAGTTCGGTAAAGGTATGTCCATGGCCGCGCATTAAAAAAAAGAATCCTCAGTCGGCAGAACACTTAATAACATACTGAAAATAAATGCGGCCACCAAGTTCTTGAAACTTAACCATACAAAAGGTGGTATTATCCCTATTCATCTACAAATGCCAATTAATATTGCTTTGGGTCAGACCTGGGTAGTATCAAGTACCAGTACGACTTGTGACAAGTACATTTTAAAAGAATTGTACTAGTACAAGTACTTGCATTCCCAAATTTTCAAGTACTAGTACAAGTACAAGTACAAAGAATTGAAAAAGAATTGAATTTTTAGCAAATACTTCAAAGTAGTTGAAAAGAATTGAATGTACTTGAAAAGAATTGAAAAATGTACTTGAAAGAATTGAAAAGGAATTGAATTTTTAACAAATACTTCAAAGTAATTGAAAAGAATTGAAAGTACTTGAAAAGAATTGAAAAATGTACTTGAACCGATTTTTCAATTCTTTTCAAATACTTTCAATTCTTTTCAATTACTTTGAAGTATTTGTTAAAAATTCAATTCCTTTTCAATTCTTTGTACTTGTACTTGTACTAGTACTTGAATATTCTGAAAGTACTTGGTACGGACTCATTACTTCAAGATCAAAATATAAAGTATTTAAGTACGTAATAGTCCAATTACTACTCAGTATTACCCAGGTATACTTTGGGTATATGTAGTATGTACGTTCTTTTAACCCAGTTCCATTTGCTACTACCCATTATTGTAAACTGCGATAGTTGTTGTTGCTCAATTTTAAAGTAATATCTGTAAACATAAATTTCTTATGAAGTCACAATAATAAACTGTACCCACTCTGTATCCATTTAGAACCAGTTCTGAGCTAGTAGTTAACTCTCTAATTCTAGACTGTCGTTTTCGTGATTGTCCCTTATACTCACACACTATTTTCCCACATTGCATTTTATGAAATTTTCGATCATTTTTGATCATATTCGAGCCTTTTTCACGTTTAAAATAATCATAAATGCACTAATTTTCTGATTATAAAAGACTCTTTTGTCGGTAGAAAATGGTACCCTGCACGCGAATATTTTTAGAGAGTCGCTTTCCAGCCGTTTTTCAATCATAGTTTAATAATTTTCGAGTCCTTTTCGATACTATTTTTTTTTCATAATTTTTCAATAGTTTTCTGATCATTTGTGAAAGTAAATATCACATTTCGATTTTAAGCATGATCAATTTGTGATAAATTATATTTTTAATCGTCATAGGGACTCAAAAAAGACTCAGTTTAGTCCAGGGTAGGAAGAAACTCAGAGTATGATTAAGTGAGTGAGGAATCTCATCTTCACGGCATGATGATAAGTGACCGTTTGCATTTCTCACACATCCAGATGGCAGTATGAAAGTTTTGTTTGTTTGTTCACTCATTTTGAATGAGTGATGTAGGAATGAGGCGCTCACGCTGCGAGTGAGGTGAGCCGCCGTAGGTTTCCTCTTCTCTCGGATCGAAAATTCAAAATGCAAAAATGGATGCTAGATTTATGTGCTAATTTCGTCCTACAACCAAATTTTTTTTTTTTTTTTTCAATTTAAACAATTTTTTTTTTTAATTTCACATTTGGGGTAAATTTATAAATTTATATAAAATTTAATAAGCCTAAATTAACGCCATGATAACGAACTGCCATTTACCAAAAAGATTTTTTATGTTTTTTTGAATTTTAAGACTTTTTACTACTCACTACAGACGTTTGGCTGCCTCATCGCCAAGCTGTGAGGCCTCGATAATGTCCTCACTCACTCAGAGTAGCATATGTATGAGGGCGCAGCTGAGGAGAGGCTGCCACTCATGCAGAGCGCTCGCGTAATTGAGTGGCCTCTGTTGTTTGCACACTCAAATGATACTCATTCAGCCGCAACCTCATGAGTAAGACATGTGTGAGTGAGGAGCCAAAATGAGGCAAATCCGAGCCCTGGTATAGTCAGTTTTCAAAAAACAATCATGCAAATACTATATGGGTATAATCTAGAGGATAAGAAATGCATTATTTTGTGATTGATACACATTGCAATTCCATTATCTGCGTTAGATTAGAAACAAAACCAATATTTTGTTTATAGATAATCACAGTAAATTGAACCTTATAACTTAGTACATACATATGTATGTATGTACATTACGGTGTACCATTTTTTTTTTTTTTTGCAATATTATCTTTTGCTCGGCGCTGCCAGAAAAGTTTGACTTCTGATTAAAACCCAAACGTTTATCAATGTGGACGTCGAAAAGTTGTTTTGGGTTTTTAATTTATGTGTGTGATTATGTGTGTGATAATGGAACAATCTCTGCTTGTTTATAGAGACATTCTTTAAATGCTCTGGATCTTTATACATTTTGATGTGCATAACATCGATGAATCGAACTAGAGACCAACTGCGGGTCCAACTGGAATATGTATGCGATATAAAAAAACTTGGAATTTTCTAGCGTAAGCGCAATACTCGTAATAACATGCTGTCAACATTTAACGGTGAGCTTTTCTTAGCTTTTATATGTACATTTTTTATTTAACTTTCAAAGCTTTTATGCCAATACTAAGCGCTGTTATTGGTAATGCTTTTTATGCCATTGGTTGTGCTTTTTCTTGTAAGCGAAAAGCAAATTAGGGGTAGGCAAATTTTTGATATTTGCGTTTTATTTCCGCTTCCTGTACACTCAGAGAAAAATCAAGCTAAATTTCAGTATAGCGGGCTTGAATCAAGCCGAAAACGTTATGAAAGTCCGTTAAGCTCGAAAATGCTAAAATCGAGAATATATTCTTATTTTTAGGACGATATTTTTTGAGAAAAAAAGCTTATATTAAGATTTTTCTGTTTTGAAATGAACTTATATAAACTTATTTTAGCATTGCCTATGATTGATTTAAGAATGTACATTCTTATTTTAAGAATGTTCAAATTTTTTTTAAGAATACTTATTCCTGCTTTACCACTTTTTCGAAATACAAAATTCGAAATCATTTAACCCACCTAACAAAATAAAAAAAATACAAGTGGTTATTTCAATGCATTGTATTTTATTTGGTTTTATTTTCAGACATGTATCTATGTATATATATATAGTAGTTAATAGACATAATATAAGTATATAATATACAATTCAGTTTTTACATATATATATTCCGCACACATTCTATATTATATTTACGCAAAATAGGTCTTAAGGTATTGATATAAGTATAACTACAATAATTTTGGAGGATTCAAATCTAAAAACAGATTCAAAAGTTTTCTCATAAGAATTCCGCTTCCTTGTTGCATCTGAACAACATACCATACAACCCATTGATTTGCGTTTGCCACACAGCATCATCAACACCCGATAGTCCAGCCACCACACCGAAACTGACCATCACAAAACCAATTTGACTGATGCCCAGCGCATGACACGTAGGCCTGTGTGAAATGGGCTCCAAATAAATGCCTGTTCTATGCCTATGAAGACCGTAATGGAATGAGCAATTCTTGTTTGAATTTCTTCATTTGACGGAAAGTGGCCGATAATAGCTCCATGTCCGATAGTTCTTGCTTACAGGGATCCAATACGATGGCAATAATGGCAACAGGTGCAATAATACATGATAGATAAATTATAAAGTTCGAAGATTTTATTGTCTGGTGGACGATTCGAGCTGCCATGACCACTGCAGCCATGCTCAAAAGTTGGCGCCACAAAGCTGCAAATCCTCCTTGGAGATGGTTGCGTTGGAGTCACCGCTACTGCCATGAGCGGCACTTGAAAGCAGTGTAACATATAGAGAAATAGAAATGCCAATTAATAAGCATAAGTTATATGAAGGCATTACGAAGTCAGAAATTGATTTTTTTTATTTTCCATTTTGCTTTGTACGAATAAATTTTTATTTTTTTGTTTGTTAGAAAACGTTTTATTTGCACAAAAAAATGACGACTATTGAAATTTGCTTACATATGTACACATATACATACATATGTATGTATCTTTTCAGAGAACACTTGACCCTAGCATCTTAAATTAAGAATTTTATTCTTAAAACAAGATTTTTTCAAATTTTTATCATGCTTCAAGAATGTCATTCCTGTTTCAAGATTGGAGAAACTTAAATTCTATATATTTTTCCTTAATTTCAGTAGTTCTTAAATCAAGTAAGACATAGCTTGATTTTAGCCCGCAGCTTTTCTCTGAGTGTAACAGTGAACCAACTCATTTTACACACATTTCTTTAGTTTTTTAATGTATTAAATAAACTCTACTTAAATTATTAAATCTAGTTAACTTGAAACAAAAGGAATTAATAATAATAATAATACAATGGCGCTATTATAACTCTGACGAGTTTTATGGCCGAGCTTCTCTCCCAATTTGAGGTGTGCTCCTTTTTGTTTTTCCTACTAATTGGGTGGACCTACAGTTTTATGCCGGCTCCGAACGGCGAATGCATTTTTTTGTGAGAAGCTTTTTCATGGCAGAAATACTCTCGGAGGGTATGCCGTCCACTGCCGAGAGGTGACCGCTGCTCTTAAAAAACCCAATAATTGTATTTTTACTAATTAGAAAAAAAAATTTTTTTTGGTGTTTTGCTCGGACCGTGATTTGAACCCGAGACCTCTGGCATAGCAGGCGAGCACTCTACCCACTGCACCACAGCGGCCACATGTGTAGCTTGATTTTAGCCCGCAGGTTTTCTCTGAGTGTAACAGTGAACCAACTCATTTTACACACATTTCTTTAGTTTTTTAATGTATTAAATAAACTCTACTTAAATTATTAAACCTAGTTAACTTGAAACAAAAGGAATTACATTACATAATTACACAGCATTTGATACAACTTAAACAAAGAAAACTAAACTAAAAGCAACTTTTGCTTTATGTACGAGTACCTACATTAACACACACATTCATAAGTACATATTTTTAGAGATATTTAGTACAAACTAACATGACGAATAAATTCAATAAAACCAGCAAATGTTTCCTTACAAACATGTATAATATCTGATTGTGCCACTTGAAAGTTTTCACCGGGCAACTCCACCGTAAACGACATGGGTATACCCAAATTACCATAAGCATAATCATCCAAACCGCCAGAAGCCTCATACAATATGCTCGCCGATGTGCCAACGGAATACTGAGTTCCACGATATTTTGCAATTTGATTGGCGGCGCGTTGCGCCACGGAATGTAAAAGATTACGTGTGGGCGCCAAGACGTGTCTGGTCAAAAAGAAAGCATAGTTAGCACTGAAGAATAGTAGATTTGTTATTGCTTACAAACCTCGAATACCCGAAGGGATAAAATAAAAACTTTCCGTATGAGTGCACATCTAAACTAAGTTTCACACGATGACGATTGTATTCCAAATAACGTGAAATGGCAGCAGTTTCCGGTTCGGAGGTGGGTCCCGTGCCAGAGTAAACTTCCGAGCAAAGCTGAAACGGAAATAAATGAAAACAAGTATTACGAAAAGCGAAATCGAGGATAAATTAATTTGCCAAATTTGCTAAAGATATCTTTTCATTATTTTCTATTATTGCAGCATCAATATAAAAGCACTATAAGTCAATGTTATAGTTCTCCTTGTTGTTGTTGTTATAGCAGTATTAAGCCCTACTTAGCCACCTCGTTTAGCTCACAGATCGTCGTCAAGCGCACTTAACAGGAGGCTAAGGAATGAGGCAGAATTTTTGGGCTAATCCAGAGGGCCACCGGGCTTAAGTGAGTGGGTTTAAGTGGAAATCTGAAGAGATGCTGTAGCGTCTGTCCACATTCCGGATATATATTCGGTATGCCGGGGTCTATTCTTGCCCTATATAAGTTGAGGCGGCTGCAGATGACGACAGTACTTACGCAAGTGTGATGCGGGTTTCCCTCGGCAGATCCAATTGCTCTTTTGCTATAGGGGTGGTTGGTCTTTAAATATTACATATGCCGGACAGAGTGAAATGAAGGTGGCGATGATGTCTGTCTGTATCTCCTTTAGGGCCTGCCTGTAAGTCGCTGGATCTAAGGTTTGTTTTATATATTTCTCAACGTGTGGGTAGAGGTCGAATAGATGGCTCCTGACGTGCCGGGGGCAGGTTCTAGTTGTGGCAGGTGGCTATTTGGATGGCCCCTTCGATGGCATCCCAGTAGGAACTGCTTGTTTAGCATTGTATTATGTTCCCTTACTGCGAGTACCTGTGCCTCATGGTGTACGGGGAGTTTCGGCGCCACCAAGAGTTTACCCGGGACTGCCCTGAAGGATGAGTTTTGGCAGGCCTAGAGTTTCTACCATTGGGTCCTGGAAGTCCTCGGCGACCATACTCGCGATGCGTAGTTAAGGACCCGCCGATTGCTTTGTATGTTGCAATGATAGTGGCTTTGGGCTCCGCTAGCAATTGCGGTCGTATGCGCAGAGAAAAAGCCAAGACTGTCGAAGGTAGCACCCAAAATCTTTCGATTGTTTACGATAGCGATGGATATATTCCCTATCCTTATGCCTAGCTCGAGTCCTATCTCTTTCGTTCAAGTAGTAAAGATTGTCGCAAATGACTTCGAGGATTGTAATTCAAGGGATCGATATGTAAAGGAACAGGAGGCCAGAGGCCATAATCGAGCATTCATCGTCGTAGGAGATTAGGTCGACTCCTTCTGGTAGAGGTGGGAGGCGGAAGAGATAATAGTTTAAAAGCAGTAGGGGCAGGATACTACCCTGTGAGACTCTCCGACTTATTTTCCTTGAGACTTGGTTTCTAAAGTTCACCGATGCCTGTCCGCCACTAAAAATTCGGTGGTTGATCTGCTCGCAGATAATTGACGAACTCAGAGGTTGAACAATATGATCTTAAGTTCCGCTTTGCTATTAGCTCTTCACTTCGCTTTATATCCTTGGCCCAGTAATTCCTAATTTGCCTTCAACCCGAGTGATGGGTCTCTGGATGATATAAGTCAAAGCTGTAATGCTTTGAAGAGGACCTATGTATATGCTTAGCATTGTCCTTGGTACGAGCAGAAAACTGGCATAGATTACTGGACCAGGTGATCTCCTTTCAAATTGAATCTTTTCGGTGTTAAAAAAAAAATTTTGCGAAGTTCCTTTCCTCTTATCCATATTGCTCGAAGACATAATTAACTCTTCAAAAGCCTTCCCTTTCTTACTAAGTATATGCATGTCAAATGCACAATCTTGAGCTATACGAGCCCAAAGCTTTTCCCAACGAAACCCAAAAAAATAATCGCGAACTTACATTCTGACTTGCACCATTATAATTCCAATTATTCGGAAAATTACGATTGATATCCACGCCGTGACAAGAGTGACCAACATAACTATGACGATTCTTGCGCCAAAAACGATCCTAGAAAAAAAACAAGGAAACAAGAAGTTTAGTTAAAATGTACTTTCTAAACTCAAACTCAATTTAACACACATGCGTAAATGAATACTCATAACCATCGGGATTAACCAAAGGCACCAAATAGATTTCCACATCATCCAACACACGCCGATAGGCACGCAAATTATTTAACAACTCATTTGCCAAATAGAGCACCGTAAGTGGCGTTATCCATTCGCGTCCATGTGTAGCGGCCTGTATGTAGGCCACACGACGATCGCGACCACGACTGTTCAGCGAAATGGAAAGGGCCGCTATGTGACGGCCCTCGAAGGAACGACCCAGCGATTCATAGCGGCAATACTGCGGGTGGCGAGTAGCCAAAATGCTCATGTAATTTAAAATCTTTTGAGGAAGAAATAAGCTAAGATTTAATAAGAAAGCCGAAAAGGGTAAATGGGATTATTTCTAAATATTTCTGTAGTTACCTCAGAGTAGCGCGGAAAATGTGAGAAAAAGCCACGTGCTTGACGTCGCGGCCGTTTCAGCTCACATTCTGAATCATCAAGACAATTCGTTAGTGTTTCATTGTAGGTGGACCTGCATGAGAAGAAGACATTTAAGAAAAAAAATAGTTCCAAATTTCAGTTAGAGGGTGAATGATTTCTTACACAGTAAAAAATGATAGTTTATTTCTAATATCATTTGGTACTTAGTTTAATCATTCTTGGAATTAAATTTGAATTTTAATGCCAAAAAGTCTTATTTTTAAACTATTAGAAGTTTTACAATTTTATTTATTCCAAAATATTTTCAAAATAAAGCCTTGAAAAGTGTTCAAATTCTCTCTAAAGAGGTTTAATCATTTATGGTTTAAAAACAAATCCTGAAAAGTATAAAAAACTTTCTCTTTCTCAATGTAGTATATTACTATCAAAGCTTTTTTGGTTTGAAATCAAAACCAAAAAAATATTAAGAACAAATTTTCAGAAAAAAAGTCAAAATAAATAAACAAAATTTTTCTAAAAGTACAATGCGAAGGAGTAATTAAATGGCCGAATCGAATTTCTTACGCCTGATGAAATAATTGTATCAAGTAAGTAATTCAGGAAATTAATAAAATAGCATGAGGGTAAATTTTGCTTTATTTTTACAGACATAAGGCAGTTTAAGGTCTCTCTTGCAGTATCACTGCAAGAACCGCGACGGTGCTGAAATTTCCCTGGACATCTCCAAAATATTGGTGTAAAAGTTGACAATATGTATATACATATATCGAGTCCTAACTGCCATACAAGTGTATTCAACAACGTTATCGATTTCAGCTTTTTTATGGAAATCAACAATTTATTATAACATGCATCAACTCCCAAAAATTTCATAGATGTGTAATATGCAGCTTCGAAGTAAGAAACTAAATATGTAAGTTTCAAGGCCACATACAAACTGTATGCAAAACAAATTAAAAAAAAAACTGAGTCCCGTAAAATTTAGTTTTTGTTGGATACACATTTATGGGTATTGGGGCTCGATATATGCATAAGGTACTTTAGTGTTTGCTGCTCATGGAAACTTAGGGGCAAATGTTTGTTTTGGATTTTTATGTGCATAAATAAATATTGCTAACGTTATTCAATTTCTCATTAATCTTTGGGATAAAGGGTTATTTGCGGTATATCCACTGGAAATTTTATGGGGGTTATTTTTAAATCCAAAAAAGTATAAAATTTATTCCAATTTTCGGATTGATCTTATACCATTTCAACTGTTTTTAATACCAAAAATATTCTAAAAATAATAAAAATTTGGTTTTGATTTAATTCCAAAAAAATATTAATTTGACACCAAGAATAATTTTTGTCTCTCAGATTCTCTTCCTTTTTTTAAACCTGAATGGTTTTAATTTTATACTTTTTGGCATTGTTATATATAAATACCAAAATGGTATTAAAATTAAACTAAAATTTTTACTGTGTACTAACTAAGATTTACTTTATAATTTGATCGAATGCGAAGTAAAGTTACATCAAAAGCAACTGACTTGTATGCAATATTTTAAAGATTACCGTATTCTACTCACATTTCCTCCATTAATGGCTTAACCGCATATTGCGCATTAAGTTGATTCAATCGCTGCTCGAATATTTGCTGTACTGTGGGTGGCACTGTAACCACAGACATATTTCGTGTGAGTAGCCAAAAGTCCAGCTCACCAGAATCTGCTTGTAAGTCGATCAAGTATTTGAAAGCCGCATCGCTTTCATGGAATACTGTGTATTTACTGTAGCTGTTTTGGGGAATAAAAGCAATAAAAAAAATAAATTAAAAAATAAAAATTTAAATAAATTAATTTAGAATAATTTTTTCGGAAATTAAGTGTTATATGATATGCTTTCATTGATTTATTCTGTCCATTTCAGTTCCCGCATGAGGGACTTTTGTTCCAAACGGGGAACAAAAATTATGAGTGTTACACTCCTGCGGAACCAAATACCTCCACTGGAGGGTCCTTGCTGAATGCAAGAAATTGCCAAACTCTCAGCAAAGGCAGGTTACCAGTCCTGAGTGGAATGGTAACGCAACTAATATAATAATTAATACAATGGCGCTATTATAACTCGGACGAGTTTTATCGCCGAGCTTCTCTCCCAATTCGAGGTGTGCTCTTTTTGGTTTTCTACTAATTGGGTAGACCTACAGTTTTATGCCGGCTCCGAACGGCGAATGCATTTTTTATGAGAAGCTTTTTCATTACAGAAATACACTCGGAGGGTATGCCGCACAGTGGCATTTTTACTCAATTTAGACGTGAATAATTCAATTTTGTTGTTGTAAAAATTTCAAAACTTTTGTATGCAGTTCGAATGGCAGATAATCACTGTGGCCAACGGTGGTTTTTGTTCCTTTCTAACCCTATTTTTCACGCTGTAATCAGCTCTTAAAGTGTGCATTTTAACTGTGATATTTTTTTATAAGTGAGTACACATATAATTAAGAGTCAGTTTAAAATTTAATAAGAAGAGTTCTGTCAGTGAAATTTAAAAATATATACTAGGTTAGGGTAGGAAAAAGTATGGACTCTTATTTGCAACTTTCTACAAGTTTTTTTGTACGTTTAGTGTGCAGATGTAGCGTCGTGAATACGCGTTCCTTTATTTGTATATAAAAAATAAGAAACAGTGAAATTAAAACTCCGCCAAAGTTTTGAATTAAGCCGCATTAAAATAATTCCTTATTTTTAGTAAACTCCTTTTATTCCTACATATATTCCATTAGGATTCTTCTGCCCCGATCTGCCCCCGCGAGAGATAATGTCGATAACTGGGAGAGAGTTATATGAGGTGTAGGTTGGAGAACGCAACCAAAACAAAAAAGATAAAGCCGTTTTGGACTATATCTGCAACAAAAAAGGTTTTGGGAATACTTAGAAAGTGAAAATTACTTCGTTGCAGCCTTCAATTGTTATGGTAGAAGAAGAAATTGGTTACATTAGTCATGATATGCACTTGACAATGATTTATGGCAAGACTTTAGTGTTGTTTGTGGCCGGGAGATTAACGAATCTTTGTATAAGTTTGGATTATGCACTTTGCGTGCTTATATAAGATGTAGAGAATGTATTTTTAATAGCGGGTACCGCTTCAACATTCGCGTTTGGAAAGTTATAAGCGACGAGCATAAAGCCATATTCCAAATCGAAAAACAAAAATTTCAAAATAGCATCAAGCGTTTAATGTAACTCATGGAAGATACGCCCAAACAAGGTTATGGCACATCCAATGATGGTAACACATCAAGCCATTTTCTTTTTTGAAGAGTATATAGCTTAGCTATTAGCGCCAGTTGTGTACATGAGGAGCACATTCGTCATTTTGGTGTTATCCTCAACTGCATGTCGAGTGGCTTTCCTATTGCACACGAGAAGTTTTCTTAGTATTGCGAAGGTGCTTCTATAAATTATGTTACGCATTATCCATGGTATCCAATGCCATCAAGTGTCCATAAAATTTTAATTTATGGCGATGCAACTATAAAGTCGTTTTCACTGCCTATGGGTTTTCTGTTGGAAAAAGCATTGGAGGCCCGTAATAAAGACATTAGACAGCATCATGAACATAATAAGAGGAGATCAATCCGCTCGAGAAGAATGGAAGACCTGATGCATGCGTTGCTGTTTATTCAGATCCGATTATATCTTTGCTGTCTAAAATCCGCAGGCGTACGTAGATGTATCAGTGATGAAGTTATTCAGTTATTTCGAACCACAATACTTCTCCTGTTCAAATCAAAACATTTAAAAAAAATCGCATATCGATTTTTTTAAAAACCTAAAATTTTGAGTTATGTCTCTTTTGAATATATGCACGAAAACTATTGATTTCGTGTCCAGGAGTCCTATATTTACTAATACATCCAATTTGAACGAATAATATTTACGTTTCAGCGTTTTATAAATTTTTCACGTCTAAATTGGGTAAAAGTGCCACTGTGTGCCGCCCACTGCCGAGAGGTGACCGCTGCTCTTAAAAAACCCAATAATTGGATTTTTACTAATTAGAAAAATTGTTTTGGTGTTTAGCTCGGACTGTGGTTTGAACCCGAGACTACTGGCATAGCAGGCGAGCACTCTACCCACTGCACCACAGCAGCCACAGTAGTACTCTAGTCCGAGATCCGGAGATTAAACCTGGTGCCACGGGGAAACTGGAAGTAATTGAACTTGCTTGTCAGCTCAACCTGTTTATTGGGAACGGCTCTTCGGGGACGTTTTTTTGTGATGGTTTCATACCCAAAGTGGGAAGAGTCATTCTTTGAATAATTCGAAACTTGGTGCCTGATTCGTGGAAAGGTGGATGATTTTGGTAGGCCACGACCCAACCAGGGTGGCTAAGGTGACCATTCCATATGGTTAATTGAGACTGATTGAAAGATCCGGTGAATGCAACCACTACTATGAAACCGGTGAAATGTTGCAATTGATGAGAGTGCTCATAATTGGTGGAACTGGTGAATGTAATAAAATCGATGAAACCGGTGAAATTTGCAACTGATGGAAGTGCTCATAATTGATGGAACCGGTGAATGTAACAAAAACGATGAAACCGGTGAGTTATCACAATTGTTGGAAGTGTTCATAATTGGTGGAACCGGTGAATGCTACAAAAACGATGAAACCGTTGAAATATCGCAACTGGCGGATATATTCTAAAACGGTGGATTCGGTGAGAACTACGCAATCGCTGAATACGGTGTTAATAGTGCGGCTGTTGAATGTTCTGTATATTGGTGGAATTGCAGTTTGACAAAGTAGATGCCGTGCCTTAAATTGGTGAGACAATGAATTTAGCAATACTGGCAAACTAGATGGCCGTTGTTGACTCCGTAGGCAATATACTAATAGTAATACAATATGGAATGGTTGTTTTCAACTAATAACTTTATTTATTTGCATAAATTAAAGTTAAATTTTATGATTAATTTTTTATATGTACTACTAGCATTCCCGGCCAAGCTTCGCATTGGCTTTAAGTTATCAACAGCCATCATCATCTTATTAGTGATTTGATATTCAAAATAAAAGATACTTTTATTTTGTGATCTGCTTCGCCATCCTGATAAAACATATTTTTTATTACTGGAAATGTTTCTATTTTCAAAAAATGAAATACACGATATTCTTTGATTTGACTGAAAATGAAATCACATATAAAAAGTTGTCTGGATTTGGATAAAGAGCGAAATCAGAAATAAAATTGATTCATTATATGAAATCAAAAAGGATTTGACTCACGCAACGATAAAATTCATGAATTTACTGCGGTGTCGCTGTTGTGTTCTATTTCTATTTACGGCAAAATATCAGAACATATTTGAAATCCTCTAACAGCCTTATTCCGCGGGGTAACATAATTTCCTTTGCCGCTAAAGTGAAGACTTGTCCTTTGAACACCTTTCTCGTATTCTAGCAGCAGGAAAATTATATTACCACCTCAATAAGTGGTAACAATTTGTTACCATCTTGAGTCCGATTCCATTCCATTCGTATGGAATTGCTTTGATAGCGTTACCATTTGTTCGAGAATACCTATTGAGGAGATGGTAAAACTTTTCAGCAAAGTAAATTACCAGTAAAATAATATTAAAGTAACGCTCAGAATCGAGCTGTAAGTGGTGTTTCTTACATAGATACATACCTACTTATGTACATATATCTTTGTGAAAGGCTCGCCTGCCATAAAAGAGGTCTCGGGTTTTATCCCCAGTCCGGACAAACACCAAAAAAAAATTTATTTAATTAGAAATCAGAAATAGCGTTCACCTCTGGGCGGTGGGCGGCATACCCTCATAGGGTATTTCTGCCATGAAAATGCTTCCCACAAAAAATGCATTCCCCGTTCGGAGCCGGCATAAAACTGTAGGTCCACTCAATTAGTAGGAAAAAACAAAAATTAAGGAATGCGCCTCGAATTAGGGAGATAAGCTCGTCCTTACAACTCGTTAGAGCTATTTCAGCGGCATTGTATTATACATACTATTATATTCTAGTCAAAGATATTATTAACAAACATTTTGTAACAATTCCTAAGTTTTCGGTTATGGAAGGAACCTAAAATTTACTCGAGAAATTCAAATTTGGACCGATTCTTTGGTGTAAATAGAAATAAAATACAACAGCGATACCTGCCGGATTTTTCTTCATATGGATGTACACATATTTTTGGTATTTTTGTATATATGTTTATGTATCTATGTATAGATGTATGTAGATACCCTGTAGGAAATTTAATTAATTTTAAATCACTTTATAAACTACTTTATTTTCAATAACAACTAATTGAAAATGTGACTTTTTCCTTTGCAATGAACTGACTTTTTTAACACGGCGATGTCATAGCAAGCAGTCAATTGCCCTATCCTGCATTTGATTTCAACTACTTTACTAGTAGTTTAAAATAAATAACTTTATCTTGAGTTTCTTTTCAACTACTTTACTTATAGTTTAATATAAATAACTTAATCCTGCATTTGATGTCGAAATTCAAGAAATGGTAAAAATGCGAAGCAAATTTTCCTCAAATTTCGAAAATTGTTCTCAAGTTGATAAACAATATTTGAGAAACAATTGAATTTATCTTAATTTTCAAATGATAAATATGAAACAATATTTTCTCCGTTTGAGAATTTCGTTTTCAGTGTTTAATGGGAAGTGAAGCTGAAAAACGGTAACCAAAAAAAGGAAAAAACAATGTTGGCATACTTAGATCTGAAAACATGTGTTTACATATACATATGTACTTACATATAAAAAAGAAACTCTCCCGCGCTGCATTTGTTTTAAGCTACTTTAAAATTAGTTGAATATAAATCACTTTTTAATATATTTATTTTTGCAACTAACTTTTTTTTTCCGTGAGGGTATAGATAAGTACATATCTAAGGCCAGAGCACCTTCAGAGGTTTGGAATATGAAAAATTCGGTTATAGATAGATAGATAAAAATAGGTATATATCTAAAGTCAAATTTTAAAAATAATTTTTCAATTTTAATTTCTGTTGTAAAAGAAAAATTATTATAATTAAAATTGTTTGAGTAGTTAAAAAGTTTATCCCGCACAAAGAATGTTACATGAGATTTTTATATATATAGATGTACGTAGATAGAGATATGTATGAATCTAAGGCCAGAGCACTCCAGAGGTTTTTGGTATGAAAAATTCGGTTACAGATATACGTAAATAGATAAAAATAGGTATATACATACATATCTGAAGGTCAAACTTTAAAAATTATTTTCCAATTTTCATTTCTGTTGTAAAAGAAAAATGATTGTTCATAATATTAGGAAAATACTTACCTTTCCAGATATTGTAAATAAATTGAAAAATAAAGTGAAATTCAAAAAACCAAAACATTTTAATGTTAATCGAATCTACCATTTGCATGCAAAACGAATCGAATCCGTTTGTATCATTTAAACGAATTGCTTTACTTTTGGTCGTATATACATATGTATGTACGTAGGTATCTATTGTTCTCGTTGTTTTGTCTTCTGCTTTAACGATTGCTTGTGGCGTCCAACCATGCGCATGACTTTTTTTTTTCAAAAATTGATACTATTCTTTGTAAAATTTTTGTTATTTAAAAAGATAATTTATTAATTTTTTGAATGCAGAACTTTAGTAAAAGGTTCAAAGTTTCATTTCCAAGAAGAAATATTCCAATCGGTTGATCCGGTTTTGATTTATGGCCGTGTAAAGCTAATTTTGGTTGGTTTTTTACACATTTTTACATAAATTTACGCTGTTTGACCAAAAATTTAAATAAAAACTATTTGACTACTCAATCGGGGCACAATTACATGTTACTGCCAAATATTATCAA
Source organism: Urophora cardui (assembly GCA_960531455.1). Taxonomy (NCBI): domain Eukaryota; kingdom Metazoa; phylum Arthropoda; class Insecta; order Diptera; family Tephritidae; genus Urophora; species Urophora cardui. Next base: position 43,134,587 of record OY482673.1, read on the forward strand.
AATTGGTTCAGTAGTTTAAAAGTTTATCCCGCACAAAGAATGTTACATGAGATTTTTATATATATAGATATGAATATAATTTGCCATTTTCCATTTTATATTTTAAAATTAATTTTGATTAATTTTTATTTCATCGTTTTAATGGTAATTTTATATACATGTTATGTATGTATGTAAATGCACACAAATATATACATACATACGTACATACATACATACATATACATAGTATAGTATTACATGATTTAAAATATGCACATATGTATGCATATATGTATGTAACCTTATTGACTTGCCTAGCCCTAAACAAGCAAACGGTAGCTTCATATTGTTAATAAACGTACATACATACATACATACAATATGCAAAATAAATAAAATCGTGAGCATAATCAATGCCGATCAAACAAGATATTTGATTAGACAGATGCTGTGGTTATTTAACTTTGGTTGGCTTGGCATTTGCAGTTAACACGTTTTATTATTTGGCGGTCATGGTATCAGCGCAGACGCTGAGACAGCTTGAAGGTATTTTATTCTTAAATTCTGCTGTGTTTTTGTTTTGTTGAATAAAAGTGTCTAACGATTTGCATACGAATTATATGTAACTCAAATTATTTCCTGTTCTACTAGATACTAAGGTGTTATTTAATTTAATTTATTGATATCTTTGAATGCTTTTTACGTATGGAATTTGTTAAAAATGTATTTGTACCTATACATACCACCATCTCTGATTAGTGTTAATGCAGAAAAAATAATAGAAAATAGATTTCGTTTTGTTTGTTTATTTTTCTGACAAGGTAGGGAAAGAGATTATGTAAAAAAAAAAATAAAATTAAAAATAAATACATATATCGAACTATTTATGCCAAAATGGTTTTAAAAATTGCCAACACTTGGCTTTAAGTATTTGACCATTTCGAAAAACTTGCCGGCGAGATTTTCCAAAACAACAAATACCAGTGAAAAAAAATGACTAAAAGAAAATACGAATATGAAAGCATTAATTTTTGCTTTATCAAATTTCATGCAAGGACGTTCAATTAGCATGAACAAAGCCATTTGAATTTCCGACAGCGAGTTCGTGTCTTAAGTCTTTCGTTAAACGCTTCATTTGGGCAGACAGATTTACACACGTTCGCTTAATGCTTGCAGATCAAAAATTAGCGGCTATGAAAGATGCTGCTAATGGCTAAAGTTGCAACGGTGATTTGAAAAAAAAAAATTATTAAATTAAATTAGCGTAAGCGTTCAGAAAGGAAAAGAAAAAATTGCAAAAAAATTTATATACATACCTACATTAAATTATAGCTTACAAATTAATACATTAACTTACCCCTCATAACGATCCAAATTCGTTGATGCATTCACCGTCGCTGCTAATAACAACGCCAACAACATTAAGTCAAACAATTTGGACCACATTTTGTTGTAGTAAACTGTAGTTATGTTATTAGCGCAAACGATGTTGGCAGTAGTAGACGAAAAGGCTTATGGCACTCGCAGTTGACAATTACTTTGAATTTTAATTAATTTATATTTAGAATTTATTTTTCTTATTTAACGATTTCGAGCTTTCATAATTGGCGTTTTACTTTCCATAGAAATAAAAATTTTAATTAAACAATCACAAATTAAATAATACTTAAAAAGAAAAAAACAAAACAAGTATTATTTATGCAACAATTATAATTTATGAGCGCAGCGTGTTTGTATCGAAACAAAAAAACAACAGATTTCAACATTTTTCACTTATCTCCAGTAACACGTGCTTCAGCAGCACGATGGAGCATCTCGTGCGCAAACGTTCGCGGTATATTTACGTTAAGTGCAGGGTTTTTTATATCGACTTATTTCTTTTTTTCTTTTTAGGATATTTTATATCATAGGTGGCCACAAATTAAGCATAAGGGAGCCACACGACAACAACATCAATAAAAATTGCAACAACCTTCTTCTCGGAGTTATAAAAATATTATTTTGCCAAATAACGGTTTATTGCAACAACATACATAAAAAAATCATACCATGAGCACTTTCTATTCTTAGGTGTCATTTTGAAAAGAACAAATGTACAATGTACCTACATACATACATATGTATAGATATGCTGCAGCTAGGCATTCAAATATTTTGCTAAACAACATGAACGAGGTAGCAGATATAAATGTACAACCATATGTACATTAAGCCGTATCACGAAAATAAAGTTTGCGTGTGTCAGTTTTATTTGAACACTTACGTCGAAAAAATATTTATGGTGTAAAAATTTTTTTTTTAGGCCCGCGTTAAAAACAGCTAAATCGCGTTTTTTGTAATAACTTCCTTATTTGATGTCCGATCTCTATGATCTTAATGTCGCAGAAAAGGTCTCGCTCAGCACTATATTTGGCCCATATAAAGTTTCGACCTCAAAGGTTGTTCTGAGTTTTACCTTTAAAAATTTTGGAGTTACTATCCCTAGATTTTTTTATTTTTATCACTAATACAAAGCTCTCAAAAAACCATGAGGACTCCGCTAAAAAAGTTGTAGCCTTTACTCACAAACAAAAAAGTTATACCGTTTTAAAATCAGAGAACCTGTTTTTTGAAAAATTATCCCAAGTTCTTATTTATATGAGGCAGTAACGCCATATAGTATGAGTTTTTGATTAAAAAGTATTCTAAGTCCTCGCTTGACTTGAGAATCTTGTACCGCGATGGAACAGCTACCAATACTGGATACATGATATGCCAAAAATTATTGATGATTGGACTATTCGTGCTGATCAACGTTATTTATATTGAATGATAATGGCTGTAGTGAAGATTTGGTAAGTATTCAAGTGGGATCTCTAAGCACAACGCGCTGGCTTACAACGGCTTCACGATTTCTGCATCCGTGCGTATCGTAAAATCATCCAAGTTATTTAGAAAAACTGCTATAATAATAATACAATGGCGCTATTATAACTCTGACGAGTTTTATGGCCGAGCTTCTCTCCCAATTCGAGATGTGCTCCTGTGCTATAGTTCGTTGTAAAATTATACGCGCCTAAGAAGAGACAACGGAAGTCTAAATGTATTATCAATACTTGCGCTGGATGCGTCGTCTGCCCCTAGAAATGCAGTTAATTATTCAGCCTACAATTGAAAACAACGCACTTTACTTTAATCCCCAAAACATCTTCTTATCTATGATAACCGAGACCAAAAATGACGATGTCCTCTAAATTTAGAGATATTTATCAAAGCAGTTTCAGAGCTCTGAAAGTGAATTCTTCGTCGCTTATATTACTTTGCTCACACTCAAAAAAAAATTACTCAGATTATGGAAAAATGAGAATGATTCGCCGCTAATGACATATTTTCATTGTTTTGAATAAAATTTTCTTTCAAAACGTTGTTTTTATTCCTTGATTTAAAGAAAATTGTACATCAAAACAATGAAAATGTGTCTTAAGCGCCGAAACATTCCCATTTTTCCATAATCTGGGTAAGTTGTTTTTTCAGTGCAGGTTTCGAACGTTTAAAATAAATTGGAATTTATGTGCAGGGAATTCTCTTCCTTCTCATATGCATTTTATATACATATACTATGTACGTATAGTTTTTTCCCCTTTTTTCTTTATTTTTATTACCTCAACAATAGTTACTCATACGCCCCCATATCGGATCGCTTTGTATGTGAAAACTGAAAATGTTTTCTTAAATATCTCGAAAATGGGAGTGCATACACTGCACTTCTAAAAACGCCATCGTAATCTGGAGCCAAAAATTAAGTTGACGTGTTTCGCCGTTCCTCTGCCGTAATTTTTTATAAAAAAAACAAGTGTTTCATTTTACAACGTTATAACTTTTTTGTTTGTGAATAAAGGCTAGAATTTCTTTGGGGGATTCCTCATGGTTTTTTGAGAGCTTTGTATTAGTGATAAAAATAAAAAAATCTAGGGATAGTAACTCCAAAATTTTTAAAGGTAAAACTCAGGACAACCTTTGAGGTCGAAACATTATATGGGCCAAATATAGTGCTGAGCGAGACCTTTTCTGCGACATTAAGATCATAGAGATCCGACATCAAATAAGGAAGTTATTACAAAAAACGCGATTTAGCTCTTTTTAACGCTGGCCTAAAAAAAAAATGTTTACACTAAAAATATTTTTTCGACATAAGTGTTCAAATAAAACTGACACACACTAAACTTTTTTTTTGTCCATATAACGTGATACGGCTTAATGTACATATGTATGTATGTATGAAGGCGTAACTACACAATGAATGGCGGTCGAAGCTGGACCGTTAGGTTTGAGTGCTCACCGCGACGACGATTTCTGTGAAAAAAATAAATGTGCGTTATTCTGTCGAAATTGATTTGCTTGTTGTTGGGAGCCACTCGGAGCCACAGCGATGTTGTTGGGAGACAAACGGAGTCACTGGAGCCATTGGGTGGCCATGTATGTTTTATATCATATTTGTATGCATTAATTGTATAAAAATTGATTTTTTCTTTTTGATTAAATTAAACGATTGAATTTCTTTGTTGATTGTATATTTTTCTTTGTGTAATTTAGATTTATTTATGCACATTTTTGTTTTAATTTTTATTTCTTTCTTATTACTTTTTTAACTTTGTTAGCCTTAATTTTGTTTTAGAATATTCGTAATAACTGCATATTTGGTTTAAACTGGACTGTGACTGTCTTCAGTCGTAACGAAAAGAAACAAACATCCCAAGTAGGGAAGACTGGGGTGAGCCAAATCGGTTCCACCCTCCCCCGGTAGCTGTTAAATCTACATCAGCAGCACGAAACTAAACGGCAAACTTGGAAGAAGTGTCTGTTCCCAAGACCTGAATTTACAGCTGTTTTAGGCTACCTGATTATTGCAGCGTTTTCTAAGCTGGAATTTCAGCAATAACGGAAGCTGTGAGCTGCATTGAGTACGGGCCTATCTACAAAGATCTATTCATCTCTAGCTAAACGGCCATTCGGTCTTTCTCGTTCTGAACTGGTACTAATAAACTGTCACCGATCTCTACACGAGTTGGCCGAACAGATTTGTTTGCACCTCATATAGGTCCCAGGGCATGGGGACACAGAAGTTAATTGTATGGCAGATGAGCCTGCAAATAAAAGTACCATCGAAGGAGTTCTTGCTGAAAGAGAACGCATGCCACATGCAAGCCGATGCTCAAAGAACACATCTACGAACGAGCTAGTGATAGAAGACGTGAAAACCCAGTTTGTAGAATATCAACACAATCGTGGCCAAAATGGCATCACAAGAGATCTCGTCAACTATGCTTCTTAAGAAGAGAGAATATCTCTAGACTGATGGGTGTACTCACGGAACACTGTTCCATAGGAAAACACGCGGAGAGTGTAGGTGCGCCCTATCGTAGATGCTGCAGAAGCTGTAGAGAGGATGAGGAAGCCTATCTGCAACTGCTCGGCACTAGACAGCACTTTCTAGGAGTCCCATTCGTGGCTGGCTTACACAAAATTGCAAATTTCGACAAAAGGACTTGATGGGCTTCATCTGGCATTCAAATTGATTCAGTAAGTTGAAGCTATAAAATTGATCAATAAATATTGTTCAATAAAAAGTAAACCGCAATTTTCTTGTTTTTAATTTGTTGTTAAATTTTGATTTCGATTAACAAAAATATATTGTTGAATAAATATTGAGCAAAAATACTGCACAATAAATATTGCACAATAAATGTTGTTCAATAAATATTGTTTAATAAATATTGTTCAATAAATAGTGGTCAATAATATTGATGATAAAAACTGTTTCTACAAAAAAAATCTTTACTAAATAAATTATTGCTATACTTTCAATTATACTGATAAACAAACATAACAAACGGGATTAATTTTCTTGCTTCGTACCTACGTGTTGTAAAATTGTGATTTCGGTTAAAAAAAATTTTTGAACACATATTCATAAAAATACTGCACAATAAATATTAGTCAATAAATATTGGTCAATAAAAATTGATCAATAGTATTGACGCTGACAACTTTTACTACAAAAGGAATATAAATGTATCTATATCTAATATTTTTTACATAAATCATTGCAATACTATCTTCAATTATACTCATAAATAATTATGATTATAACAAGTAAGGAAGCCTAAGTTCGAGTGGAATCGAACATTAGATACTCAGCTGTATGCTTTAATTGTTTGTTTGCGTTTGATGGAAACACGGTGTACTTTATATAAAGCGAGTGCTACATAAAGTGGGCGTAGCCACGCCCATTTTCTAAATTTTTATCAGTCATCCAACTAAGCTTATGAATACTATTCTTTGTGCAAAATTTCATCCCTTTATGAGTTACAAAGATGTCACGTTACAAATTCCCAAAGGGTGTTCCAGAAATATCTTTGTTAAAAAGTAGGCGTGCTCATAAACCGATTTCAATAAATTTTTGCGTGTCTATTAACACAAGTTATAAAAGTGTATAAACCAAGTTTCGTCATAATATCTCAATTATTTGTCGAGTTATGGGCTCCGAAATCTCGTTGATTCCTTTGTCTGAAAAGAGGCGGTGGCACGCCCATTTTCCAAAATTTTTGTATTTTTTGTTTTATGTCCATTGTTGGACACCTTCCATAAAATTTCAATGATATATCTTTATATTTGACAGAGATATCGCTTAAAATGTTTTTATTAGGCCCCTTTATAGTCCCCATATATAAAAGTGGGCGTGGTCGTCAACCGATTTTGGCAATTTTTCGTCCAAACATTTGCCTAAGTAAGTATATCACGCCTACCAAATTTCATCGATATATATTCAACGGTTTCTGAGTTATGACTCATACAACTTTCAATGTTTGCCCCTTAATAAGTGGGCGTGGCACCGCCCATTTTCCAAAATTTCACCATATTTCTTCATAAGGGCCTGAGCTCAATACGTGTGTGAAATTTTATCACTCTAGCTCTATTAGTGACTGAGATACAAAATTTCCGATTTTTACTATATAGGGGAGGTGGGCGTGGTCGTGGTCCGATTTCGCCCATTTTCAATACCATCCAACTTACATTTCAAATTTCATCAAAATATCTCAATTTTTGCGCGAGTTATCGTGCGCACAGACGGACAGACGGACGGGCATGGCTCAATCGATTTCTCTTTTCACCCTGATCATTTTGATATATATAAGTCTATATCTATCTCGATTATTTCATTCTGTTACAATCCACCGTTAGGAAATCAAAACTATAATACTCTGTGTACTAGTACAGCTGAGTATAAAAATAACAAAAATAATACATATGAAACTAGGGTGGTCCCCAAATGTATGGAGAAAAATTGTGCATCATATTTCGTGAACCTCGCCCCTAGGTCGATGCCTATATGGTCGAAGATACCACATATACATACATTTTTCCAAAGAATCCTTTTACGTATTATTTTTTTTTAACCAACTTACATATCGCCGCTTGAATAATGAAGAGTTGTCATAAATTATCCGTTGTTTCATTATTCAAGCAACAATATATATATAATATAAGTCCAACACATGCACAGTTATATATGCGGCATTTAATATCTTTATTTGGTATAAGATGAATATCTAAGAAATGCACACGTACACATATATGTAGTTTCGAATTATTTAATTGCAACGCATAGCAACAACGAAATAATTTAAATAAACAACAGCAAAAAACATTAAAATGCTACACCGAGCAGTAATTCAAGTTACCCACGTCCGTACCGCTTTCGTTTATGCCACAGACTGATGCTCACCTTCCGTTTTGAGTTAGAAAGAAGACCGACAACGGCGACGATGACCGCACAATTTAGAAGATTGAAAATAAAATATTCAAAAGCAAGGAAGAAGAAGAAAAGCACAAAAAAACAAAAAAAAAAAACAGAAAAATAACAAAAAAATGCTAAATTAAAACGAAGAAAAATTATATATTTTTTTTGCATATAATTAAAATAATCAAGCACAATTAAAATTCGTCCGAAAAACGTTGTGGGTAGTGATGCTCAAAATGCCCGAATAAATAACAACAACAACAGCTATAAATCGAAACCAAATCAAATCGAAATCTGTTAATGTACGCTAATTTTGGTTGTTTTTGTTTTTGTTTTTTTTTTTTTTTTGGAAGCAGCCGCTGAAGAAATAGTGAGTGTCAAGGTTAAGTGATACACCACAAGAAGCCAGCTGGCTGTTGGTATGATTTGTTATATTAATTTATCTTTTTTGGTTTTTATTAATATTTTTTTCTTCATTTTTTTAATAAATCTTCGCTGCCGTATAAATGAGTAAATTGTTTTTGTGTGTATTTTTATTATTTATTTTTTATTCACATCATATTAGGCAGTAATGAACCGTTGAACCATCTAACCGTTTAATTGGTCTAAATTTAAGTTAATGCTGAAGGTCCGAGCGCCAAATACCCATAAAAATACGTATTCGATTTTTTTGCTGGTACGCAATACATCCATCATCGTTTATTGTAATCAATTATTAAAACAATTTGTTAAATTAAATAATTAGGTAGGAATATTGTTATTTACTGCTCTCGGCATGTTTTTTATTTGCTTTTTTTTATTTTCTTATTTTTTTATCTCAACTCTTTTGAAAAAAATTACACCAAATTTCTACGCACCCAGCTTTTAGTAACTTTTTAAAGGTTCTATTTTGTAATGGCGGCTCGAAATCTTACCGCTTATGCTGCTGCTGCTGGCTGTTTTTTTTTTACTGCTGCCGCTGATGTTGTCTCTACTAAGTGGCTGGCTCTACTTGCTTCAAGTTTTGCGTCACAACAGTCACACTTGAGCTATTCCTGTTGTCAAACGTTTAAGTCATGCATATTACCATGATTGTTATACCCAGTTGTGTAGTCCAATATAATATCTGGATATTGCTCCCTTTGTGGAAGTATTAGAACGCTCTTTTCAAATATATCGACCCCTTTGTGCGACTTTATCGTAACGGACAAAAGCAAATTTTTCAGGAGAGCATTTTTTTCATTTTTTTACTACTTTTTATTGGAATTTTGAAACGAAATTGAACACGTGATTAGGTAATTAATTAATATACTGAACCTGATAATTTTTTTCTTGAAAAAATGTGCAGTTTGCGAAAAAATCATAATTTTGTCCCTTACTATAATTTTCGCTCTCAATTTTTTATGAGTTTGTTTGAATAAATGTCCCTTACGATAATATTTAAAAAAGAGTTTGTAGGAAAAATACAAATGTTTTATTCCATACTTTTGTGTTTTTAATGATAGGATAATGGTAATATAGTGAGTGTTGTACTCGTCTTCCATTCTAAAGTTTCCAGGTTCGATTTCCGGCAGACCAGGGACCGATCTATTGGGAAAATTGGTTCTTATAATATGTAAGTTTGTTGGAAATTTGGTAAATAGGTAGATTATTTCCTGTATTGTGACGGAGCATGGAAAGAGTGTGTGGAGTAAGAGAAAAGGGAGAGGTAAATGAGCAGGGAGAAGGAGAGGTAAATGGAAATATAAAATTTTTACATTATTCCGATAAATCAGTGGTTGGACAGAGCAACATCTGTCGGCGTTTCTAGTCCAAAATATAAAACTGCACATCGAACGTGAATTTGAACCAGCGACTCCCAATCAGTAAACCCTCCAAAACCAAATTACATTGCAGATGCCGTTTAAAGGCGACACAAGAACAGATAATACTATTGCTACTTTTTTCTAAATAAGTAAGTATTTTTAATCGCTAGTTTTCATTATTTTCCATCCAAGTGGGGCATTCTCTTATTTCCATAAATTACTAGCACCTGGGTGGTCGGTCCTTAGAAAGTATTCTATTTCACCATATAGAAATATACAAATATCTAATCAAGTTACTAAATGAGCCAAAAATGGATGTATAAAATTTCACTCAACTCAGTCAAACCGTTTTCGCGATAGTTTACAAAGGAATTAATAAAATTAGATTATGTAGAAATTCCACTGAACAATATTTTAATTGAAATACGTCGTAAAATAACATACAGTTTTATGCCGGCTCCGAACGGCGAATGAATTTCTTTTAGAAGATTTTTCATGGCAGAAATACACTCGGAGGGTATGCCGCCCACTGCCGAGAGGTGACCGCTGCTGTTAAAAAACCCAATAATTGGATTTTTACTAATTAGAAAAATTTCTTTGGTGTTTTGCTCGGACTGAGGTTTGAACCCGAGACCTCTGGCATAGCAGGCGAGCACTCTACCCACTGCACCACAGCCACCATAGGCATACTATCAGTAAAATGAATTTCCTCCAAATCCGTTCAGCCGTTCCCGAGATAGTAGTGGATATAGAAATATATAAATAAATTTACATACAAATATACATACAAGAACAACTCGTTTAAGGTTATAAGATAATCCAAACATAATCATGGTACCATGGCTACATTACGCTTACAATCCCCTTCATATTCTATTTTAAATTTCAAAATAAATAATACATAAAATTACTTGCTAGCTATATTCGAAATATTTTTTATATGGGCGATACGATAAATTCGAGCTCAAGAAAAAAGCGTGGATTGTCCCTTATGATAAAAAATAAAGCGAATTTTTGGCACAACTATAAGGATTTCAGCTATAATATTTTACCAGGTGATGCGCTGGCGGATGTAGATTAAATTTGCTTCAAAAAGTGAAATTCGAGAAAATGACCCTTACGATAAAATCGCGCAAAATGGTTGATATGTGGCTGTTACCGTGTTTTTTTCTTTTTTTTTTGATAATTTAGAGCTCATTATGGTTCCTATGCTCCGTAGTAGTTCACTTTCAAACTGAGCTATGTGAATTTTTTATATTAAGCCACAAATTTGAAAATAACACTGCGGTCCCAAGCTCTATTTTATTTGAATATTTTTCGTTATTACCTGAAAGCTTAGCCCATAAGAATTTAATGATATAAAATAATTAAACCGCAGTATGATAGATTTTTGCAAATTCAATATTAAATATTTCACATAGCTAGTTTTGAGACAGTAATTTTTTACATAGCTATGTAGTTTTGAAACATTATTTTTTTAGTTTTAAAATTGATTTGCAGTAAATTCTTAATAGACATTATACACTTTTAAATACTGGTACACAATCCTTCAAAAACTCAAAATCGAGAAAAATTTCCCATAGCCCTGTTTGAAAGTGTATGTATTTATCGCGCTCGAATCGGCGTGGTTCTCTTCGTGCAACACCGCATAAATCTAGTCACAAAAAAAAATATTTTTATAAAGACCAACTTCTTGCTGAGGTGGCCGCTGTGGTGCAGTGGGTAGAGTGCTCGTTTGCTATGCCAGAGGTCTCGGGTTCAAACCGCGGTCGGAGCAAAACACCAAAACAATTTTTCTTTTAAGAGCAGCGGTCACCTCTTGGCAGTGGGCGGCATACCCTCCGAGTGTATTTCTGCCATGAAAAAGCTTCTCACAAAAAATGCATTCGCCGTTCGGAGCCGGCATAAAACTGTAGGTCCACCCAATTAGTAGGAAAAACAAAAAGGAGCACACCTCGAATTGGGAGAGAAGCTCGGCCATAAAACTCGTCAGAGTTATAATAGCGCCATTGTATTATTATTATTATTATAACTTCTTGCTGAGATCGAAACTGGGTATATAACGTTGGACTGCATTCGAATTAATACTTGCTTTTTTAGTTTTTTTCGGTTTGCTTTTTTCTAATTTGCTGCTAAAGTATTTTTTTTATATAAACAAATTTTCGTATTTAATTCCGGAGACATTCTCTTTTTGTGCACGTAAGATATAAAAATATGATGTATTGTGGAACGATCCTCCGTCATCCCTTGTCAAGTTTGGTTTGGAGACAAACCGGTTTCGGCTAATATGCACAGACTCGCACGCACGCACACATGCACGTCGCCCGAACACACGAATGCACGAACACATCACACGAACACGAAGTACGTGACCAAACGATGAAAGCTAGTTACTATAAGTACTATCTAACTTACACAAAATAACTCAGAACGAAAAAAGACACTGAAGATGGCGCATATTAGCCGAAACCGGTTTGTCTCCAAACCAAACTTGACAAGGGATGACGGAGGATCGTTCCACAATACATCATATTCCTACCCTGTCGGAAAAACAAGCAACCAAAAAGTATATAAAAATATATATTTGATTTATAGGTTCTTATAGCCGATTACTTTTAATTTGATTTTAAGAAAGGTAGTTTTGTTAATTATGCATAGCATATAATACAAATGTGCGTAATTACTTTGCCGCGATAACACGTTCTCTACATTTCTAGGTTCATTTATTGATAGATAAATGAGTAAATATTTGCTTATAAAACCACCAAAAACACACGCAATGAAAAATCAAAAGTCAACAATTTATTCAAATATAGAACCTTCTTCGCGTAAAGCTACAACAAGAGTACGCACGCCTTTCACCAACCAAATTTGTTTAATTGTGTTTCGTTTTATGTTATACTAAAAACTAAAAGTTAAAAATTCGTAAAATAAAATTTCTGGATTTCCCCATTTGCTACACCTTCCCTTCCAGTCAAACGCGTTTTGAGCTTACTATGTAGATCCGGTAAAACACAAGCTGAATTAAGAGCAAAGCTGTGTCGTTGGGAGCCGAAATTCAATCTATATTTTTTTTTTTATTTTTTTTATCAATGATTGATAATAAAGTGGTCTGCTATAAACAAATTAGAAATTAATTTCAATAGTGACATAACTCAAAATAAAAGCGTATTAAAAATACGCGGAAATATACGTTTTATCATAACTTACATATTTTATAGAAAATTGTCACGCTGTTTTCTTAAAACAACACGTTTGATGAAAGAGTAATTATATTGCGGAACAAGTAAGGAAGCCTAAGTTCGAGTGGAATCGAACATTAGATACTCAGCTGTATGCTTTCATTGTTTGTTTGCGTTTGTTCGATATAGGGTGTATTTTATATGAAACGAGTGCTGCATATACAGGGCGCAGCCACGCCCATTTTCAAAATTTGTATCAATCATCCAAATAAGCATATAAATATTATTGTTAGTGCAAAATTGCATCCCTCTATGACTTTTAGTTACAAAGACTTCACGTTACAAATTCCAAAAGGGTGTTCCAGAAATATCTTTGTTAAAAAGTAGGCGTGGTCATAAACCGATTTCAATACATTTTTGCGTGTCTATTAACACAAGTTATAAAAGTGAATAAACCAAGTTTCGTCATAATATCTCAGTTATTTGTCGAGTAATAGGCTCGTAGATTTCTTTGCATAAAAAGAGGCGGTGCCACGCCCATTTTATAAACTTTTTTTATTTTTTGTTTCCGGTCTATTGTAGAACTCATATCACAAAATTTCAATGAATTATCTTTATATTTCACAGAGATATCGCTAAAAATGATTTCATTAGGTCACTTTATAATACCCATATATAAAAGTGGGCGTGGTCGTCAACAGATTTTGGTAATTTTTCGTCCACACATTTGGCTAAGTAAATATATTACGCGTACCAAATTTCATCGATATATCTTTAACGGTTTCTGAGTTATGACATATAAAACTTTCAATGTTTGACCCTTAATAAGTGGGCGTGGCACCGCCCATTTTCAAAAATTTTTGTATTTTTTGTTTTATGTCCGTAGTTGGACTCCTGCCACAAAATTTCAGTGATAGATCTTTATATTTGACAGAGATATCGCTTAAAATGTTTTTATTAGGCCCCTTTATAGTTCCCATATATAAAAGTGGGCGTGGCCGTCAACCGATTTTGATAATTTTTCGTCAAAACATTTGCCTAAGTAAGCATATTACGCATACCAAATTTCATCGATATATCTTCAACGGTTTCTGAGTTATGACATATAAAACTTTCAATGTTTGACCCTTAATAAGTGGGCGTGGCACCGCCCATTTTCCAGAACTTCATCAAATTTCTTCATAAGGGCCTGAGCTCAATACGTGGGTAAAATTTTATCACTCTAGCTATATTAGTGGCTGAGATACCAAATATCCGATTTTTTCTATATAGGAAAAGTGGGCGTGGTCATGGTCCGATTTCGCCCATTTTCAATACCAACCGTCCCAGTCTCGATACCAACTTGCATTTCAAATTTCATCAAAATATCTCAATTTTTACGCGAGTTATCGTGCGTACGGACGGACGGACGGACGGACGGACGGACGGACGGACGGACGGACGGACGGACGGACGGACGGACGGACGGACGGACATGGCTCAATCGATTTCTCTTTTCACCCTGATCATTTTGATATATATAAGTCCATATCTATCTCGATTATTTCATTATGTTACAATCCACCGTTATGAAATCAAAATTATAATACTCTGTGTACTAGTACAGCTGAGTATAAAAACGTTTATTATAATTATTAATTTTTTTGGTTTTTTTTTTTTTGAGTTATGACATTATTGTAGTACATAAACGGCGCGAAATAATTAGATAATAAAGCGCTTATGTAAGAATTGTGAACCATTTTTTTTCTTTTTCTAAAATAAATTAGTACAACAACAAATTCAGTCTCAGTCATTGACACCTGAACCGGTAATTGAGTGTGTCGAAAGTCGCAAATGGATTAGATTTTTATATTATGCTTTAATAGTGTCAAAAATAAAAGTAAATTAACTCAAGTAATTTTTAATTATGTAAATGATAAGTACATGTGTGCGTAAATAGCTGTTTTTTATCTCTGAATATGTAGCTTAAATTGCACTTAGTATTAACTGCAAGTAGCTGCTGTTAAATTCCTTTTAATCGTTGAATTATGCATACTATTTAAGTCATATCAATTTTCATTAGGCGGATAAGTGTCTTGTAACAATTTCATGCATCGCCACCTACTTTGATAAAAGAAAAAACGTCGATATGATACTGATATGATACAAGTTTACGCGTGTAGTATCCCAGCCAACATTTATTAACGTGAAATTGACGGTAAAGTTACTTCAAGAAGTGAATTCAATTGCGGCAAATATCACTTTCTCAACTTTTTCTTATTTTGATTCGGGAAAAAGTGTTCTCCGTCAGCTGTACGTCCATAATGAGTCATAAACGATATTTCAGGAAGTATCTTCCAAGTGTCGTTTGGAAGTCGACGCTTCCCAGGGATGTTACAATAAATTCCCAACAAAAATTGTGGCAATTGTTCGAAAATTACCTTTTCGATATTCACATTGAATATTGTACTGAGAAATGAACTTTTGTATAATCAACCTGTTGCAAATACACTACGAGTACAAAAAGAAAACTATATACAAGTAGAGGTCACTTCCATATAAATTGATTATTATACTTTTTTTAGGTATTCGGCATGAAATGTAGCAGTATTGTAGTGCTGAATATACAGCTGCCTACCACCTAACTTTGTTATGTACTTCATTCGTATAAATTTTTCTGTTTCGGCTTACTCTTCTTAACTCCTACTTTAGTCAGTGAAGAAATGATCTGTGCTCAATTTGTACATGCTGTTCAACGTACTTTAGGAGTACCTGCAGTATATGTAACAAAAGCAAGTATCCTGGCATGAAAAAAAAAAACTCGCATCACCTCACAAATGGGCCCAGTGGGTTACTAATATATTCAATACACACAGATAAAAAACTATAGTAAATCTAACAAAGTTGACTTAGAAAAAAAAATTGTATGTGGCCCAAGAAACTTTTATAACTCACCAAAGTACTTACACAATTTATACCCGACCATGGAAAACCAAGCTTACGTGATTTATTACCCAAGTACTTTGGCTACAAAGAAGGGGTTGACTAATGCTTTTTTCGTTTCCCGAAAAAATGTTGCCCTGTTTGATTTTCTTAGCCAACTTGTAAGCAAATATTGACCACTAACTAAGTCAGAGGGCATCATTATCTACAAATCCAGCCATTTAAAACGAAGTCAAGTTACTTAATTTGATAATTGAGATATTAAAGGGTAATATTTTATGCCAGAATCGAAAACGCCATAAGTTAACCATCTTTACTTTTACTTTTTACTAAATTACTTTGATAAATATTTTACTAAATTATTTTCGTTAAGATGACGAAAAAACTTAGTAAGTAAATTATACCTAAGTTTTAAGTTTGGTTATATGCGATTCTAAGTTGTTTTTATAATAGTTTTTCTCGGTATGTATTTTTGCTTATTTTGGGGTTTTTTTACTGGTTGTCAGATTTCGATAGATTTTTGATACAAAGCTAGAGAATGCATTGATTTTGTCGGGATTGGTGAGATTATTCAGAATGAAGCCATGTAAACTTCGAATACTCGCTCTTAGAATTTTCTATGGAAATTAGCATAGTTCAGTACTGGATTGGAGTTCGAGGGACGATTGGGAGCGCGAAACCGATAATAAGAGCGAACGACGTCATGTGGAGACATGCTTTAACAAGTATTTCCACATGCCCTATCGCAGATGATACTACAATAAGCACATCTCACACTGAAAAACTTCAGCGTATGAATACACACGCTTTCGCCTAAAAGTATGCGATGTTTACATACATACAAATATACATACATACATACATACATACATACATACATACATACATATATACATACATTCAGGTGAAACTAATAAAAGCGGGTTAATAAAAAGGAATTTGTTTTCCAATCGCTTACGTGTCATTACCAGGCCTAATATTTATTGGGTTATGTACGTAAGTATATATTTTTCTTCAAAACAACCACTTAACCCAGTTCTCAAATAATCCATTTCAAAACGCAGTATGAATGTATATCTACTAAAATTACACGAGAAATAAATTTTTAAAACATTTAAACCACAATTTCTCTCATGAGAGTTTCCCTTTATCTTCTCTCTAAAGGTAGTCTGAATTAAATGGAATTTTGAGGATTAACCCTCTATGTTCCAGGAAATGTTCTAGAAGTAGTTTTAGTTTAAGCTTAAATATATACAAAAAACATAAAAGACCATAGAAAAAAGTTAAAAACAAAAAAATTTAATCTCTTAAAAGTGTGCTGAATTGAAATCATTCTACCTCAAGCGTGTTTCCTATGAATTTGGTAGCTTAGCAATGAAAATCATTCACGCTAACTATAAAAAGTGGATACTTCCAAGTGCATTTGAACATCATCAAAGTCATCTCGAGTACACTTCATGTTTTAAAATTTTAAATAAGCTCTAAGCGTCCATCTAAATTTGGTCAATGTAAACAGCAAACACTTAAAATAAAACGAAATATACGTGAATTTAATTAACATTATAACAAATGGGCAACAATTAGAAGTCGATATCATTGACTACATACACGGAGAAAACTATATGGATGCCACATCCATATGTATATAGATAATCCTGTCTTATCCATAAACTGTGGATATTTTATCAATATAATCGGTACCACATTACAAAAAAAAAATTGTAATGTATAAAGAAATATGGATATGGCATCCATTATATGGATGTGACATCCATAGTTTATGGATCAGACAGGATTATCCATATATATATGGATGTGAAATCAATATAGCTTTCTGCGTGTACAAATATATGTGTGTACATTGAGAGAATGTATAGGCTTACTTAAATAAAACAAAATAATAATAAACAAAATGTTAAAAAGTATTTCCGGCATAAGAGCTTGTGGTTCTTTAAATGCAAACTTAAAATCAACAAATACAGTTGAAGTATAGAAAATCAAAAACTCAAGCGTTTTGTGGTGCCAACGGCATACTTACGGCGATTTCCGGTTTTCTTTAATTAAATCATTTAGATAGAGGTATCTAATAGAAGCTAAACATTGAAATATTTTTTTTTCTTTTATTCGAGCATCTTTAGCTGTCTTGATTTATTTTTAATCTAATGCAAACAAAGTGCTGCAAGAAGCAAACTCGATAACTTTTAATTCAGATGAGGATATTAAACTCATTTGAAGGCCTTCGAATAACAGACAGACAAAACAAAAAAAGAAAAACAACGAAAGATAAACCAAATTTATTTATACTGTATAATACAAATATAATAATAATAATATAATATAATACAATGGTGCTATTATAACTCTGACGAGTTTTATGGCCGAGCTTCTCTCCCAATTCGAGGTGTGCTCCTTTTTGTTTTTCCTACTAATTGGGTGGACCTACAGTTTTATGCCGGCTCCGAACGGCGAATGCATTTTTTGTGAGAAGCTTTTTCCTGGCAGAAATACTCTCGGAGGGTATGCCGCCCACTGCCGAGAGGTGACCGCTGCTCTTAAAAAACCCAATAATTGGATTTTTACTAATTAGAAAAATTTGTTTGGCTCGGACCGTGGTTTGAACCCGAGACCTCTGGCATAGCAGGCGAGCACTCTACCCACTGCACCACAGCGGCCACTAATACAAATATGCTATGTTTTAAATATTTATTTTTTTTTATTTACCCGCAGTTAATTTTGCTATACAGCTTCATAAAGATGTGTTTGGACTTGTATTGCAATAAGAGCTACATATGGAACTTGTGCAATAAAACAAAAACTAGAATGTATAGTCTTCATAGATAGTACATTTTTTTATAATTTTTTTAATTAGAACATTTTCTTATAACATTCAAAATGTTAAAGTTTGGATATTTCTTTCTGAGTTTTTTTTTTGTGTATGTTTGCCGCTCACTCACGCCAAAACGGTCAGACGGATTTGGATGCAATTGGGTACACAGATAAACTATAGCCTGAAACAGGCATTGCGGTTATGGAAACAGATTTTAATTGGTCTAAAATCTAGACTAATGACATTAGAGACATATATGTATGTATGTATAGGTCACATAGACCAAGATCTATTGAATTTTAGAAGTCAAGCTTCTGTAAACATAGTTTGCTTTTATCTAAGCGAAAGATGCCGCGAATACTAAATTTAGGATAAAAATTATTCTGAATATTTACACTGTGCAACAGCATTTTTATCATTACAAGCGAAATAATATAAATCACCGTATAATCATTATTCTTCGATTTATATTTTCTGATTAAAAATAATTATTATTTTCTAAGTGTTATTTTTTCGATCGGAAGTAATAATTATTATGTAATATTAATTTTTTTGATCACTTGGATTTTAATTTTTTTACTCAAGCCTAATTATTATTTCTTGATTTTTACCAAAGCCAATTCATTCATATGGCAATGGTAAGTGAACAGCTGGCTTCTTCTTCTTCTCGTTTTTAACTCGCCGAATACAGAAGAATGTCATACACAGAAATATTTAACTTTGAGTTTGACATTCTGATGGACAAAAACTTTAAGCGAATCGAGGCGAATATTGCCGAATTCGCCCTGCCATTACCATATAATGAATTTGCCTTGATTTTTACTTTTTACTTCAAAAATAATAATTATAGTTGATTTTTATTTTTTCCCTCAAGGCATAATGATTATGTGTAATTTTTATTTTTTTTACTCAAGATAAAAATTATGGTCTGATTTTTATTTTATTATTCATAAAATAAAACTCAAAACGTCATACAGCCTGAACCATTGGGATTTTTGGCTTAAAATTTTGCATGCACACACCTTCTACTCTGCTCTAACTACTTCCGAAGATAAATCGTTGGAAATTTTGTTATAAATGGTGGAAAAAAGGTGTTGAAGTATGCATGTAATTTGCTTTAAAATTCATACAAAAATGTTACGTGTACGCCATGGTAATATGCTTATATGTAAAACTAGCTTATATCCTTGGGTTGGGTGAAAAAGTCTGATGAGTGGATGTGGTGGTCTCCGAAATACATAGATCCATAACTTCTACCAAAAAAAAAATTTTTGATGTGTAAACATCTTTGTTGTAGCTACGAGTGATTTCGAAAAACAGGTAAAGTTTACGCGTAAACGTAAATGACCTTTGTGTTAGTGCACTGCACTAACAACATAACATAACAAACAAACAAACAACATAAAAAATCAAAAGTCAAAAACCAAAGACCAAAACAAACAAAAACAACAAAATAGTAGCAGTCACAATGACAACAAAAAATTACAAAAACGATAGTCGCCTTTTAATCCATAGAAAACCAGGAAAAAAAGGAATAAGGAAAAGGGAATAAATATCCGATTTCGAAACTGTTTACACATCAATGTTCATGAATACCCGTTATTCACGCTTTAATTTTTTTTTTTAATTTTTCTTAATTAAATTAATTAAAAACTGGCCAATAGCTCATATAAAATTCACACAAAAGAATTAAAATCCAATAATAACACTTATTAGTGATCGAAAAAATTAAAATCTCGTAATAATAATTACTTTCGATCGAAAAAATAAACCTCAGGCTGTAATTATTACTTTAGATTTTTATGGATAAAACTCTTAAAATAAAAATCATTGCAGATAGCCGCAGATTATACAGAGATAAAGATATTGGTATAGTCAAATTTATTTTGTGATAGTGGGAACATACTGATTTTTTTGTTAAAAATTTTAAAAATAATAATTATTTTCCATCCCCGATTTTAACCTTTGTTGAATACCCTTATTCATGTTGCACTTAATATATGTAAATGTGCATATAAAGTCATAGCCCTTTAAGATAACACATTTGTAGTAGGTACATACTAGGGATTCCAATCCCGGGATCCCGGGATCCCGCCCTTTCTGACTCCCCGAAAAACCCGGGATAGCTAGAATTTTATCCCGGGATTTTCGGGATAAGATAAAGAGAGTATATTCCGCTATTATGGCAAAGAAAAGTTATATTTTATATAATTTTTATTGGTCTCAGATCTGTATACAATAGCATTTCCTATTCTGAATGAAAATGTGGCATTATTACATTGCATCATTATCAACATGTGTCCTGTGTCCTATCAAAGTGTTGCATTTTTCATGTAATGAATGAAACAAAAATAATGCAACCTTTTACTTGTGCTAAGAGCAGAAAATGTTGCCCGTAGTCGGGCCAGTTTTATATTTTGTCAATAGAACAAACATCCCTAAAAAAGTGTTGTCTGTGTGGAAGAGAACAAAAAAATGTGACAGCCGGAAGAAAGTGCGACATTTTTGCTAGAATAAAAAAGTCCATTAGCCAAAGTAAGGTTTAAAATTTTTGATTTTTTTTAATAATTAAATTTTTTGTGTTGAAGTACGCGTTGTAAGGAAACGTATGTTAGGTATTTTTAAAGCTTTTAGCATTCTTGTGGCAAAATTTATTTGATAATTTCTATTTCCTGATTTTTGGTCATTTATTTCTCAAATGTTTTTTGGAATTTTCCCACACGGAAAGTAAATAATGGAAGAAAATGGAATCAAAATTTTAATTAGATTTGATAGTCTTACAACACTAAAAAAATTACTAATTACACTAAAACTAAATACGCAGCTGCATACTCGGAATTCATATCAAAATTTTGCCTCCGATATTTATCTATTCAGAAGTTGCATTAATTTTCTGAATTTTTCGGCAAGCTTGGAAATATTCGCTTAAACAAAGTTCGTCGTTAAATTCTAAAAAAAATTCTATTGGAAATTATCAAATGATTGCAATCCTTTTTATTAATATCCTAAAAGTACCAACTGCAAAGGCAAATGTTTTGTTCACCAAATGTATGTAATTTTCGTTGTTGGTTGTGCTTTTTAAAGTAACTCTTAGGTATTATTAAATAATACGAATGATTTTACATTCCTATTTTATTTTGTTACTAATGAAATAATAAAAAATGGCAATAAAAATCTATTTTTTTTTTTGCATTTTAAAGTTGTACCGTTTCTCTAAAAATGTATTTCGCTAGCTTAGAGTGCAAATTGTGTAAGTCCTTTTTTCAAACTTTGTAGGAGAGACAAAAAACAAAAAATAAAAAAATTTCGAAATGAAAAAAAAATTTTGTGTTCATGTAAATATTTTGGACTTACACAATTTTCTTCGCTTTTTGGACTTATACAATTTGCGTATCGCTGAATAAAAACGAGTAGAAATAAGACAAGTATCGCAGACTTGTTCAGCGTGGTGTTTTTTATTTTTCTAGCATTCTACATAAAAATACACTTTTTCATAAAAGTGGACTTACACAGTTTGCACTCTAAGCTAGCGATTTACTTTTTTCAACCCCAAAGGTGGGAAAATAATACTGGTCGAAAAATTTTTGTAACAGAAATAAAATTCTACGTTTCAAAAGGATTTCGGTGTAGTTTTTGAGGTATTAATGTCCAAAGAGGCGAAAAACGCAGTTTGTGGCCATATTCACTCCTCAATATTTTTAAAATTACTGACTTTCATTAAAAACTGATTACATCTATTGGAAGCACGATCATTTCTTTTGAAGACAACGTAGATATCTGAATAAGATACCCGAAAAAGCAAAGCGCTGTTTTCAAGAGAGATGATCGTTCTTTCAATAGCTGCAATCATCTTTTAATGAAAGTAAGTAATTTAACAGATTGAGCAGTGAATATAGCAAAAAATCGCATTTTTCGCCTCTTTGGACATGAATATCTCAAATCCTACACATATTACCGAAAATCCGAATTCAGATTCAGAATCAGCGCACCGAAATCCTTTAGAAAAGTAGAATTTTATTTGAGTTAGAAAATTTTTTGGAAATTTTTGCGGCCTGTGTAATTAAAGTCCAAATCCCGGGATTTTAAAATAAAATCTCGAAAATCCCGGGATCGTAAAAATCGGAAAAATTGGAATCCCTAGTACATACACACATAGGTATATAAACAAACAAATGTACCTGCCTTTCATATTTTGGTTAAGTAAACATTTAGATTTCGTGTTCAACGACCATACCCAACTAATAAGAAGTTGGGCTGTTATTTGGGCTAATGCATGTGCCTACATACCCAAATAAACTTTAAGCAACATGCTGCCGGCACACAAAGCCGCGAATCCTTAGCCTACTTTGAACTAGTATATAGGAAATTTGATATTGTGGGCGATGCGTGCTTGTAGGAAATTTCAAGCTGAAAATTGTTTACTTATTTCAACAAAAGATGTTACTCTACATCGTTCTTCTCCCTTAAAGTCTTCCTTAATATATGGAATATATTCGAACAAACCAACAAGAAACCCCACCCTGCTGTAAAATCTGAGAGTTACTAATTTGTTTATCGCCCATTAATTCCTACTGTGTACAGCAAATCATTGTTTTGAAAAAGATCTAGGGTTGGCGCGGGGTGGGAGCTGCTTCTCCAATGTCACATAATTTTTGGTAGCAAAACTTTGTCCTTTCGCCTGCAGCCCCGCTGTAATGTGACTATACATAGAAGAAAGTGAGTGAAATGAGTACTGACTGAGTTTTATGCTGCCGCAATCAGTTCTAGTTTAATTACAGAAGCGTAGAGAACACGGAACTTGACTTCGCCGAGCTGCAGAGAAAAGTGGCTAGAAGGTTTAGATATGATATACATATTAAGGTGGAGTGAAATTTTTTTTTTGAAATTCAATTTGTTCCAAAACCAGAACGGCACGTTTCTAGTCCAGAAATAAGCCTGTAAAATTTTATTAACCTACTCGCATGTTTAGAGGTGCCCCCAGCCCCGCAAAGTTGAAAGCAATAAGCACGATCTGGTACAAATTTCTAATATTATAAAATCAAAAAACGAGCTATGAGGATTGATAAACATGGCTAAGCTGAGTATTAAAGTGAATTTTTTTTTTAGAAAAAAAAAAGTTATTAAAGGTTAATATTATGCATTTTTAAATTGCAATTACTTAAAACCTGCTGAATCGATTTTGAATATTCCCATTCGATAGGTATTTTGATTCCCTTTAATTTGATATACATTTTCCAGTGGGTTCCATAACACCCCCTGCGGGGGTCAACCCCCCTTTTAGCCCCCCCCCCTTACTTTTCATATATAAAATGTATATCAAATTAAAGGGAATCAATCGATGCAGTAGTTTTTAAGTTATTGCAATTTAAATATATAAACGAAATATAAACTTTGACCTTTAATAACTTTTGTTGTTGTTGTTTCCAAAAAAAAAAAATCACCTTAATACTCATACTTCGTTTTTATACTCAGCTGTACTAGTACACAGAGTATTATAGTTTTAATCACATAACGGTGGATTTTAACAGAATGAAATAATCGAGATAGATATAGACTTATATATATCGAAATGATCAGGGTGAAAAGAGAAATCGATTGAGCCATGTCCGTCCGTCTGTCCGTCCGTCCGTCTGTAAACACTCTAACTCGCGCAAAAATTTAGATATTTTGATGAAATTTGAAACGCAAGTTGGTATCGACACTGGGACGGTTGGTATTGAAAATGGGCGAAATCGGACCATGACCACGCCCACTTTTCCTATATAGAAAAAATCGGAAATTTGGTATCTCAGCCACTAATATAGCTAGAGTGATGAAACAGGTTGATCTCAGGCCCCTAAGAAGAAATTTGATGGAATTTTGGAAAATGGGCGGTGCCACGCCAACTTATTAAGGAGCAAACATTGAAAGCTTTATGAGTCATAACTCAGAAACTGTTGAAGATATATCGATGAAATTTGGTACGCGTGATATTCTTACTTAGGCAAATGTTTGGACGAAAAATTGTCAAAATCGGTTGACGGCCACGCCCACTTTTATATATGGGTATTATAAAGTGACCTAATAAAAACATTTTAAGCGATATCTCTTTCAAATATAAAGATATATTTTGAAATTTTATGCCAGGAGTCCACCTGCGGACATACAACGAAAAACACAAAAATTTTGGAAAATGGGCGTGGCGCCGCCTCTTTTTAGAAGCTGGAATATACGAGATTTCTGAGCCCATAACTCGACAAATAATTGATATATAATGACGAAACTTGGTTTATACACTTTTATAACTTGTGTTAATAGACACGCAAAAATTTATTGAAATCGGTTTATGACCACGCCTACTTTTTAACAAAGATATTTCTGGGACACCCTTTGGGAATTTGTAACGTGACATCTTTGTAACTAGAAGTCATAAAAGAATGACATTTTGCCCAAAGAATAATATTCATATGCTTAGTGGGATGACTGATAAAAATTTTGAAAATGGGCGCGGTTATGCCCACTTTATGCAGCACTCGCTTTATATAAAGTACCTACACCGTGTTTCCATCAAACGCAAACAAACAATGAAAGCATACAGCTGAGTATCTAATGCTCGATTCCACTCGAACTTAGGCTTACTTACTTGTTTGATTTTATAATTTTCAAAATTTCATATTTGTACCAGATCGTGCTTATTGCTTTCAACTTTGCGGCGCTGAGGCAGTTCAAAACGTCATCCTATCGCCATAAAATTTTGTGGGGTTCATTAACTCGTATTAAGGCAACTTTTCATTGCTGGTACATTCAAAAACAGAACAAAAAGAATCTCCATATATTTTCACTCCACCTTAATACATATACAATAAATAAAGTAATATAATTCAAGTTGTAGGGTTTGGGGAGAAAGTAATCTTACTACGCCACTGCTTGTGACAGTGTAGCCACTTTCCTATACTTTATAGTAAAACATACGAAAAATAGCACTAGAAATATTGCCCTCTGAAATGCATATTGTTTGGCATTACTTTAAAGTCTTTTTAGACATGTAAACATGCTTTTGTGATTGGTGAAAATAATTTAAAAAAAAATTGAAAGTAAAAAACGGGAAATTCAAGTGCAAAAAAATTGTATCTAATGATTTTGCAGTGGAAAGCAATACAAAAGATAATTTTATACGCCACTTAAAGTGTAAGCTTATACAAAAAAGCTCCTAAGCTTTTCCTTCTTACAAACTCTCTATCACCCACAACATCGCCATCATCACCCCCAAAATGCCGGTTATTTTAAAAAAGCGCAACACAAAGAAACGCGCCACCAAAAAAACCAACTCACTGGCAAGATTCAAAAAGTTACACATACGCCGCCCCGACGTCCTACACGGCTATTTGCGACACACCGAAATCAATTTCTATTTGGAATATCTGCAAAACCGTTACAACTTCGTACAAGTGCTGTTACTTGGCTTGACACATGAACGACGCGCGATAAAAGCGATCGAAATCGATTGGTTTAGCGAGAGGAATATGACGAAGATTGAGCATGAGCGTGAGCGGCGATTGAGTTACAACTACAACAACAACAACATCAGCAGCAGCAGCAACAAGAACAACAACAACAACAACAACAAAAGCAACAAGCAAACAACATGCGGTAACGTAAAAATGCCACCGCCACCACCTTCACTATCTCCAGAGGCGCCACAGAATTCAACCGCCCCTGCCGTGCGTAATATTATCTTCATTGAGGGCGGCACACATGCACGCGAATGGATGAGCATTGCGGTGGCGCTGAATTGTATCTATCAACTGACCGAGAAGCATGTACGTAATTATGATTTGTTACGCAAATTGCGCTTCATCATCATACCCTGCACCAATCCGGATGGTTATGAATATACCATGACAAAGAATCGTCGTTGGCGTAAGAATCGTCGACCCATTAGCCCTACAGCACATCACATTGGTACCGATTGTAATCGTAATTATGATTTTCATTGGAATGATCCGGTGGATGCGCCAACAAAACGTTCTTTACGTTCGAAAACTACTAATCGCAATACATTTAGGGGCTCGAAAGCATTTTCGGAAGCGGAAACGTGTGCCATACGAAATTGTCTCATGAAATATAAAACGAATTTGTTATTCTTTTTGTCGTTGCATTCGTATGCGGAGAGTATTATGTATCCGTGGGGTTATTGTCAGTAAGTAAAAAAAAAAAAAAACAAGAGAGAGGGAGAATTAAGAATTGATTAATTAAGACGACCATTCTCATTTCATTTCGACGACTAGTTCCACTTTTTAAATAATCTAATCTCATTTGAAGGTGAGTGTTCGCATTTTCAAGTAATTATACTCATTCTCATTTACAACCAACTGTTTCTCATTTTCAATTGACTTTCCCTCATTTTCAATTTACGCTTTCACTTTCTCATTTTAAAATCGCTAATTTCATTTTAAATTGATTATTCTCATTGTCAATCGACATTTTCTCACTTTCAATTTAAGTTTTCTCACTTACAATTTACTATTCTCACTTCGAAATGACGTTCTTGCATTTACAGTCGCCTATTCTCTCCTTCAGTTTGGCATTCTCATATTCAATTTACTATTTTCATTTTCAAATTACTATTCTCTCATTCAAAATTAAAAAAAAAGAAACATCTCATATTCAATTTCCCACATAGTATTTGGAAGATTGTTTTATAAAAACTGAATGTACCGAGTCTTTTTCGATCCCCTTTGCTGATTAAAAAAAAAATCACAAATTGATCATGCTAAAGATCGAAATGTGATCGATTACTTTGCTTTAAAAAAAAAAAAGAAATATTCCTTAGCAAGCCTAGTACATAAAGCTATAAGGTTGTTCTCTCTCTGTGATTTTGGCCTGGCAAATTTGCCGAGATGACATAAGTGTGATAAATTTGCCGAGCACAACAACAAAATACACGTCTTGTCAAATTTGGAGCTTCGGCAAATTTCTCATACCCCAACCCGTGATATGTGATATCATGAGAAAAATATCACGGGAAATGCAACCATGTTATTACATTCACAATGGTCTTCTATGAGAAGTGAGTTTGAATTTATGTTTCTAGTTCTTTTTTTTAAGTATTTTATTTTATTCAGATAAAAAATTAATTAATTCGAAATTGAAGCAAGCAAAGCAAAGCGACAACAGTTGTATAAAGAGTGGAAAGAATATGCCTAACATGCTAGTTCACAATGAAGTCAGTTAGAATTTTATTTTCTTAAAGGTGCGCTCTCTCTGTGTGGCAAATTTCTCAATATATCATGATATCTCGGCAAAAATATTAGACACAGAGAACAACCTTTATAATTTTTCAAAAAAAAAAATTCAGAGAATTTTACATTAGATTTCGGTATTGATTGTTCCGAATGTTGTAGAGCAGGAACATATGGATGCATGTCTTCCGTGTCACCGGGTATGAGAGTGCCAAAATGCGCATATGCATTTTCATAGGAATTCATTTATGGATTGGTAAAGGTAAGGCTAAGGGTAGAATATGTAAGAGGATAGAAGATGGGAAATAAAGGCGGTTGTAAACTGACCCAAAAATGATAGGAAAATTAGAAGAAAAGTATTAGAAAATGACTAGAAATTGATCAGAAAGTTACTGAAAAACGACCCAAAAAATATTCGAAAATGACCAGAAAAACTATTGAAAAATGACTCAAAAAAGATTGGAAAGGGAATCGAAAATTATCAGAAAAACGAAGAAAAATGACCCCAAAAAATTCAAAAACGATCAGAAAACGATTCAAAAATTACCAAAATAAGATTCAAAATCGAAAAAAAATAAAATCGAACGGGACTCGAAAATGTTAAAAATACGTTTAAAATAAGACTCGAAAACGACTCCTCAAGAAGAGTTGGACGTAGGGTACCATTTTCTACAGACGAAAGACTCTTTTATGATCAGAAAATGAGCGCATTTTCCATTATTTTAAACGTGCATAGGGATCGAAAAAGACTGGAATATGATCAAAAAATTCATAAAATGCTATGTGGGTTATTATTCTCACTTCAAAATTACTATTCTCACTTTCAAAATTCAACAAAAAAAACCTTTTCAAATTTCAATTTTACTTTCAGACAACTGCCTGACGCATGGCAAACATTGCAAAAATTAGCCTTAGCCGGACGTAATGCCGTTAAATCCTACAATGGTCGCAATTATCGCGTTGGCAGTATAGCCAAGTAAGTTCATTGTTACATTTTTCTTTAAATTAAAATTTTTTTATATTTTTTTTTTCAGCTTAAGCAAGCGTCTTATAACCGGTTCAGTTGTTGACTATGCTTACGGTGTCATAAATGTGCCATTGGCTTTAGTTATGGAATTGCCCTCACACGAATTGGGTTTCCAACCGCCAGCTGAGTATATTAATCCCATTGGACATGAAAGTTGGTTTGGCATAAGGGAAATGTGCAAGACCGCCTATGATTTATTGCCAAGGTTTAAGAGCGGACAGGAGACGGTGATATTAACGCATGCAGACGAGGGTGACAATAAGGATGATAATGATAAAGCACAGCAGAGGACGCCATCTTTAGCGGCTAACGAAGTTATTTGAAAGCGCATAATGCAAGTGGTGCCGATCAATGGCTGAAGCAAGCATATGAAGTTATTAAGAGCTAATGCTCCAAATTAATTGTATGTTAAATAAATTATTATTCTGAAATACAAACCTATGTATGTACATATAAATATAGCCCAGCCAACCAGATGAGTCCGGAGCCTATTCCGTTAGTATTACCTGTGCGGATCACTCACTCTCCTAGGGAGCTTGCAGAAAGGTTCCCAAAGCAGCGCAACCGACGGAGATACGTGCTTACTTGCGTAATTGGCACGTAACCGTCTAGACGATTTTGGCCGAGTCCAACATAGCGCGCCAGCTATTTCTGGTACGTGCAGCTTGGCGCCATTTGTGAATACCTAGGGAGCCAGCATCACTGTCCACCTGATCTTCCCAACGCAGTGGAGGTCTCCCCTTTCTTCTGCGCTCAGCGGGTTTCGACAGAAATACGTTCTTGGCCGGAGCACCTTCGTCCATTCTCAAGACATGACCTGCCCAGCGAAGCCGCTGGATCTTTATTCGCTGAACAATGTCGATGTCTGCATACAGCTCGTACAGCTCATTGTTAAATCTCCGTCGATACTCGCCCCCGCCAACGCGAAAAGGTCCATAAATCCTCCGAAGAACTTTCCTCTCGAATACTCCAAGCGCCATCTCATCTGCTTTTGATATAGTCAATGCTTCTGCGACGTACATGAGGACTGGAACGATGAGTGTCTTGCAGAGTTTGATTTTGGATCGTCGAGAGAGGACTTTACTTTTCAATTGCCTACTTAGTCCAAAGTAGCATTTATTGGCAAGAGTGACTCTTCGTTGAATTTCAGTTCTGAGATAGGTGCCTATCTATGAAAAAGTGATATTTTGAGACACCTTGAATGAGCGTTTTCGGTGTGCTAAAACTGTCCCTGTGGACTCACCCTCCTAGTAAGGCTCCAAAAATGCTCCTAAAGGAGCGTATCCCACGGAGAAAAAGTGCCTTTGAAATCTATGAA
This sequence comes from Urophora cardui, assembly GCA_960531455.1. Taxonomy (NCBI): domain Eukaryota; kingdom Metazoa; phylum Arthropoda; class Insecta; order Diptera; family Tephritidae; genus Urophora; species Urophora cardui. The sequence continues at coordinate 43,164,630 of OY482673.1, forward strand.
AGAAGTGCTCCTTTATGACTACTTAAATGAGCATTTTCGGAGACCTAAAACGCTCCCTTAGATAATCCGTATAGACTGCGTGTGGACTCCTTAGTTTTCGGAGTCCCAAAAAGCTCCTATAGATAACGAATAAAGTCTTCCTTCGGACTCCTTAAAGTACGAACTTGGGAGCGCCATAACACTCCATCAGTTTACTAGTAAAGGCTCCTAAAATAGATATGCCAGATTTATAACTTCCTTTGAGTGTATTTTAAAGCAGTTAGCATCTTGATATATTGTTTTTATGACCTTGCAGGTTGATACGAACAATAATAAACTATATAGACTATCGGATTTGGTATGTACTATATACGGCACCTAATTTTCGTAAAAAACATTTTTTCTGAAAACAACAGCCTTTTCAATACCATTCTTTTTGGGTAGTTTAAAAGTATGTTAATTTTATATGAGCTATTGGCCAGTTTTTAATTAAGGAAAATTGAAAAAAATTTTTTGGTAGAAGTTATGGATCCATTTCGGAGACCACCACATCCCCTCATCAGACTTCTTCAGGCAGCCTCAACCGAGGATCGAACTTAAGTCTTTTCGATTGGTAATCCAATGACAATCCCATTGAGCTACCACCGCCGTCGATCCTCGGTTGAGGCCGCCTGAAGAAGTCTGATGAGGGGATGTGGTGGTCTCCGAAATGGATCCATAACTTCTACCATCGCAGCCAGTTTTTATGATCCTTGGATTTATGAGCTTCCCCGTTCTCCCGACTCCAACAGCAGATGTACTACGTGCCATCTTCGCTTGAACATCAATCCACGCTCCTACGTTTATAGTCACCAAAAACTTTATACCGATATAATACTGCATATAGCTCTATTTATCACGTTCCTTTGAAATAGTACAAACCAAAGTACCACTAACGAATATAGACCCTGTAAATATGAAGAAAAATAAAAACAAAATGCCAGTTTTGGTCAGTTAGAAGACGGGAAGTGCTAGTTTTCGTAAGCCAAAAGTCGAAATTGCTGCTTTTCTTCAGACAAAAATTGAATGTACTAGTTTTTGTGCAGAATTGCTAATTTTGGTATGGTACGACGATATAAAATTTGTGTACGTCCTTTTAGTTTTCATTTTTTCCAACTGAAGATAAAAAGCTTTGTCACTTACAAAATTTTGAAATTCATACCGAGTAAGAAGGAGGACTCCTCCGTAAAAACTTCACAGCGCAGCTATTTCCAACTCTTTTTTTTACTCCACATGCTGAGCGCTCGGTCAAGTGCTTATTATGGTTGACTGGGAAGATATGTAGCAATGTTGGCGATACTGGCAGCATTTTTGTTGAAAACAATTGCGTTTGTTGTGTGTCGGGAAAAAGAAGATAACACTTCCGCCATTACTTTCCTTTTTTTATTGGTTCTTTATTCATTTTTTTTTTTTTTTAATACGGATATGTTAACAAAAACATGCACATTTTCATTTTACATATTTTCAATCCAATAAGAGAATGTTGTTTTTGTTGCTTCATAAAACCAGACCAAAGAGTTATAAAAAATCTTTTAAAGAAAAAATAGTTTCGCACTAATGAAAAAGAAAGGTATGCAATCAAAATAACTTGCTTTTATGATGCAGTAGAAAATGTCTACTAGAAATGCTTGTAAGTTATGTGTGAATGTGTGAAAAGTGCGTGTGTGTGTGTGTGAATGAATGACAAAAACTACATTTCCTTGTTAAATGACTACATGAAAAGTATAGCTAAATAGAACATTTTGCAGCGTTAACTATTTTTTTTGCCTTTTTCTTTGTTGTTGTATTTTTTTTTTTATTACTACGAGTATAAGTATGTATTATATGCAAATATCTATTCCATATTATCCGCAACAGTTGCTGGTTGACATCTTGGAGCTGCATACTTTAAACGCAATTTTTCATATGTTTTGCGATCCTAAATTGCAAAAAGTGGAAATTGTGAAATTTAAAAGGTATTGAACAAGAAAAAAAATAATCATACTCATTGTACTTCACTTACCTGCGGCGTTACAGACGGACGCACCAACTTCAACGCAAAATCAAAATGCCTTTTACGTACACACAACTCCGTTGCTTCGGGATTCTGTATGGACTCCTTCAGTGACAACATTGCCGCCTGCCGCACCATACCAGCCAAATCGGCGCCTGTATAACCATCTGTGCTATCGGCCAAAGCCGTCAAATCAACATCCTCAGCCAGCTCGGGTTTAGTGCGATTCTATTGCATGGCAAAAAAATAATAGATTTTTAATAAGCAGAAAAATTACTTTTAATTTTTTTTTTCGGCAGCGCACCTTTGTTGTCGCTTTCAATATTTCAATGCGTTCTTGTTTTTGCGGCAAGCCAACATAGAGCACAGTATCCAAACGTCCCGGACGCAATATAGCTGGATCTATGATATCTGGCCGATTACTCGCCGCCAAAATATAAACGCCCTTGCGTTCCTCAACACCATCCATTTCGGTAAGCAATTGATTCACAACTCGCGTACCCGAGCCACCTTCATTGCCCGCCTCCGAACGTTTCGGACACAACGAGTCGAATTCATCGAAGAAGATGACACACGGTGCTGAATTGCGTGCACGTTGGAAGCATGCACGGACAGCGCGTTCGCTCTCGCCAACATACTGTCGAAAGTGAAAAAAATTAATATAATTAATACACAGTGATTCATGTAAGTACATTAGGGTGGTACCCAAATTATGTATCATAATTCTGCAACCTAACTCACTAGGTCGTTGCTAATATCTGTGGTCCCAAGCAATAACCGCGTAAGTCGACTTGGAAGATTTCGAGTTACATATACAACGTTATTCTCCTGTTAGAACTCTATATTTCTGTAAAACCCCCATGCTTATGACTTAATTCAATCAAAAGATATAAACAAGTAAGGAAGCCTAAGTTCGAGTGGAATCGAACATTAGATACTTAGCTGTATGCTTTCATTGTTTTTTTTTGTGTTTGATGGAAACACGGTGTACTTTATATAAAGCGAGTGCTGCATAAAGTGGGCGTAACCACGCCTATTTTCAACATTTTTATCAGTCATCCAACTAAGCATATGAATATTATTCTTTGCTCAAAATTTCATTCCTTTATGACTTCTAGTTACAAAGATGTCACGTTACAAATTCCCAAAGGGTATTCCAAAAATATCTTTGTTAAAAAGTAGGCGTGGTCACAAACCGATTTGAATAAATTTTTGCATGTCTATTAACACAAGTTATAGAAGTGTATAAACCAAGTTTCGTCATAATATCTCAATTATTTGTCGAGTTATGGGCTCCGAAATCTCGTTGATTCCTTTGTCTGAAAAGAGGCGGTGCCACGCCCATTTTTCGAAATTTTTCTATTTTTTGTTTCCGATCTACTGTAGAACTCATGCCACAAAATTTCAATGAATTATCTTTATATTTGACAAAGATATCGCTTAAAATGTTTTTATTAGGCCACTTTATGATACCCATATATAAAAGTGGGCGTGGTCGTCAACCGATGTCGCTAAAATTTTGAACATGTATTACTACAAGTAGTGAAAGTATATACACCAAGTTTCGTCATAATATGTCGATTATTTGTCGAGTTATGGGCTCATAAATCTCGTATATTCCTGCTTCTAAAAGGAGGCGGTGCCACGCCCATTTTCCAAAATTTTTGTATTTTTTGTTTTATGTCCATAGTTGGACACCTTGCATAAAATTTCAATGATATATCTTTATATTTGACAGAGATATCGCTTAAAATGTTTTTATTAGGTCACTTTATAATACCCATATATAAAAGTGGGCGTGGTCATCAACCGATTTTGGCAATTTTTCGTCCAAACATTTGCCTATGTAAGTATATCACGCCTACCAAATTTCATCGATATATCTTCAACGGTTTCTGAGTTATGACTCATAAAACTTCCAATGTTTGCCCCTTAATAGCGGAGGTGGGCGTGGTCATGGTCCGATTTCGCCCATTTTCAATACCATCCGTTCCTGTCTTGATACCAACTTACATTTCAAATTTCATCAAAATATCTCAATTTTTGCGCGAGTTATCGTGCGCACAGACGGACAGACGGACAGACGGACGGACATGGCTCAATCGATTTCTCTTTTCACCCTGATCATTTCGATATATATAAGTCTATATCTATCTCGATTATTTCATTCTGTTACAATGCCCCGTTAGGAAATCAAAACTATAATACTCTGTGTACTAGTACAGCTGAGTATAATAAAAACATTTAGGCTTAACTCACAATAGAGGTATATTAAACTTGCTATAACAGCCAAAGTAGATGCATATACTTAATCAAATTTCTTCATGACATCTTGTTTTATTTACGAAATTTGACCGTAACATTGTGGGTGGCTCATTGATTTTGCGTCCATAGTTTTTAATCCACTTTTATGATTTGTTAAGAAATGCCTTCGAATATAAAAATCAATTTATCTCGAAATCATATTTTTCGACTTAAGCGATTATTGCAAATTGCCACAGATATATAATAATAATAATAAGGCAGGACGTTGTGGTAGCGCACTACCCTCAAGTGGCCCTTGCGAATATTTACGAGTATAATTTATACTCTTACTTAAACCTATAGTACTAAAAAAAAACACTAATGACACTTATGATAATAATAAATGTTTATGACTGCGCTTATTTTATAAGTCTGATGTTGTTCTTATAAACTCAATACACTGTCTTTTAAAATTTTTAATATTTGTTTCCATTTTTATATCTATTGGTAACTGGTTAAACATTCTCAGTCCCTTATAGAATATGGAATTTTGTGCTGCTGCTCTCTTATGCATCGCTAACCTAAAATCTCTATCATTTCTCAGAGAGTAGGTTTGCGTATCTCCCACATACGTAATACTATCGGTCATGTATAACGGTGCCATGCTATATTTTATTTTAAAAACAAATATATATGGTCGAAGATTCTATACATATATACATTTTGGTACCGATCGGAGACGACTGAGGGGTGTCACAGATGGGTCAAAGTTCATATGACCCCTGTTTGACACCCCTTAACCGTCTCCCAACCAGTTAAAAATTTATATTTGGTATGCTCGAGTGCAGAACTAATGATTTCAAGCATTAGATATACAAAAAATAAATTTTTTGAATCTCTATAGAGTTTTCTGTGCTTTGACCCCTATGGGACACCACTTAACGTTCTCCGCTTGAGACCAAAATTCATATGTAATATCTTTGACTATGCTGTTAGCGTTGTAGGTGGTCAAAGCGAAGAAAATTGGCTAATTTAATTTTTTTATGCACCACCCTAATGTACATATCTCGTTTAACAACATTCTCGCTAACATACCATATTCATCAATTCGGGCCCCTTCACCGATATAAAATTAATGCCAGCCTCATTGGCTATAGCTTTGGCAAGCAATGTTTTACCACAACCAGGTGGTCCGCACAACAATACACCCGACGGTGCTGTCAAGCCCAATTGTATTAGTTTTTCGGGGAATTTTACAGGTGCCAAGACGGCCAACTGCAATTCTTCGCGTATATCACGCAATGCGCCCACATCGTCCCACGTTACATCGGGCACTGTTATGAAGCCTTCGCGTTTCGCAGACGGCTGCACAACCTTCACGGCCTCCAAGAAATCATCTAAGGTTATGCAAAAATCGGCTGCGTTATCGATTTCAGTTGGCGGATTATCCAACCAATTTAAAAGTTCCAACAGCGATGGCTCTGATACGGTTTGCGCATCCGTTGCATTTGCATCGGTTGCATTAGTAATCTCATCCGGTTTTTTCGACTGCGACGACGACGACGGCGATGCTGCTGTTGGTGGCGGCGAAGACGTAGACGATGTTGGTGCATTTGCCGATTTCTTTGCTTTATCAGCGACATCAGCTGATTCTTCCTCTTCCTTATCTGGCTCACTGCTATCGGCATTTTGTATATTTTTGTCTTTGTTTGCGTTATTTTCTGCTTCTGCTTCTTTTTCCTTTTCCTTTTCTTTATCCAAATCAACATCTTCATTCTGCTCATCAACTTCCATTGCTTCAGCGGACTTCTTGTCTGCTTCTGCTGTTTGCTCCTGTACCGTTTCAGTGCCATTGGTACTCTCTTCGGCCGCGCCATCGCCATCGCCATCTTTATTTGCTTCCTTTTCATCACTGCTCTGAACGCCACCACCATCAACAACTTTTGTTTTGGGAACTTTCTTATTTAAAATGACTTTATCAGTTTTTGCATTTTTATCAGCAGCAGCAGCAGCTTGTTTGCTATTTGCATCTGCTGTATTCTCTTCGGCTTCATCGTCCAAATCGACAATGGTAATATTACGTTGCGCTTCCAATTGAAAAGCGCGTATACATTCAGCGCATCTGTAATGTAGGAGAACAGCGAAAATGTTAGCACACATTTTATAAAGTTAGATACCCGCATACACTACTTACTTTCGCTTAACCGCAATGGTGGCAGCACGTGACACCAATGCCAGCAAATCAGCGCCAACATAACCCGGCGTCAACTCTGCTATTTTATCAAAGTCACACTTAGCTTCGACCGATAGACCATAACATATTATATTCAATATATCTTTGCGATCTTTACGCGTCGGTATACCAATGGCAACCTCATGATCGAAACGTCCCACACGACGCAGAGCCGGATCTAAAACATCTGGACGCGTTGTGGCACCTATTACCAATACACTTTGTCCATCTTCAGTCAATTTCAAATTATCCAAACTGCTTATCAATTGTGAGACGATACGTCTTTCCATATCTTTTTGTGCCATCGAACGATTCGATGAAATAGCATCGATTTCATCAATAAATAAAACACTTGGCGCATAAATGGCTGCTTGTTCGAATACATCGCGTATACGTTCCTCCGATTCACCCGATACACCGGCTATCAACTCTGTGGCTGCGACTTCGATTAGCGGCAAATTAAGTTGCTGCAAAATAGTAATGTAATAGAATGTAATTAATCAATTATATACCAAACAAGCACAATATTTAGATATTTACGCCAGCAATTGCATGTGCCAATAAGGTTTTGCCGCATCCAGGCGGGCCGTGCAACAGCAGACCACGCGGTGGCATTAATCCCAAAACAAAATAAATATCCGGTGATTTTATATGCATTAACAGCTCACAAAGCTCTTTCAAAGTTTTTTCCATGCCACCAATATCTTGGAAAGTTTCACGCGATTTGCGTAGTACAACTTCCTTTTTGTATTTTCGTTGACGTTGTTGCGACATTTGATGTGAGGCCATTGTCGCAAATGGTCCGTCAGCAGCATCATTATTATGTTGTTGTTGTTGTTGTTGTTGTTGTTGATAATTCGTCATGCGATTCCAACGTTGATTCTGTTGCTGTTGTAATATTTGTTGCTGCTGTTGACGATATTGTTGCTCATTTGCTGAATTTCTGTGGTCATATGATTGCTGTGCTGCCTTATCGTTCTTATCTAATGAATTGAAATGAGTAGATAAATATTTTGAAGTTATGCTACTAGTATGTACCTCCGTTTAGCTCCAACTTACGCTTCTTATTCGGTTGTTGTTGGTTATGTTGATCGGACGATTCAGGAAATTCATGGCGCTTGTGTGCACCGCCGCTTGTTACAGTCACGCCGCCCATCGAATCTGTAGTGATTGAGACAGTCGGTCCTTTGGAAGATTCAGCATTACTTTTCGTAAGAATTAGCCCTGAGAGAGATTTTGCATTTGAATTAACAGCAGTTGAGTCTGTTTTGTAAAATATAAAGTACATGAAATATTTGTATATCAAATTGCATTCAAATAGGAAAGATATAAAGATTTTATTCAGCCCTATCATGAACTTCATGTGAAAAATTTCCCTCGAAAAATATAAAGCAAAACAATAACAATTTTTCACATTTTGTTTTTGTTTTGCTTTGGAATTTTTGGGAACATTTTGTTCACATGAAGTTCACGATAAGGCTGATTGTGAAAACGGAGCACCGAAACGGGTTACATTAGTGATAATCTGAAATAGTTACAGTTTGAATTGCACATTTACTTACTTCCTTCGCTTGATTTGCCATTGGCGCAATTATCATCACCACTTTCGTCATCACTACTGATATCAATTGCTTCGCCTGAAGCTTGTTTTGCTGAACTTGTTGTTGTTGTTGATGGCCGGGAAGCATTACTGCCGCCCTTGGGCTTTTGATAAAGGTCATTCATCATACTATTCATCAAATTTCCAGATACCGAATCCTTTTCATATTAAACGAAAAACAAATTGAAATAAATTAAATGTAATTGCAATCTTTCAAAACCACTTACGGCCATGACCTCCAGATCTGAACCATCCGAATCGTCACCGCTAGAGGGCTGACTTTCCAATCCATAACTGTGCGATACAATGCGATAGGCTAAAGTAAATATGTACATAAAAGAAAATTTTAAAATTTAAACAAATGGTCATTCATTGCTGTAATAATTATTAATTATTAAACTTAAGATTCGGCTTGTTATGGTATTTAAGTATGTAGATACACAAGTTAACCCATTAGGCAATATTTTTCAATTAGCAGTATTTCCAATAGGAACTTCTCTTTGCAAATAAAATTGTTTCGCCAGGATGTATCGACATGATTCAATTCATTCATGATTGATGTATAGATTAGAAGAACATTCATACAACACACAGCTATCGCACACTTCACTCACCCTGTTCAACTAGTTGCCGAAATGGCGTTAGCTTGCGGCGCGAATACTCCGGATAGCGTTCCATCAGCTGTCGCGTCATTACGCTTACATCCAAAAATTTCTTGTCTACATTTTCTTCCAAATACTGTGTGTTTTGAGAGGAAAAACAGTTTTATTCGTTAAATATATGTAAGAACTTTATGTTAGCGCAAAGCATCGCTTGACTTTGCGAAAAACATAACCTCAACCGCTTGCATCTTTCCAATTAGTTGCAAGAGGCAAGCAAAAACTTTTTTTCCAACCACTTACCTGTTTTACACGATTAATAATTAGTGGATCATGTAAGATAGGCTTGCTTTTCTTCATTTTGAATATTTTATAACTCAGCCGCACAATATTTCATGCAAATACACAAATTAATAAAACAGCGACAAATCCCGACGCCTGCTTCAGAGAAATGTTTTCACCGACAGCGTTGCCAACTAATTAGGAATGGGTAACACTGTTCAGAGGGTTACCACTAAGGTTATTTTAGTTCTAACCGTAGCCAGAGAACGTAGATAGTAGAGAAGGAGTAAATGTTGCGTCGCCCGAATTTAACAGAATTTGCGTGCACACATAAGAGTGAACGTACCGATTTAGCCACTCAGAGTTGCTTTTCCGTATCGAAGACAATTTACTCGTTGATTCACTCTTGCGCACTCGTTGTGCCAATAATTAAATTCGTGGGGAGTTTAATCGCGAATTTATTTATGAATTTATTTGCCTTTATATGCGATGCACCGATGCCATCAATGCATCAATTTCTTACAACCGCTAAATTTTTTCAAAAATTTCCTATCGAGTTTTAATTTAGGAATTAAAAAAAAACGATAAAAATTTATTTAAATATACTTTAAAAGTGCCTTCACTGGGACTCGAACCCGCGACCCCTAGCATTTTCTATACTAAAAATGATTAAATAAGATGTTGGTGTGTATACAACAAAGCACCAATTAGATGAAACTGGTGAGTGTTTTTATCGAATTATCAATTGTAATTAAATTTACGAAATTTTGAACATACATATATACCTAAAATTATGTTGTCCATAAAAATAATTTCTTGTCCATTTGTTGATGACCAACTATCAACCATCATGGCATTTTCTATACTAAAAATGATTGAATGAGATGTTGGTGTGTACACAACAACCGGTAAGTATGTATGTATTTTTTTATCGAATTATCCATTTTAAGCAATTTTTAGCATATAAAAATATTATGTTGTCCCTAAAATTATTTTCTTATACATTTGTTGATGACCAACAGCCATCAACCATCATCATAATGGGCCCGTCAGAATGAATACTTTTCCGGCAATCCAGCAGCGTTTAACTGACACATACTTCAATTTCATATATTTGTTACGGCAAAGTTGAAGTACTGATTGTGTCGATCTTCATTCAAATACATGTAATTCCACTCTGCTGTCAGTTAAACGGATTGCTGGATTGACGGAAAAGTATTCATTCTGACGCCCCTATAAGTCATGCAAGAAAATTTACTAACATGTTGGTGACCACCAATCAACCATCATGTCCATCTGTTGAAAACCAACAATCAACCATCAACCATCTTGTATATTTGTTGATGACCAGCATACATACATATGTATGTACGTACATACATATATGTATGTATAATTGATTGCATACCAAATCAAAATTGCCATCGGCATTTCTGATTACTCTATTTTTGTGTAAATATGTATGTACATACTTGCAAAAGTACACATGTGCTCATCCATACATACATACATACTCATTCGCAAATTCCTCAAAACATACATATGTGCTATCCAAACGCAAACCCTACAGTCCTCCAAAGCTATCAAAAAACAACAATAACATTTTCATTCATAACGCAATCACAAAAAATCAAGAGAAAACTGGCAACATTGTCTTCGCGCAAATCGACGACAATTTCAATAATTTTTTCTAGTCCAACTCGACTTGAAATAAATTCATTGGCAAGGAGACAAGGTGACAAGGGGCAAACGCTGTGAGATTTTGTTATTGTACAATGTTCATACACCTCAACAAGTGCTGCGTTTCCTCGCCCCTCTACATTTCTTTGCTGTCCATCACTTCACAAGTCGAAGGAATTTTGTCAAATTTTAACTCCAAATAGCTTTCAGATCAAGTCAGTGGACATGCGGGTAATTCAAAAGTGATGAACCTCGCGTACAATGGCAATGGTTCAACACCTGCTTATGTGCGCATTCATATGAACAAGCGCAGCAACTTGCAATAATCGGGCCTGCATAGCGGCGGTTAGATTTGTTTGTCAAATTTCGCTGAACAGAAGGAACAACCAACAACAACAAGAATAAAACATACACTACTGTACGCGATTGTTCACACACATACAAATCTTCATTTGGATGTGTACAATATTTTGCACACACTTTAGCCGTGTTTCACATACGGTGATCCTAACCCAGATAAAAATTTTTGCATGTAAATGCAACAACAAAGATTTCAGCTCGATTAAACCAGATAAATTGCTGGTTTAATTTCTGATCCGCCCTGTTCGATTTGTTTTTTCCGTGCTGATTTGGCAGCACAGTGCTTTTTTGATTTGGCAGAACTGAAAAGTGACATTTGTGTATGTATACATATACCCTGCAGTAAATTTGTTTCACTGCTAAATGATCATTGATCATTCTTTGTTGAATATTCGTCACTATCGTTTTGCGTTGGTGCAAGCGTGCAAGCTATATTGAAAAACCCAAACGAAATACCATCTAGGCGGTTATAAACCCACGAGCCAGCTTGTATTTCGGTAGGTTTTTTGACATTCGGCAGCTTTTCTGACAAATTTTTCAATTTAACAACTATAAAACAAATTATATTTAAAATAAAAAATATATGGAAATACAAATTTCAAATTTGCCTCTTGTAAGCTTCTGCTTTGGACGTAAGGGGAAAGAAGAAGTCCGGAAGAAAAATTATACTGCGCACTGGCTTCTCCTTAAAACATGGAATACATAGATATCCCGCCATTTGAGTTTCATAATTTATTTCAGTAATTTAAATTCAAATTTCCAAAAAAAATAATTTTTGAAATAGTTATTTTCATTTAGTTTGAAGTTTAAAGTCAATCAAATTGTTTTTGAGGGAGTATTTGTCTCTTTTCAACGTACAGAAGAATTGTTTTTGCGCTATTATAACTCTGACGAGTTTTGTGGCCGAGCTTCTCTCCCAATTCGAGGTGTGCTCCTTTTGTTTTTCCTACCATTGGACAGTTTTATGCCGGCTCCGAACGGAGTCATATAGGCATTAGGAAAGCAAACCATTTATTTGAAAAAATTCAGCAGCCTTTATATGAAAGCATTCACTGATGCCTCCTCATGATGAATTTCACCAGTGATTCATAAAGGATTAATTTCAGATTTTTACTGCTGGGTATATGTTGTATATGTTTCTTCTTCTTTTTAGTTCTTTTCAAGTGCAGCCAATTTTCATTATGAGCCGGATTGTTTCAGTAAAAATTTATCTTAACCCAGACCCAGATGTAATAACTGAAATGCCCCTTTTGACTTCTTTGCGCAGATCAAACGGCGAAGGGTTGTCGGCCAGTATAAACCACCGCTGCCAGTGCGCAGGCCCGATTATTGCAAGTTGCTGCGCTTGTTCATGCGCACATAAGCAGGTGTTGAACCATTGCCATTGTACGCGAGGTTCATCACTTTTGAATTACCCGCATGTCCACTGACTTGATCTGAAAGCTATTTGGAGTTAAAATTTGACAAAATTCCTTCGACTTGTGAAGTGATGGACAGCAAAGAAATGTAGAGGGGCGAGGAAACGCAGCACTTGTTGAGGTGTATGTACATTGTACAATAACAAAATCTCGTAATATTTGCCCCTTGTCACCTTGTCTCCTTGCCTAAGAATTTATTTCAAGTCGAGTTGGACTAGAAAAATTACTGAAATTGTCGTCGATTTGCGCGAAGACAATGTTGCCAGTTTTCTCTTGATTTTTTGTGATTGCGTTATGAATGAAAATGTTATTGTTGTTTTTTGATAGCTTTGGAGGACTGTAGGGTTTGCGTTTGGATAGCACCAGTGTTGCCAGGTCATGAAGAAAAACGAGGCTAGATTGGCAAAAAAAAAAAGTTAGAAAAGGCTGAAACTAAAAAAAAAAGAAGCTAAAAAGAAGTCAGCATTTTTTTTAAGAAATTCATTCAAATTTTATTTATTTAAGTTTTGTTCATTTGCATATAAAAACTATAAACATTACTTAAAGGAACTATTCATGTTTGAACACATATCAGGCACATTTTCTCAACTAGTACTGACTTTTTTTTTAAATAAATGCTCCTATTTTTGGTTGTTGTGTTTATCACTGATTAGGGATGCCGTTTGCCGGCTTTTCTTACCAAATTGACATAGGAAGTGAGTATATACTTTAATATAATATAATATAATAATAATAATCCGATGGCAAATATTAATTTCTGCTTTCGGGTTCGTTTTATAGGGGTTTTTCGAGTTGACTTGCGCATTATATTTATATGTAGGTATTAAGGAGCTGGGAGCTAGTGATTTTTTGCTCCAGCTCCGCTCCGGGAAGAGGGTTTAGCTTCTTTACTCTGGTGCGCTCTGGGGCAAAACATTAAGCGTGTTTCAATTACGCTGAGCCTGAGCCACATAAAAAATTGTTCATATAAGCCGTGTTTCACATACGGTGATCCTAACCCAGATAAAAATTTTTGCATGTAAATGCAACAACAAAGATTTCAGCTCGATTAAACCAGATAAATTGCTGGTTCAATTTCTGATCCGCCCTGTTCGATTTGTTTTTTCCGTGCTGATTTGGCAGCACAGTGCTTTTTTGATTTGGCAGAACTGAAAAGTGACATTTGTGTATGTATACATATATATACATATACCCTGCAGCAAACTTGTTTCACTTCTAAATGATCATTGATCATACTTTGTTGAATATTCATCACTATCGTTTTGCGTTGGTGCAAGCAAGCAAGCTATATTGAAAAACCAAACGAAATACCATCTAGGCGGTTAAAAACCCATGAGCCAGCTTGTATTTCGGTAGGTTTTTTTGACATTTGGCAGCTTTTCTGACAAATTTTTCAATTTGACAACTATAAAACAAATTATATTTAAAATAAAAAATATATGGGAATAAAAATTTCAAATTTGCCTCTTGTAAGCTTCTGCTTTGGCCGTAAGGGGAAAGAAGAAGTCCGGAAGAAAAATTATACTGCGCACTGGCTTCTCCTTATAACATGGAATACATAGCTATCCCGCCATTTGAGTTTCATAATTTATTTCAGTAATTTAAATTCAAATTTCCAAAAAAATAATTTTTGAAATAGTTATTTTCATTTAGTTTGAAGTTTAAAGTCAATCAAATTGTTTTTGAGGGAGTATTTGTCTCTTTTCAACGTACAATAGAATTGTTTTTGCGCTATTACGCCCGAATCGCAATTTGGCGTTCGGTCGGTCGCGCTTCTGACAGGTGAGTAGAAATGTATGGAAATATATGGAGCAAATCGCATCGTGACCTCAAGCGTTTGATCGTAAAATTTTTGTAATATCGTATGTTGATTGCAACCCTGTATAACGCCTGAGTTGAACATTTCTCTACTAAGTCGGGCGTTTGACATTAAGTAAATTAAAATTGTTTTTTTTTTTTCGATGAAAAATTATGAAATTTATGAAAAAAATTCAACAAAATATATTAGTGGCAGTGAACGTGTTTACAATCAAACATCTAATATCGAATGTCAGTGTGAAGCGGCTTTGAGGTACGATCAACGCGCGACCGACCTAACGCCAAATTGCGATTCCGGCATTATAACTCTGACGAGTTTTATGACCGAGCTTCTCTCCCAGTTTTATGCCGGCTCCGAACGGAGTCATATAGGCATGAGGAAAGCAAACCATTTACTTGAAAAAATTCAGCAGCCTTTATATATAGGCTTTGTTCAGAAACTCAGTTTGAAGCGCAATCTGCTTTTGTAGTAGAAGCAGAGCGTTCATAAAAGTAAATTTTGCATGAAGCGTTGCTCATCACAATCATCAAAAAAATAATTACTGCCGCTGTTGCGTTTCATGCTGTGTTTCTGAACATAGCCGAAAGCATTCACTGATGCCTCCTCATGATGAATTTCATCAGTGATTCATAAAGGATTCATTTCAGTTTTTTACTGCTGGGTATATGTTGTATATGTTTCTTCTTCTTTTTAGTTCTTTGCAAGTGCAGCCAATTTTCATTATGAGCCGGATTGTTTCAGTAAAAATTTATCTTAACCCAGACCCAGATGTAATAACTGAAATGCCCCTATAAATTCAACAACAGCGACTTGAGCCCGATAGAACCACATTCATTTCTTGTTAATTTTATGATCCGGTTTTTCGATTTGTTTCTTCCGTGCTACCAGAGCTTTTTTGATGTATAGCACCTAACACGTTCACACATTGTGCATGTGTTGCTGACATTTACATAACAATGATCCCGATTGTTTCAGTCAGTTTAGCTTGATCCAGAGCTTGGTGTAATAATTAAAACACGCCTATTTTCACAAGGTTGCTACAAATAGCTTACGGTCAGAACACATTCATGGCTACAATTACTTTACATTTAGAACATATTCATGGTGTTGCCAGAGGCGGACGCTTCATACAAGCTGAGAAGCTCGGCTTGCGTACATATTTTCGTTCATTTCATTTTACAAATTTCTTTAAAATCTGGTTATTGTACGTTTTAAATGCGTTTACTATTTAAGTTCTCAATAATATAGCCCCCACTGTACATCCGGTGCCTAAAAGCCTGCTAAGAAAATAGCGCAAATACACCACCAATCCACCTCACAATGAGTATTTTGTTTGTACAGCCAATCACAACACAGTGAGCATGCTTTAACGTTTCAACACATTGGCTTTTACCTGGCTTTCAAAACAAGATAACATAGCTTGTTTTCTCGCTTTCTCTAAGGAGAAATCAATTGCTTATTTTCATACTTAAATTGAAAAAAAACTAGCAAAACACTTTTTTTATTTTTCACATGAAATTTGTATGGGGTTGAGAAGCTGGCTTCGGCATTCAACAGTATTCACAGTCATATGCATATTTGATATTTTCGTTTGCATGTACATACTTATGTACATAATTTCTTACATGTACATGTACATGCAAACATAAATATCAAATACCAGATTATAAAAGCGTTGATAGTGATTTTTGGCGACTATTGGCACAATATCAAGATAATTTTAAAAAGCGACGGAAATCAAAATCAAATAAAATCAAACATTTCACGACTTTTGGTAATTGGACCTCAGTTCTTCAAACACTAAAGCACCCATTTTTTAGATATTAGATAATAAGCAAATACACTTGCTACTGCTGAAATTTCCGTCAGTATAAGGAAATTAAAAATACCTCTGCGCTTTTGTGTGAGATTTCCCTATAAGTTTAGCGTCATCAATCAAAACGTGAACCCGGCTGACCCTCGAATGTTTCTGAGCGATGTTGGTAGCAATTGGTCTTGATGAGGACTCCAACATACATAGAACTCTTTTAACTGTGATGCCTTGGCCGGGTCTCCAGATATGGGTCATAACGTGGACCCAGATGGTCCTCGAATGTTTCTGTGAGATATTGGCATCAAATGAGGAAGACTTCGAGATAGAACTATTTTAATTGTAAGGGCTAGGCCGGGCCCCCAGATATGGGTCAAGACGTATTTAAAAATAATGTAAATACTAGGGCTCTAGATACCCGGGTATCGAGCAATTCGATCTGATCGTTTTTGTTTGAAGCCCGTTTGTTGTTCAAATTCCCGTACAAACATTCGCGCTTTCGAGCTTACAAACAAAAAAAATGTGTATCGGAAAAACAAAAATAAAAAAACTACATGTAAAGAAAAAAAAAAATAATAAATAAAAGAAAAAAAACAAACTTCAAAATACCCGAATTGTACAAATGCCCATACAAACATACGGGTAATAAACAAACAAACAACTGTTCGAGCATTTGAACAACAATTGTTCGGGCTACTCGAAAATTTTATAAATTTCCATTTTTAAAATAAAAATGACCTGGTTTAAAACGTTCATCATCAAAATAAAAATATTATTTTTGATTCATTTTCTCTGAGTGTACAAACAAAAAAATGTGCATCAAGAAAACAAAAATAAAAAATACATATGAAGACAAAAAAAAAAAAAATAAACGAGAAAAAACAAACTTAAAATACGCGAATTGTTCAAATGCCCGTACAAACATACGGGTAATAAGCAAACAAACGAGTGTTTGCGCATTTGAAAAGCATTTATTCGGGCTACTCGCAAATGTTAGAAACAAAAATCGAGAGCTCTAGATCAAAGTCAATGACGGAACGCAATCAGACTTTTAGATAATACAGCAAAGAAAATTACGTAAGTGGCTAATGTTTATGCTTCACACATACATGGGCTTGCCCAGACAATTTATGCTAGGTCCGCCACTGGGTGTTGCATATGTACAAAACGTTCATATGAATTAGAGCAAGTTCTCGTTGTACAAATTAGTAAAATTAACATTTGAGTAAAAAATGCTAGAAAAAAGCCACGAAGCTAAAACGAAAATTATTAGGCTAAAGGACAAAAAGAAAGGCCAAATAATGTGAAAAGGCCCTTATTTTACAACCTTGCCTGCTTGCCCAGAATGTTGTACTACAGCTACGGACTACATAGCTTACTACATCAGCTGATGACTGATTTTGTGGCAACGCTCGAAAATGTGAACACAATGGTGTAGCTCAGTGTATCTCATATATGTCATCTTTTTATATTTTTGTACAGGGGATTCCTTAAATTCCATAAAAACTCGTTATTTTTCACAAGTTCAATTCATTTTTCTGTTTCTTCGTCTTTCATTTCGAATTTCCGTCATTAAAAAATTGAGCTGTCACACTGTAGCGCGCTACAAAGCTAAAGTTAACTCTACTTCTACTACAGCCACAACTACACGCTACAGACACAGCTACACATTGTGGGCATTGCAATGTAATTGTACTGTTTTAACTTTTGACAGCTCTTACTACGTACTACAGCCACACCATTCTGGGCAAGCAGTGCCTTAAAATATATGAGTTTTTGATACATCTTAATGTTGTGATAATACAATTGTGTATATCGAGAATCCTCGATTTTAGTTTTTGGCGTTTCAGTTATCGATTTTAGTTTTTAGCGTTTCACATAACCAATCTTGTCTGAAAAAAAAAGTACTTTGAAACGAGAAATTTATACACAAATTACACAGGTCGACAAAATTTCAACAAATTTTTGTTACAGAAATAATATTCTACTTTTCTAAAGGATTTCGGTGCGCTGAATCCGAATCTGAACTCAGATTTTCGCTAATACGTACAGTTTTTGAGATATTCATGTTTAAAGAGGCCAAAAACGCGATTTGTGGCTATATTCACTCCTCAATATCTTTTAAATTACTTACTTATTTTAAAAATTGATTAAAGCTATTGAAAGCTCGACCATTCCTCTTGAAGACAACGTTTTCATTTTTCGGATATCTAATTTAGGTATGTAGTAATATATGTTTTTGCACAATAAGGTATTCGTCGTCAAAAACAACGGCAGCATTTGTAGCATCTTATAGGCGCAATCAAATTTTGTAGTTGCTCAGCAGAACAATTTTTTTTACGAAGCCACTTACATACGTCCATAATATAATAAACTGCCTAAAAACTTGCTTCAAAATTTTTAATTATTTTTGCATGGAGAAAATATTGCAAAACTAATGAACCTTAATATGCAATATTGCAAGTTGCAAGAAAGATATCTGAAATATTAAAACGGATTCTCCAAGAGAAATGTCCGCGCTTTCAATAGCTTTAATCAATTTTTAAAATAAGTAAGTAATTTAAAAGATATTGAGGAGTGAATATAGCCAAAAATCGTGTTTTTGGCCTCTTTAAACATGAATATCTCAAAAACTGTACGTACTAGCGAAAATCTGAGTTCAGATTCGGATTCAGCGCACCGAAATCCTTTAGAAAAGTAGAATATTATTTCTGTAACAAAAACTTGTCGACCAGTGTTATTTCTTACTTTTTAGAGCGCTTTCACATTACTCGGTGCGGTATCGGATCGACATTTTTAGTTTTTGCCGAAAGTATACCGAAACCTTACCGACCACATGTATTTCAATTGGCACTTTCACATTAGTGTTGCATTCATGAAATCGGAGCGGATTAATTTCGGTATACCGCAGCGCGGTAAGACCGGTCAGTAAAATTTGAGGAATTACTGCATACATTTTTGCGGCGTAATAAAAGAACAAGAACAAAGTCAGTAAAAACTCGTTTCGGCTATAAATGTAGCAAGTTATAATGTCTTCGTCTTCGCTAGAATACATTATTGTTATTATTGAGTGTTTTGTTGAAGTTAAAAATTTTGTTTTGCAAATTTCGATGTTTGTTTTCCTATTTTCTGCCGATAACGCACCGAAAGTATTCCCACAAGTGTGAAAAACACAGCAACGCGGAAACGTTTCGGTAAGCCGAAAATACCTAGCAAAAAATGACGATCCGATGTCGTACCGAGTAATGTGAAAAGGCCCTTATTTTACAACCTTGCCTTAAAATATATGAGTTTTTGATACATCTTAATGTAGTGATAATACAATTGTGTATATCGAGAATCCTCGATTTTAGTTTTTGGCGTTTCAGTTATCGATTTTAGTTTTTAGCGTTTCACATAACCAATCTTGTCTGAAAAAAAAAGTACTTTGAAACGAGAAATTTACACACAAATTATTTCTCACTTTTTAATTTGTAATACATACATACAGCATGGGTGGATGTCGGTGTTCATTTCGTGATTGCAATGTCAACACAACAGAAATACCTGGGATGCACTTTTATCACTATCCCATCAAACAAAATGATCGCTATATCAAGTGGCTAAGGCTAGCTGGCAACATGGACTACCTCTCAACGCCATACAGCAGACAAAAGAATCGTGTTGTATGTACGAGACATTTTCGAGTGGAATGTTTCAAAAATTACAGAAGGGATAGACTGGTCGCGACCGATGCGGTGGCACCCACATTGATGCCTTTCAATGATGACCTAGCGCTGGATTATGCTAATGCAGCAGAAAATGATGGTTGTCCAGAACTAATAAAACTACCCAAATGTGAACTAAAACATTTAATACCCCCAAAAGGATTTCAATTCCCCTTCACATTCCATGATAACATTACGGCGCGTGAATATGTAATACAGAATGATATAAAATTAGCAACATCCACATCAGAAGAAATTCTAACATTGATTGGGTACGATAAAACCGCAAAACGCAAGATTTTGAATTTCTCGAGCAGTGAAAAGCGAAGCAGAATGGATGAAGGAGTTTTCCGAATTGAGCATGTAGGTAAATCAATTAATATTAGAAGTAATGAAGTCGCCTTGACCAGAGCTATTGACACATGTAAAAGTGGAAATGCCAACGGCGATAACAATCGTGACAAGGAAAAGGCTAGCAGTGCCGCCAAAGACGGAGATACCTTCATCTCTGCTTCCATCATGGACATCAATGAAGAATTAGAATTGGACATGCTGGAACAATTGTTAAAGGCTGACTCTGATACTGGTAATCATGATGCTGATGCTGATGATGATGGTGATGATAAAGACGAAGTCAGCGAAATTGGTGATTTGCAACTGCAATCTGGTTGTGTAAAGGAAATGTCAAAAATAATTAAAGACCTTGAGCAGCAATTACGGTGCACAAAAGAGCAACTGAAATTAAAAACAATCGCTTTGGAAAAAACAGAAGCGGTTTTGAAGAAAACCGTGCTGCAAAAAAAAGAAGTGCAATGCAAATATTATGAATTATATGAAAATCATAAAAAGTCTACACAAGTAAACATTGCACAAGAAAAAAAAATACGAAGTTTACGAGAAGGAAACAGTTTTTTGCAGGAAAAATGTTCAAGATATGAAAAAGAAATACGAGAAATACGAGAACATCAAGAACAAAAACATTTAACTACAGTTAGTACAACAACAAAAACAATTAAAAAGGAAGCTGTAACAGCGTCAAGCGATTCAACCAGCCAACGAGAATCACCAACAATGGCAGCAGCAGCAGCAGCTGCAACAACAGTGGCAAAAGTTGCCACAAATAACATGCAAAAATCTCTCACAAAACCACAATTATTTAATAATATAAAAAAATATATATCATCTTCAATGTTAGCTCTACTACATCTAGAGATGTTCGGGCATAGTGGCCAACAGGTGTGGAATTCAGATGAAATGCGTGTATCAATGGATTTACTACAACTTGGCGAAGAAGTATTTAGGTATATAAGTGATGAATGGCGTTTGCGTTTACCACCAATAGCTATGGTACAAAAATGGCGTGATCAGGATAACGATTTGGCCGATAGTGACGGTGAGGATGCTTAATTGACACGCTTGCCGGTAATGACGAGTTTTATGTTCGAACAAGAACTGCAAGTCGACATCGACATACAGGAAACAGGAAAGACAAAAATAACTAGAGGCTTGTTACATATCTCTGCTTTCTTTCCTATCAAACATTTTCGAGAAAACCGTGAAAAGTATTTATTCATTGATGCAACCAATGTAAGCATTCACTTTGTTTTTTGTTTAATAAGAGACGACTGAAAAATAATATTAATTAAAAACTAGGAAGACCTAGCCTAATTTGGCCCAATTTAATTTGCTAAATAACTTATAAACCTGACGTGTTGAATGAAAAATTAAATATGTGTAATCGGATGCATGTCTATTTTATTTATTAAAAAAATTACCTTAGATCTTATACTTAATGAATGACATTACATTACATTATTTAATTTAAGACTCATAGCACATAAACTATGTATGTATAGTTTTAAGGAATTTACTTTTAATCGAGGCTCGGTTCATTGTCAAAGCTTAATAACATTGGTTGCTCCAAGTTGCATATGATTGATGTATTCTATGGAATATATTTAAACATTAATATAGCTATAATAAAATACTTAATAAGCTTTTGAAATTAGAATATAATAGTATGTGCAGTTTGCACATACATATGTATTCATGCTTATACACATAACTACATATGTATGTATTATATAATACACAATAAAATAAAAAATATGCCACAGTTTCTGATTTAATACATCACATTCCAACCAGTGAGTACTTTCTTGCTCCAACTTAGATTACCCGAAAAAAATTCACAATTTTTTCTACACTTATTTGCACCATACAATGTTATGTAGGTGTAAACTAGAAGTATACATAATCATATATATAAGTATATTTATATGTACATACCTGCACTTCCCTGACGCATATACTCTGCGTCGATGCATCACAAACATATCCACTCGGACAGCTGCCAGTCACATCGGTTGGTTTGATTGCACCAAAGCAAAATGCGAATGTACTTCGACTTGTACAGGCGAATACTTGATTTTTATTGCACAAACCACAACTGGAAACATCGCCACAGCTAGCAATAGCTCCATTACTTTGAAAGCAAACATTTGGTTGATTTGAGCAGACAAGACCATCAGCACAATGAAATATTTGATTAGTTATGGGCACATTGCCTTAAAAGGGTAACAAAAAAGTGTAAATTTTTTAAGGATATGCGTACATAGTATGTATGTCTATTATTTAGATACGAATGTACATATTTACATACCTCCATAACAAAGATAAAATGATGTCTCATTTATACAAGCCACACTATTCGTCTGGCAAACATTGCAGCCCTGTCCGTTCGCTTGATTAATGATCGTAATGGTAAGCGCGAAAATCACTAGCTTTTTAGACAAAAAAAAAAAAAAAACAGATATAGGTATGTACATACATACATACATGTTCATATTTATGTATGTTTACAGTAACTACCCTGCGAAAAAATTTGTGATTAATACCGAAAGATATTTGTCCCGGATTGATCTCTTTCGAGAACAATTGGTCCACAATTAGTCCCCGATTGTTCCCGTACGGGTATAAATATAGACCAATTGTTCCCGAACGGGTATAAATGTAGACTAATTGTACCCTAACGGGTATAAATGTATATTAATCGCTTTCATCCCGAACGTGTATAAATGTATATTAATCGCTTTCACCCCGAACGGGTATAAATGTAGATTAATCGCTTTCATTCCGAACGTGTACAAATCTAGATTCCTTAAATTTAGAAATTTTACAAAAATATGCAATGTATTTAAAAAATTGTAGAACAACCGGTAAAACGAATTGAACACCCTTTCTTTTAATAACAATGATGAATAATAATTTTAACAAAATGTTTTCTACAATATCCTATGAAAAAATCCTTTACATTACGCTCATATAAAGCATACTCAAAACTTAAAATTTTTTTTAATTTATTGAGATTCTTTTACAAAAGTAAAACATTATATAATCTTTATTTAAATATGCATGAACATTTACAATTTTTTAAAGATTGTTATTAAAATTGCCTTGGCTAACAACTTGGAAAAATCTACATTTGTACCCGTTGCGGATGAAAGCGATTAATCTACATTTGTACCCGTTCGGGATGAAAGCGATTGATCTACATTTGTACCCGTTCGGGATGAAAGCGATTGATCTACATTTGTACCCGTTCGGTATGAAAACGATTGATCTCCATTTGTACCCGTTCGGTATGAAAGCGATTGATCTACATTTGTACCCGTTCGGGATGAAAGCGATTGATCTACATTTGTACCCGTTTGGGATGAAAGCGATTGATCTACATTTGTACCCGTTCGGTATGAAAGCGATTGATCTACATTTGTACCCGTTCGGGATGAAAGCGATTAATCTACATTGGTACCCGTTCGGGTATACAAGTTGAACAATTAGTCTCTTCATAGGACATGCTCGAACAAATGCGATCAATTCGCTCCATTCAAAGGGATGTAAAATTGTTTTAGTCGCATGCTCCCTTGCGATTGATCCCGGACACGTCCCGGATTAATCGCATTTTTTGCAGGGTAAGTGTAATAAACATTGGGTCATATTAATAAAAGCCAAGCATTTGCTTTTGCTTAAGATTTCAGATCTTTTACTCAAATTTTGGAATTTTGTTCATACAAATTAATGTCAAATTACTGAAATTTTGAGTAAAAGCATTTGCTTGGTGTTTATTAATATGGCCCATTGACCTTAGAAATTCAAGCCCTTACTTACCACAACGTCATATCTACGCATCTTATTTATTTATTTATTTTTTGTTAATTAATCTCGCTAAGAAGCTGTTCCGCGCGGTTAGTTCCTAACGCAAAAAGTGACTGACACCACTAGATTACTGTGCTAACGCTTTTTATGGTATTTTCGTAGAAGATTAGAAGCGTTTATTTGAATGCAAATACGTAAAAACAAAACAGAAAAACAAAGCTCACACGAAAGTTGGAAATTATATACCCAAAAGTGACTAAAATTTATTAGAAATTTAAAATTTAAATAGATTCGTATTATTTTGTATATCTCTAAATTTAACATGTCAATCCAAATAACAGTTATATAAAATAATATTACACTATCCTGTATGATAGTGCACTGGGTATAAAAGCTTAAAAATACTACACGGAGAAAACTATATTGATGTCACATCCATAATTTTTACAATATTTAAAATTTTTTTTTGGATATAACACCCATTATCCATAAATATGGATGTGACATCCATAGTTTTTTCCATGGTTTTTTCCGTGTATGAATAGGTATGTATGTATGTATATAAATTAGGGTGTTTGTTAAAAACCAAATTAACGACTACGACGAATTAACGATTCAGTCACACCCTCTTATGGGTAATATGTACCATATTCAACGATGTGAGATATGTATAAATTTAAGTCCCGATTGGAGACGTCTGTGTATCCAGATCCACAATTTATTCAAGCATACCAAACGTATGCCCGGCATGTGGAGAGTCACCGCACGACACCCGGCACCTCTTCATATGCCCTTCAAGACCAACAAATCTAACACCACTGTCCCTCTCGACAAACGCCATAGAAGCTGCAACATTTCTGGGCTTACCGTTAGATAAAATTGATGATAGTTTATGATAACGGTGCGTTGCCTAGGCAGGTCTTAGTACTGCTAATACAACAACAACATCAATAATAACCTTTTGCCTCAATTTGCCACTTATTTACCGTTTGCTTTTCATTCCGAAGTTCACTTAATGCTACTTAATGCACTGTGAAGTTAAGAAAAGCCTATGAATATTCGAAATATAAAAATTATATACATATCGCACGTTTTATTCAATAGGGATTTAATCCAAAAAAATTTTTTTTTTGGGAAAACGCAAACAAACTTTTATAATTTCAAATAGTTTCCTTCTACGGCTAACTACAAAATCACTTTTATTTCCGCCATTTTTATCTTTTTGAGTATTTTATAAAACTAGACTCAAAGGCACGACCCAGTTATTGAAATATATGGCAAAATTCCAGAAATCGAAAATTTCGAGTTAAATCCCTATTGCATAAATTTGCATGTAATCTATATATATATAAAAATGGTGTAAAAAATGTTACTAACCTCATCAGATGAGAACGGCTGGACCGATTTCTGTAAAATTTTTTGTCAGTTGTTCGTATTCTCGAGGAGATGGTTCGTACGGAAGAAAATTTTGGAAAATCCCTCCGGAAAAGTCCGAAAATTTGAAAAATCGGTATGTATGTGTGTATGTGTCCATCTGTGGATGTGTGTCCTTTATAAACTCCCAAAGTAACCGACCGTTCTTTATGAAATTTTCACAGTAGATTCATGTGGTGTTAGTGCACATAGTAGGGTATATAGAATTTCGAAAAAGTGGGAGCTTCCCGGAATACAGGCCTAAATGAGGACCCAGATCGATCCAGCAAGTCTTCGAGCAATATTGGTATCAAATGAAAGGTGTTGAACAGGCCTTCAACATAAAGGTATTTTCATTGCGATACCTAGGCCGGGTTCCCAGATATGGGTTAAAACGTGGGACCGAGCGACCCTGGAAAGTTTCTGAGCGATATTGGTATCAAATGAAAGCTGTTGAGGAGGACTTCAACAAAGAGCTTTTTAAATAGTGATGCCTAGGCCGGGTTCCAAGATTTGGGTCAAAGCGTGGACCCGGATAACCCCTGAATGTTTTCGAGCGATATTGGTAGCAAATGAAAAGCGTTGAGCAGGCTTCCACATACAGCTTTTTTCATTGTGATTTCTAAGGCTCTTTCCCATAGATGGCTAAAGTAGTGGGCCCGGATGGTGATGGACGGTCCCAGTAAGGTAAAGGTAGGTAGCTATAGGGATAGGGGTAGGGATAGGGATAGGGATAGGGATAGGGATAGAGATAGAGATAGAGATAGAGATAGATATAGAGATAGAGATAGAGATAGAGATAGAGATATAGATAGATAGAGATGGAGATGGAGATGGAGATGGAGATAGAGATAGAGATAGAGATGGAGATGGAGATGGAGATGGAGACGGAGATGGAGATGGAGATAGAGATGGAGATGGAGATGGAGATGGAGATAGAGATAGAGATAGAGATAGAGATACAGATAGAGATAGAGATAGATATAGAGATAGAGATAGAGATAGAGATAGATATAGAGATAGAGATAGAGATAGAGATAGAGATAAAGATAGAGATAGAGATAGGGATAAGGATAAGGATAGGGATAAAGGTTGAGATTGAGATTGAGATTAAGATTGAGATTGAGACTGAAATAGAGATAGGGATTGAGATAGAGATAGGTATCGGGGGAAGTAGGTTTGTCGCGGCGAATATAACTATAACTTTTATTCAGAGAATAGACATTTTTTATTATTCGCAGTCATTAAGATGGACTCTAAGATAATGGTTAGCAATACGGTAATCAAAGACTTCTTTAGGCTTCATAGGAATAAATTTTAGCAGAACAACGTCTGCCGGGTCAGCTGGCTTTTTTATATATCAGATGTAAACATTGGTTCTAAACATTTAAGTAGCACCCTAATATACATACAGTGACGGTGAAAAAATAAATAAGTTGTAAAAATTTAAAATCGAGTTTTAACAATTTTTTGTTCACTAAATACATATATTATTATTATTATTATTATTATTATTATTATTATTATTATTATTATTATTTTTTATTTACTCTCTTTTTATAAAATTGTGCAATAAAAACAATTGAATAAAATAATTGCCAATTAAATAAATTTTTCAGATTGTTTTTCTGAATAATGTTTTCTATTTTCCCTCATATATGTATAAAACTCTATCCAAATAGCTGATGGACCTGATTATTCTCGATTCGTTGGTTTCATGCCATTTCCAACGAGCTTAATATGCTCATTTTCTTCAAAAATTATATTTGTAAAGAAAAATTAACTACTGCCTTTTTAATGAATTCGCGCATTTTCTTCTTTTAATTGAATATAATACATTTAATTGTTAAATAATACAAATTGTAAATTTTTCCTATAACATATACATTCATATACATATGAAACACACATACATATGTCCATACATACACACATGCATAAATATGAATGCCCAATAGACCAAAGGGCTTGAAAATAATATAACAAGCTTACAAATATAAGCGTTAAGCTTGAGGAAAGCTTGTGTAAAGTATTGAAAAAGTCTTAAGAACAATTGTAGAAAAATCAAAACGGCACCCTTTTTATAAGCTTACAAATGTAATTGTAGAAAAATATTACTTGTGAAAGCTTGTTGTAAGCTTATAAATATAATTGTATGTATAAATAGTAGAAAAAAGAAAAAAATAAATTTTTATTTGCATTTTTTTTTTTTTCTTTCCTTCTTCACCTTTACTGCAATGTTCTTTATTTTATATTCTCCTCCTGTTTCGGACCATAACATCAACCTGAAATTCAATCCAACGGTATCACATAGTGGTACATTCAACATTATATTGAACATTATTGAGGCTTTTATACTTCCCTTTTCGAAGAAGGAATCAATGAATTATATGAATCATTGTAAAACCAAAATTTAAAAAAATTTTACAGCAAGCTTATAACAATATTATTATTAATATTTTTTCAAGCTTTCATTGCAAGTGTAAAGTAAGCTTATTGTAATATTGTTTTCAAGCTTTTTAACATATGGAGTATTGAGAAAGGCTTACATAAAGTAAGTGTTCCTCAATTATTACAATCATGCTTGTGAATATGCTTACAATTAAGCTTATAAAAACTGTATTGCAATAAGCTTACAATGGACAATTGTTATAAGCTTGTTCTCAAATCCTATTACATTTCGCTTACATCCTGGTCTGTTGGGTGTTTATAATTTCAAATTATTCCATCGCATTTTCTCATGCGTCTCAATTCGGACAAATTGTAGCCGGAATACATGTTTTCTTCTTATCACTGTAGAGCTGGCCAGTACGACATTTCATTTCGAGTGCTAAATATCCACCAGAAATAGCAGTACTTTTTTCACAATAACGCCCTTATTTTACAAAACGCCGTGACTCGTTGCGTCGCAGTCACTCACGTTCACTCACTTTCACCTTCACCTAAAAGTTGGTATTTTATAAGCTTTTACGTTTTTTCGTTCGCTCCGTTGCGTAGTCACGACGATTGTCAAACGCTTTACGTAGCCTATTTACCACTTTTCTGGTTTTCTTCATTTCCTTAGTAATTTTTGGTGTGTTTTTTTTTTAATCGAACTGTTTTATTGAGTGGTTAACCCTGGAAAATTGGCAGCTTGCAACCCAATAAACATTTTTTTTTCATTTTCAATTTGAGGTTCATTTGAGGCACATTTTTAGTATGGGATTTCGGGCTGATTCTCAATTTGATAGATTTCATTTTCTCCAATTTCAAAGTTGGTACGAAAGGGAATGCAATCAATAGATGTATGTATATATTACATATTTGTACTCTAGAGTACAGAAAAATTGAGGGATAGTGAGAGAGTTTGTGTTATGAGCGCAGAAATGGAATGGAATAAATAGATGTATGTATTAGAGCCCTAGATACCCGGGTATCGAGAAATTCGATCTGATCGTTTTTGTTCAAATGCCCGTACAAACATTCGAGCATTCGAGCTTACAAACAAAAAAAATGTGTATGGGAAAAGCAAAAATAAAAAAACTACATATAAAAAAAAAATAATAAACAAAAGAAAAAAAAATTCAAAATACCCGAATTGTTCAAATGCCCGTATAAACATATGGGTAATAAACAAACAAACAAACAACTGTTCGAGCATTTGAACAACAATTGTTCGGGCTACACGAAAATTTAAAAAAAAAATCGAGAGCTCTAATATGTACATATCGTCGCACCATACGAAAACTAGCATATTTAAAATTTCTGGCGAAATCTATCAATAAAAAAATTCTGTACGAAAAGTAACAAGTTCGACTTTTGGCTGACGAAAAATAACAAGTTCGACTTTTGGCCGACGAAAAATAATAAAATCGACTTTTGGCTGACGAAAAGTATCAGTAATTATATACTGTTTTTACATTGAAATTGTTGTTGTTTAAACAAAATTGATAGTTTTCGTCAGCTAAAAGTCGATTTTGTTATTTTTCGTCGGCCAAAAGTCGAACTTGTTACTTTTCGTCAGTCACAAAAAAACGTATGTTAGTTTTCGTATGGTACGACGATATGTATTACATATTTGTACTCTGATGTGATGTTTTTCATTTACCCGTGCGGGTGAATTTCGCCTGTGCCTTTTGTACAGTCATAATATGCATACATATGTACATACATATGAGAAACAAACTATGTTTTTAATAAAGTTTGTGTAACTTCACAAAAAGCAACAAACAAATAAAATAAGAGTAAGAAATACGGAATCATTATTACACACAATCATTTTCAACTATCATAATTTCAACCGTTAAGAGACTGCTCACGTAAAACAACGAACGCTGATTGAAATTTGCAAACATAGTAGGTACAAAATTTCTTCGTTCCTTGAAACCTTGATATGATGAAATTCGTGAAATGGTACAAAATGCGAAACAATTTTTTTTTCAAATGTGTTGTAAGTTATTCTAAAACTGATAAACAATGTTTCATGAACACTTGAAAATATGTTTATTTTCAAATTATATACATATATGCTGATTCTCAAATTTAGAAACAATATTTTCTCAACGTTTTAGAATTTCTTTTTCAGTGTTTAATGGGAAGTCAACAAAAATAAAAAAAAGTATTTGTTGACATTGTGTGTAAATACATACATACGTGTTTTGTTTTGTTTGTTTTTTTGAATAAAATATAAATAATTGAATTGAAATTGAAATAAATAAATAAATAAATATATGTATGTACGTGTTATCCAATGTTAAAAAATGCATTTGTGTGTTCGCGTGTGTTCAAGAAGCAAGACAAAAGTTAAAACGTTTTTATTGATAACTTATTATTTAAATCAAATATGTAAAAAATTAGTTCAGCATCATATTCGGGTTCGCGAGATTGAAACGTGTCGATTGATACCCCGTTTTTTTTTTAATTGGCTAATTTTAGCCGTTGCAAATTAAACCATATCGAATGCTCACTCGAACAAAAGGAAGTGACTCTTTTGACAGTTAAAGTGAGCGTTTTCGTCACTTTGCGTTTTATAAAATACCAAAAACGTAACATACTCACCAGAAAACGTAACACATTCACTTCGAGTCACTTACAGTCACTTTCAGTCACCTAAAGAGATACAAAATACGAACACGACAAAAAGTGACTCTGGGTGACTCGTTGCGTCGCGTTGCGTTTTGCAAAATAAGGCCCTAAAAGTAACTGTGAAGATTGAAAAAATAAATATTCGGTTACAAAGTTATTGAAGTCTAAACCGTTAGAACTGGTTATTTACATATCGTCAGCCTCTTGCCGGAAACACGAATGTGCTAAAATTAAAATGTTATGGAATCGAGTTTAAAAGTTTATTCTTTTCGCAAAATTTGAAAAATTGGTTTCCCGTATAAAAATACATCTGAAAATTATAATCTTATTTAGCTCATCACCCAGATATAGTTTTTATGCTTCTATTCCTTTTATTCTTCGGGATTTGGCACATTCATGTTTCTGGCCCAAAAAATTAGTAAAAAATCGTTGAAAATGAATTTCCCAAAGTATATAAAGCAAACACATTCAATTCAAATTCATATTTTACTATTTGTGGAGCTATTTCTAATCTTCAAAATCACAGTCTTCTGAAAAGTTAGGCTCAGAAAGAGCATCACGGACCTCGCTGTTAGTCTTCAAATTGTTATAAAAATAGTTAAAAAATGTTATAGTACCGTAAGCCAGATAGGGCCTAACGCTACAAACACAAAGGTAAGAGTTCGACTAGAGATTGGCTCGAGAGCTAGCCTTTTCTTAAATCTCTAACATTAGAGAGCAGCTCGAGAAACAGAGATACAGTGCATTTTTATAGCATTCTCATACAAAAGCGGAGCATAATTCTCCAATCGGTTAGAGCAAGGCCAATCAGCCAATGAGTTTTTGGCTCATTATGATTCACAGCAATACTGTTTTGATGCAATCTGGCTACCAACAACAAACGAACCGAGCTTTGGCTCGTGAAAGATACTGTTATAAGGCTCATTACGTTGTTGTCGTATGGCTCCGTTTGTCAAAGTGCTTGGTCAACCTTGAATTAGAGAATATATAATTACACTAGTTATCTAAATGTAGTCTCCACAAACTCTCTAACGTTAGATACTGCATGTATTTGCTGACAATCGACTCATAATTCTATTTTTTTTTTTAATTAATTAAAAAAGTGGACTCGCTACCATATAAATGAATTACATCTCACAGCTGGGTAAAATAAAAGCTAGTGAATATACATATGTATATAAAAATTTGGCAATACTTACGATCTACAATCCTTCGGATTTTTCAATTGAAAATAGTTGTCTGTTCTCTTCGCATTCTGACAAATATCCTCCACATTCGGGGGTGTTGTGTTAAATGGTGCATCTGTAGCTGGCGTGACGAACCCAATATCAGGACATTTTTGCTTGATTTTCAACTGTCGTAAACGGATATAAAATTAATATTTAATACTTTTCGAGGCAGAAACGCAACATTACTCTAAATTTATTTTTTTTCTGCGTACTTTTCTGACAGGGTAGGAATATGACATACAGTGGAACGATTTTCTATCATCCCTTGACAAATTTTGTTTAGATACAAAACCGTTACCTACGGCAATATGCATCTTTAGACCAGCCACACATGACGGCAGAAAACGCGCAGAACTTGGGCAGGCAGAAAACGCCGGTTAACAAAACCCTCCGATTTCCTTGTATTTATGCCAATGTGCACACATGAAGACGAACGTTTTTATGGCTTTCTGCCCAAGTTCTGCGCGTTTTCTGCCGTCATGTGTGGCTGGTCTTAGTATTGCTTTTCATTCTTCGAAAATGGCACATCGGGATGCGGGAAAATCTTTTCACTCTATATGTCAAATCGTTAAAATAGTAAATACATATATGTATGTAGGATACAATAGAGATACTACTTACATAGTCGATTACCATTTGTGGTGCACAAACAGTATTTAAATAAGGCGGTAAATCTTCATTACAATATTGGTTTGAAGGACAGGACAAATGATTGGTTGGTGAGAGTGTGCCAGTGCTAGTGCTAGTCTCGGTACTAGTGCCAGTGGTCGTGCAAGTCTCGGTACTAGTGCCACACTCTTAGAAAAAATCATGTAAATTTACATAAATTAAGCCAGTAAAAAAGTTGCCTCGCTTAATAACTGCGAATTTACATACATTGTATATTTACTACCTGAAAGCGTATAGCTTTTACTAACCACATGCGTAAAAGCTACTGCTCAAAATGCGTAAAATTTTACAACAATTTTAGTAAATTTCCTAATCATATGCGTATATTACTATTCAAAATGCGTAAAATTTACAACGGTTTTAGTGAACTTACATATCATATGCGCAATGTCCAATACTCCTTTGCCCCTGTAATCCACTTCCCCAACTCTTTGAATAAATTTGTTCATATATCAACTAGTATTGGTTTAATTTATTTATATTTATACATTTAGTAAAAAATATTACATATTATTAAGTTTTGAAATAATTATTATAAAATTATGTACATATTTAATAATGCTCCAAAAACTTGCCTTAAAGTTCATGAATAAAGAGTTTGGATTATCTCCGAAATACATAGCTAACAAGCTCTCTAATAATTTTTAAGTGACTGTCAACGGGGTTGCCCTTACTTTTCAAACATTTTTTTAATTTATCTATCGATTTATCGAAATTTTCACAAAATATATTTGCCTTGATGTCCATAAGTTGTTCGATGTGTTGACACGAGCGTTGCTCATAAAATAACAATGGCCAATTTATTTTCCCGTCTTTTATAGGAAGCTCCATATCCATGTTATTAAAGTATTGGACATTATTTTTTAACATATTTATTTTAAAACATTAAAATAAATTTTACTATAACTAGCTTATTATAAATTAAATAATTCTTTTTACACATCGCACGCCGCCGGTTGTCAAACACGAATGAACACGACGCGTCAAGATGGTGTCGATGGGCAGTGATCACTAGGTTTTTGTTGTAAATTTACACACTTTTTTGTTAGCTTATACACTTTGTTGGCAATTTCGCGAACTATATGTGTTTTTACATCATAAATGTTCGTAATATTGTAGCATTGCTGTGTAAATCAAGAAATTACACTTTAAATGTGTGATTATGCAATACAATTGTAATATTACACAAAAAAATACTAGAATTTAGCTAGCATTTTTCCATGCTGTTTTTAGAGTGCAGTGCCGGTGCTAGTGCCACTAGCGTCTCCGCTTCTACAAATTGCAAATTGTTTTGAACTTAAACAAATAAACGCGTTAGTCGCTTTGTCCGAGCATGAACTGCATTGCGATAATGGCGATGACGATGACGCAGATGAATTTGGATCACAAACCGATTTTATAGTACTATAATAGGTAACCGATGTTTCTTCGCATATATTTTTAGAATTTGTGCAAACTTCATTGACGGCACAATTGTAGACTTGATCCATTGGTGAAGCTGGAAAATATGCATAGATGCATACATACATACCATAGATGGGCATACTGCAGTAAACTCAGTAATGCAGTAAAAAAGCAAGTGCAGTTCTAGAAATTCTTATCATCAATTTTATTTCATTAATTTTTGTTATTGCCATCACTAAACAAAAAAAAACAATATATTTTTTATTGCGTTTATTAAATTTTATTTATTTTTTTTTCTCTTTACTTATACAAACTAAAGGCAATTCAAATTTACAAACGTTGCACACAATTTTCTTCTGTTTTTTCTATAATTAATAATATTTATCTGTATATATATAGTATATGTACGTACATATGTATAAAGATTTTTTTTTTTATATTTTTCTCACTACATAAGAAAAATCGAAACAAATACATAAACTATAGAATTAAACTTAAAAAAAAAATACATATTAATTAATAAAAAATTACAAATGTTCTACATAGTACATACATAGTTTCTAAAAGCAAAAAACAAAAAGGAATACACACAAAGTTGTTATAAAGTTTTTTTATTTAAAATAGCATTGACATGGTGTTGGTATACATACATATGAACCAGATAAACGTGCTTAAGACTTAGGCAAAAACTTTTAAATAAAATCGATAACTTATACATACATATGTATGTATGTATGTATGTAGATATTTAAATAATAGTTATGAGAACGCACGAATGGCAAGTAATGAGTGTGAGATGACATTCTGCAGAATTTTTTGCATTATAAATAAGAGAGTTGAGCAGCGAGTGAAGTAGCGACGAACTATTTGTTGCCAATTGCAATTTTGTAAGGAGAAACAGTATTTATGTAATTTTTAATTAATTTTTTTAAACCTTAATGAATGTCAAGCAAAGAAAAACGTGTTATTGACAACAGTTTTTGATTAAGGGCCAGAATGAATGGCCTTCGTATGGAATACGGATTCGCACCCAAGCTAACGTCGCGAATTATTGCCACGGTAGGTAATAAAATCGGCAAAAGTGAACTTTACGCGAATTCAAACGAATATGTTGTGTTTATTAGAACCCTGCAGCTAATATAAGGAACAGGAATATTTTTGTAAAGCGCGGCCAAAGACAGACCATTTTTGAATTAGTCCTGGTCTATGTACTTCCTTTTAAACTATCTACGAATTATTGATTGTTAGGATTATTTTTGTAAAGCGCGGCCAAAGACCGACCATTTTTCAACTATTCCTGAAGTGCTTCATTTTGAACTATCTCCGAACTATTGATTTTTGAGCTATCCCAGGACTGTCCATATAGGAAGTAGTTTAGGACGCGTACCAGAGCTCTGGAGATGGTGAGCAACTGCCACTTCGTAGGACATCACCGTCTTAAATAAAACAGTTGAAAGCATTGCGTTGGGAGATAGAACGATAACCAACCCTGTCTCTTTTTGAATTAGTGCTGCACTAGACTGGAACTAGCACGATTTGCTGCAGGGATTTTACGAAAATACATATATGTGTGCCCGCTGTGGTGCAGTGGGTAGAGTGCTCGCCTGCTATGCCAGAGGTCTCGGGTTCAAACCACGGTCCGAGCGAAACAAATTTTTCTAATTAGTAAAAATCCAATTATTGGGTTTTTTAAGAGCAGCGGTCACCTCTCGGCAGTGGGCGGCATACCCTCCGAGAGTATTTCTGCCATGAAAAAGCTTCTCACAAAAAATGCATTCGCCGTTCGGAGCCGGCATAAAACTGTAGGTCCACCCAATTAGTAGGAAAAACAAAAAGGAGCACACCTCGAATTGGGAGAGAAGCTCGGCCATAAAACTCGTCAGAGTTATAATAGCGCCATTGTATTATATTATATTATTACATATATGTGTGTAATAGGGTCTATACACAGTGCGTCTGACTCGCGAGTCATCTGTGTACGTGTTGACTCGCCGCGTCACAGCAAAATATCAAACTATTTTTGATTTTCTTGAGTCATGCCAAAGACATGTCGGTGTAACTACTACATGCACATTTTCATTAATACACCTAAACTGACTCTTGAATCAGACGCATCCTGTATAGACCCTATAAGTAAACGTGTATTGTAGCCCTGTAAAAAATTTTGCGATTAGTTTCGAAAGAGATATATCCCAGATTACTCTCCTTCGGCTAAAATTGGCTACAATTACTTCTCAATTGTACACGGAAAGGTAAAAATGTAGACTAATTGTTTACAATTGTACTCAAAAGGTTATAAACGAACTTCGAAATATGCTTTTGTTCAGGTATAAAACTTCAATTCAATATGCGATTGGCATCAAAGTGGAGTAGTCACCTTCGTACTCGTTTAGTTATAAAAGGGTACAATTAGTCTGTCCATAGGACATGCTCAAGCAAAAGGCAACACTTCATTTCATATAAATTGAATACAAGTTGTATTAATCGCATGCTTCCTTGCGAGTGATGCCGAACACATTCCGTATTAGTCGCATTTTTTGCAGGGATTTATGTATGTAGGAAGTTTATGTAGTTGCTTTATTTAATAATTCAAAAAATACTTATTTAGAAACGACACTCGCATAAACAAGACAAAGTTAAGAATTAAAAAAAAAAAACAAAAAAAAAAATCGTTTCATCACCACCTTCATCGCTACATAGCGGCGTATATCAGTTAGTATAAATACATACATACATATTACAATTATTATTATTATTGTTGTTTTTCTTTTTTAATTTTAACTAAAAACTAATTTCTTTTAAATAAAATCTAAATCATAGTTTTATTTTAATTTTAAATAGCGTATATGTATAAACATAGCACATTAGTATGTATATATCGTCGGTGATACTGCAATACGTTCCATGTCACTTTTCACTTCTTCCTGAATACACCTAAATAACCTTTTTACACTTTTGTCAATCACATAGATTTTGCTTTTATATATAACTTCGCTTTTATAAATACTATAAAAATGTAAAAAACACCGCGAAAAGTGAAAATATATATAGTTTTTTCTCCTTCTTCAAAAATTTATTCACGGCGACATAGAACGTCTTGCAGTATCACCGACGATATGTATGTTTGCTTTCTTCGCTTCGCTTGTTTGTATAAATTTACTTTATTAAACTAAAATTAGTAAAATACATAACTTTTACATTTTTGTTCATATTTTTTTCAAGTGATGAATGAATGCTGTTTTTTTTGTATGCAATTTCAAGATTCTGTTTGTATATATGTATTGTGTATGTGTGTAGTATTTTTAACGTCGTTTCAAACACGTTTTTTTTTATAAAAGCTGCAATAAAACTATGTTGGTGTGTGTTGTATATTTATATGCATTATAATCGTGGTATGTATGCATGTTTTTATAATACAAACATATAATAATAATAATCAAAAAAAGGGGAAAAATAATGTAACGCCATGACTGTGTGTGTGTATGTGATAACTACATATTCATATGCTAATAATAATAATATATAATAAAACTTAAAAACAGTCATAAAAGTGCGATAAAATTTTTTTATTTTATTTTACTGCTTCATGTATGTATATATGTATCATTGCTTTATAAATTTAAGTTTTATTGCTTTGTCGTTGTTAAACTAAAAAAAAAAAAAAACAAATACAAAGAACAAGAACAATTTAATTCACTTGTAGCCAAAAATCTTGCAGCACAAAAAAAAAACAAAACTAACAACGAAAAGCAAAACGCAGCAAACTTAACGCTACAGTCATGTATTAAATGTTTGTAGTGTTTTTTTTTATTTTTTTT
Organism: Urophora cardui; assembly: GCA_960531455.1. NCBI lineage: Eukaryota > Metazoa > Arthropoda > Insecta > Diptera > Tephritidae > Urophora > Urophora cardui. The sequence continues at coordinate 43,202,148 of OY482673.1, forward strand.
ATTTTGCAACTTTTTTTGTTTTGCGCAAATTTTCTAGACTTTTAACTTTTTTTAAAAATAAATTTAACTCCTTTTCTTCTTTAAATTAACAATATTAAATTTGCAGTATTACACCATAATTTTTTATTTAAAATTAATTTCATTTACTTAATTTACTAATTACTCTAATTAGCGCTCCATTTTCCTCTTTAAGGCGTTGATTTTCCGTTTTGAAAACTTCCAATTGCTATGCGGTTAGGAAGAGAGAGAGAGAGAGAGAGAAGAAAGAAATTGATTATGAAATTAGTTGTAAGAGAAATCATAAATATTTTCAATTTTTTTTAATTTTATATACAAAACAATAACATTAAAAAATATACATATTAAGTAGCTTAATTACTATAAAGTAAACCATTTAACAAAACTTTAAAAATTTCTAAACGTGTAACGCAACTTTAACAAGTAACAAGAACATCCATGCCATATGTAACGGCATTACGAGCAAACCAATGAACGGCTAGCTAGAGTTTAAGGGTTTTAGCGATTTTTTTTTTATTAGTAAGTAATTTTAAGCAATTAAGTATTAGCAGCAAAGGCATTATTACTTTTTTCTTTATATACATACATAGGCTTTTAATGAACTGCAGTATTAGATATAAAAAAAAAATAAATAAAAATTGTATTTGTAACCCAATAAACATTAGGATTGTTTAACAATTCGAAAACGTTTGGAAAATGCAATTATTTCGATAATGAATATGAAAAAATATTGCTTTTCGATTCAAAACCTAGGCCATTCACCAAAGTGGAAATTCACTAACCAATATGTATGTATTTTTTTTTTTTATACTCAGCTGTACTAGTACACAGAGTATTATAGTTTTAATCACATAACGGTGGATTGTAACAGAATGAAATAATCGAGATAGATATAGACTTATATACATCAAAATGATCAGGGTGAAAAGAGAAATCGATTGAGCTATGTCCGTCCGTCCGTCCGTCTGTAAACACTCTAACTCGTGCAAAAATTGAGATATTTTGATGAAATTTGAAATGCAAGTTGGTATCGAGACTGGGACGGTTGGTATTGAAAATGGGCGAAATCGGACCATGACCACGCCCACTTTTACTATATAGAAAAAATCGGAAATTTGGTATCTCAGTCACTAATATAGCTGGAGCGATGAAATTTTACCCACGTGTTGAGCTCAGCCCCTAGGAAGAAATTTTATGAAATTTTGGAAAATGGGTGGTGCCACGCCCACTTATTAAGGGTCAAACCTGGAAAGTTTTATATGTCATAACTCAGAAACCATTAAAGATATATCGATCAAATTTGGTACGCGTGATATAATTACTTAGGCAAACGTTTGGACGGAAAATAGTTAAAATCGGTTGACGGCCACGCCCACTTTTATATATGTATATTATAAAGTGACCTAATAAAAACATTTTAAGCCATATCTCTGTCAAATATAAAGATATATCATTGAAATTTTGTCGCATGAGTACAACTATGGACATAAAACAAAAAACACAAAAATTTTGGAAAATGGGCGGTGCCACGCCCACTTATTAAGGGGCAAACATTGAAAGTTTTATGAGTCATAACTCATAAACCGTTAAAGATATATCGATGAAATTCGGTACGCGCGATATACTTACTTAGGCAAATGTTTGGACGAAAAATTTCCTAAATCGGTTGACGACCACGCCCACTTTTATATATGTGTATTATAAAGTGGCCTAATAAAAACATTTTAAGCGATATCTCTGTCAAATATAAAGATATATCATTGAAATTTTATAGCAGGAGTCTAACTACGAACATAAGACAAAAACCGTAAAAATTTAGGAAAATGGGCGTGGCACCGCCTCTTTTTAGAGGCAGGAATATACGAGATTTCTTAGCCTATAACTCGACAAATAATTTATATATAATGACGAAACTTGGTGTGTACACTTTTATTACTTGTAGTAATACATGTTCAAAATTTTAGAGAAACCGGTTGACGGCCACGCCCACTTTCTATATATGGGTATCATAAAGTGGCCTAATAAAAACATTTTAAGCGATATCTTTGTCAAATGTAAAGATAATTCATTGAAATTTTGTGGTATGATTTCTACAATAGACCGGAAATAAAAAATAGAAAAATTTTGGAAAATGGGCGTGGCACCGCCTCCTTTTAGACAAAGGAATCTACGAGATTTCGGAGCCCATAACTCGACAAATAATTGAGATATTATGATGAAACTTGGTTTATACACTTTTATAACTTGTATTAATAGACATGCAAAAATTTACTGAAATCGGTTTATGACCACGCCTACGTTTTAGCAAGGATATTTCTGGAACACGCTTTGGAAATTTGTAACGTGGCATCTTTGTAACTGGAAGTCATAAAGGAATGAAATTTTGCACAAAGAATAATATTCATATGCTTAGTTGGATGACTGAAAAAATTTTGAAAATGGGCGTGGCTACGCCCACTTTATGCAGCACTTGCTTTATATAAAATCCATCAAACGCAAACAAACAATGAAAACATACAGCTGAGTATCTAATGTTCGATTCCACTCGAACTTAGGCTTCCTTACTTGTTTTTCATTCGCTTCAAATTTGAAATCTAGCACATTATCGAAAGGAATTTCCAGTAAGAGAGAGAGAGACAGAAAGAGTGGTTATATTGAAATACGTCACTTATCTTTTGTTATCATAATACGAGGGCTGCTCTATATATTTTTAGCCTAATAATGAAAATACTAATATTAATTATCAAAAATAGTTTTATTGTTTTTCAAAGTATTCTCCAGCATGATTTATACACTTTTGCATGCGCTCAAACCAATTGTCGATGCACTTTTTCCACTCCGATTGAGACACCTCCAAAACATGGTTTTTGAACGCGTGAACAGCATCTTCTGGCGACGAAAATCGTTGACCACGCATTTTTTTCTTGGTGTGCGGGAATAATAAGAAGTCATTTGGTGCCAAGTCAGGGCTGTACGGCAGATGACCCATCAATTCGACGTTTTTGCCGGCCAAAAAGGCGTTGGTTTGAGCCGATGTGTAAGAGCTCGCATTGTCATGGTGAACAACGATTCGTCTTCTCTTGTTCGTTTTTCGAATTTCTCCGAAGACTTCAGGCAAACAAATTGTGATGTACCAGTCAGAATTAACCGTCCTACATTGTTCAAGCGGAACAGTCGCCACATGATCAGATTTGCTGAAGAAACAGGCGACCATTTGCTTCGAAGTGCTTCTTCTACGAACAACTTTCGTCTTCGAAGACCCACACGGTCGATTGTTGCTTTGTTTCGGGTTCATACGCATAGATCCATGATTCGTCACCTGTGACGATCTTATAAACGTGTTTTTCCAACATTTCTTTCCACCAATCCACACGAGCCTTTTTTTGAGCGACAAATTGTGCGGGATCCAACGAGAACAAACCTTTTTTACGGCCAGGTGTTTATGCAATATCGAATGTATGCTTGTGGGAGAAATGTCCAAGGATGTCTCTATCTCACGGTATGTCACATGACGATCTTGCATTATGAGTTCACGCACGGCATCAATGTTCTCTGGCACAACGGTCGTTTTTGGACGACCTTCACGGAATTGGTCTTTGAGCGAGCGTCGGCCACCATTGAATTCATTATACCAATTTTTCACAGTGCCTTAGGATGGTGCTTCATCGCCATATAAAGATTTAAGTTCATGAATGCACTCTTGTCGTGATAATCCACGTCGAAATTTGTGAAAAATGATCGCACGAAAATGTTCACGAGTTAGGGTACGTTCATGAAAATTTATAATTGCAGCAGTACAGCAACCCCGTTGCTTATTTTGCACTTGCCTGCTGATACTGAGCTGATATATTGCTATAGCAGCATTAAAAAAAGTATTTGCAATTAATTTGTGTTACTAAAATTACATTATTGCATATTCCATTAAATATATAGCAATCATGCTTACCCTTCTCTATCCATTTTTTTTAGCAAAAATTGCAGACACAAATTTTCTGTTGCCGATTATTCAAACAAACTGCACGGTTGATGTGTCAAGCGAACGTTTGACTTTTGCAGGTATTGCCACAAACACGCGAAGCAGTGTTGCCACACGTAGGGTTTTATCCCTACTTGTAGGTCTTTTTGGTTAAAAAATGTGCCTGTAGGGCAAGGCTGCACAACGATATCAACAAAAATATTTTGTTTTGTTGAATATCAAATAAAAATTAACAAAAAAATTTTGTTTTGTTGAATATCAAATAAAAATTATTGAAATTATTTCGTTTCGTTGATTATCAAAAAAAAAATTATCAAAATTATTTTGTTTCGTTGATTATCAAAAACAAAATAATAATAAAAATTTGTTTCGGGCTTACGGCTTCATTTTACTTTGAATTTTTATTAACGTTATTTTTTTTGATAATTTTTTTTGTTGGCTACCGAAACAAAATTTTTTCAATATCTGTTTTTTGATAATCAACAAAACGAAATTTTTTTTCATATTTTTTTTTTATAATTATCGAAACAGTATTTTTTTGTTCAGCACTTAACGTTAAAATTTTTCAAAGTTGAATTGAAAACAATATATTTTTTCGGTTATTGATAAAAAATAACGTTAATGTGCAGCCCTGCTGTAGGGTAAAAGGTCCGCCTTTTCATGTAGGGTTTTTTTACATGGAAATGTAGGGTTTTTTTTTACACGGAAAACATTCAAGGCGCAAAATGTGCCCTGTGTTGACTAACAAAATGTTTCCCAACATGCGCCTTGTGTTAACCAACAAAATTTTTGCCAGCATGCGCCCTGTGTTGACCAACAAAATTTTTGCCAACTCTGTATATCATTGGCATTACATATCGATAAATGTGGTACACCTTATGTATGTATAAATACATCTCTATTATACATTGTGTTGACAGCTTTTTAAATTGAACTGATTTATAAAAGCTGTGTGTAAATTTAAGTAAGTAATAATTTTGTCTTTATATTCAAGAATTAACTTTTTTTTTATAAATGAGCATGTGCTCTTACGATTTATTTCTCTTTTTATATACATTTTTGTGTAACATTGAATTAAAATTTAGATGTAGATATCTATACACATACGTATATGTATAAAAACCTCGTTAAAGTTTTGTAAAGCTAATAAAAGTATCTGAAAAAATACCTATTTTTGATTATTTATGTATATGCATTGTCCTATTAAAAAATTTCAATAAATTATATGCGGTTTTCAATATTTCCGCAAGGAAAAAAAATGTAGGGATTTTTGTAGGTAATTTTTTTTAACGCGTAGGGTAATCCTTAAAAATTGAATTAAAATAAAAATTTCGTGCTAAGCACTAAAAAACTCTTTCAAGTAATCTTGGGAGTTTTACCTCATTTGTAGGGATTTTGGAGGAAAAAAATGTGGCATCACTGACGCGAAGAACGTGATACTTGCAACACTGCGGTTCTGATTGCCGTCGCGAACGTACCATTAATTCCATTTTTTTGCCAAATTAAATTTTTCAAGTCACTGTAAACAACACAAATGATGGTCCTACGTCAAAACGTTCTGAGTACGATTATGCTAAAAAATGTCAGACTTTCCAATGGAAATGTCAGATTTCACCTGGCAACACTTTTTCATTGTTAGGCTAAAAATATATATAGCATCCCTCGTAACATAGCTCTAATATTCGATACTCATTTCGGGTATATTTCCAACATAGTATGGACATTAGGAACTAAGAGCTTGATTATAAGTTCGTTCCTTAGTTTAATATTCATACTGGTTATTGGGAAGGTAATTTTCGAATATTAGCCAACAATGTTTATCGGGTATTATACAAAAACAACTACATATATACATAAAGGCATGTGGTTATGAAAGGAGAGCAATTTATCATGCTTATTCCCAAAAAAAAAAAAATCATAAACGACGAGATCCCAGCAAACATTCTCGGAACCTTCATATTTTCGAGTCCGAAATTTGTGTGCCTTAAAATGTGTGAAACACGAGCCTCAGAATTTTGCAATCCGATATGAAACCGAAATATATGTGAAATATTAGCTTAAGCATTTTTTTTTTTATTTTTTTTTAAAATGATAATTGTAATTCATAGATGTTGTTTCGAAGGAGGTATAAAAATATCACAAGAATTCAATATAATGTTTACTGTTCCATTATATGATGACGTTGGATTGAATTTCAGGTTGATGAAAGCAAACAGTTAAGGCAAACAAAGTTTCACATTGAGAGAAGAGGAGAAAAAGCGGAGTTGGAGCTACATACTTGCAGTTGGAAACCGGATGGAGAGAGGATAAAGAGAACTGGATCAGGGAACGGAAAATGGAAAAAAATTTTTTTTTTTTTTTTGTTTTACTGGTCATAAAAAAATTAAAAAAGGAGGCATAAATATGAGCGTAATACGAGTCTTTTATGACTATTACTCAGGCTCATATGATGCATGAATTTAGGCTCAAATGGGGCGACCACCACAGAAATGTGTAAATATATTTCGGGCTCCAAAAAAGTGTTCAGGATTCCTTTGTGACTTTTTTATTACTCCGAATGTTTGCTGGGATATCCCTAATACATAATATGATATTATCATACAGAAATGACGCTTTGCCAAATGGCTCACTTAAGTTTTCTCTTATCTAAAATGTAAATGTGATATATGTATAAAGATTTATGTATGTACATTAGGGTGGTCCCCAAATGTATGGAGACAAATTCTATAGCATATTTCTTCAACCTCACCCCTGGGGTCGATGCTAATATGGTCAAAGATACCACATATAAATTTTTGTCACGATCGGAAATGGTTAAGGAGTGTCGCAGAGGGCCAATGTTTAGAAAACTCTATGGGGAGACTCAAAAATTGAAGTTTAATTTTTTACATATGTATGTAATGCCCAAAATCGATTGTCCTGTTCTCAAAAATACCAAATGCAAATTTTGGTTCCGGCCGGAGATATTTAAGGGGTGTCGGAGAGGGGTCAAAGTTCTGATTACCATATAAAGACTAAAAAATTAAATTAAATTTTTGTATATGTAACGGCAAAAATCGATAGTCTTGTACTCAAGGATACCAAATATAAACTTTGGTCCTGATCGGAGACGGTTAAGGGCTGTCGCACAGGGATCCCATGTGGTTATCTGAACTGACTTGATACAAATTTATATATGACATCCTGGAGTGTAGGACTATCAATTTGGAGTATTAAATATGCCGAAAATAAAATAAAAATTTTTCAGTCTCCATAGAGTGTTCCGAATTTTGACCCTTTATCAATCTCCGATTGGGACCAAAATTTTTATATGGTATCTTTGACCGTGTTATTACCAATGTAGAGGGTGAGACCGAAGAAACCCGCTAATTTGAATTTCAGGACCACCCTAATGTACATAAAAACATTTGGAAGCTATTCGCTGCTTTCAGAAAGGTAACAAAAAAAAAACGTAATTAAGATTGCTTGAAGAAAATTTGGTAGAAATAAGATCCATTCGTGTTTAAGCTGCATAATGTTTAAATTTATTATTTTATAGTTATTTTACAAATGAACGCATTATAAAATGTACGTATATGTTTAAAAATTTCGAGTTATTACTACTAGAAGGAAAATGAACAGCATGCAAATGAATAAACAAATGAACAAACGAACATTTGGCGTGCAGAAACAATAAAAACAAAATAATAAAAATTTTAAAATAAAATAAAATAAAAAAGAATATACCGAACAAGGTGCATATTTTAAGCGATTACTGGATTCTATGAATACAGAGCAACGAATATGATTCGAGTATGAACGGGAGGGCGCACAAATTGATGAGATATACTATTCGAAGAAAAAATTATTTGTATGTACCAAAATGCTGATGATGCAAATAACGCGTATGTATGTATTATGTATTTGTTGTACATGACATACGATAATAAGGAAAAGAAGAGTTGAACTGACGCAAGATGTGTGCATGAGTGAATTTTTGGGTTTTGTTTTTGCTGCTAAAAATATTATTAAAATCAGCAGGGATTAGAGAAAAGTTCAAGGTCAAATAAGAGAGAACATCTCTACCATCAATCATAGCACTGCCGAAAAAGCATTTGAAATGAATTATAGCAGTGCTAGTAATTTCTGAGAGTGGTCTAGTGAAAGGAAAAATTCAAATTATAAACAAAGAAAAACATGTAAACCTAAGAACGGAACTATTATTTTTCAAGACAATAATAAAAGGGGCATAAAAAGAGCAGATTGATCCAGACTTTCACACGATCTAGAACTACGCTTTGTGACTGGCTGACCTTGGACGAAAAAATCAAAGCGGCACAAGTCGACTCGCTAAATAAGTTCTTTCTGTGCAATATTAAAGTCTTTTTAGAAGAAACCTTTTGGAGACTTCCTATAAGGGAAAATACCTACAAAATGCAATAATGAACTGTTATTTTAACTCAGATATTTAGCTATTCACCTAAATTAGTTCGCTGTATTTTACATTTCACAATAAAAAAACAAAAATTTAGCATCAAAAGAACAACTTAAGTATTTCAATTGGAAAGAGAAATCAATTGAATGATTTCTTTATTCCGGCAAGTTGAAGTTTACAAATAATTCCGAAAACATGAAGAAGAAGGAACATATTTTTATACACAAGAAAAATGTCGAAAAAATAAATGCAATTTAAGTAAAGATTAATAGAAATTTTAGCCGATAGAAAAGAGGGGCATAACTTTCAAATATTATCATATACATATGTAGTAAATATTAGTCACCTTCAAAAACCAGGCAAACAAAACAAACAAAAAATTTTGCATTTTTTTTACATAGAAAACAGTTTATTTTTCATTTTTACAAATGCATACATGAATATAATTTTATAATAAATATCGTAGTTATGTATATAATATGCGATTAGAGTTTCACAAACAAACAAAAAAAAAAACGAAACAAAATTTTGCAATACGTGAACAAACAATCATTAAATTATCACTAATTGGTGATTTCGTTTCAAGCAAAAAAAAAAATTTGTTCTCGCACTGTGGCAAAAATTATGCCAATTCGACATCAACTCTGTAAAACAAAAAGGAGGTTTGGGCTGCGACGAAACGAACACTGCACTGATACTCTATCAATCGTTTGGAACAAGAAAAACAATATAATTTCTATTTCGTGAAGCTTTTCTTTTTTGCTTTCTTGAAATGTAATTTTTTTTTAAACGAACACAATTTTTTGTTTGCCTTTTGCCTCTTTCAGAATAGAACACAAAAATTGCAGAAGACAAAGAAAGTGCAACATTTTTTTTTTTTGTTGAAACGAAATCACTATAATTAATGTAGGCTTTGCTTAACCCTTTAGTACTAGTTGCCGTGACAATATTCAAAATATATATTTAATCACACAGTGTTGCATTAGTGTGGCAATAGAATGAAATTTCGACATCATCTTGGATTTTTGGAACTTTTTTTTTATGATAACCAATACACCAATCAAATATAGCTCATGAAAAAGATATAATTTCTCTATTTTGCAGAAAAAATAATTTTGATAATAATGGCACCCCGTTCTTACCTGAAACACTTATGCATGTGCGTTTGCAATAATAATACATATTTTGAAAATTGTCTCAGATATTTAACTAAAATAAAGCAACAGTTCAGTTCAATATATTTCATACCAGCATAAAATCGTAGCTGATACATGATGTTGTAGAGCTGACAGAGTATCTTTTTGCAAATTAGTCTTTCAATATCGTAAAACTGTATTTTTATGTTCGCCATATTGTTTCCAAAAATTTAGTGCCATATGACAGGTATAATAAAATTTCACTTTTTTATTTTTAATTTTATTATTATAATTTTTATTTTAGTTTAGTTAATTTTTAGAAATGCCGTTTCTTCCTTTTGGTTGGCTAATTATATGATAATTTGATTTATCGATGTTAGTTACAATTTCTATATAATATTTATTATGTATTTTTTTTAACATCACACCAATTTTTTTTCGCTTTTATTTTATTTGATTATAGTGATCAGTAATTGAGATATGTATGTATGTATGTATGTAAGTACAGTACAATGGAAATGATCATCGTTATCCTTTGGCTTCTTGAAATAACGTTCGTTTCTTAATGAGTCTTCTCGCAACTGACAAACACTCATAGATGATAAATTTGCATTTAAGAACTATAATTTTTCATGCATTGTTTTTTTTTGTATATTTTTGCTTTGCTTTTCAATTACTTTTTTTTAAGTTTTAGAGTACATTTAAATGGCTCTTTAACTAAAAGGCACCTTTAACAAAAGGAGCTTTAAGAGTTTCATTATGAAATCGGCCCTTAGTGTATTACACTTGTTTTATCTATATTTTTTTTAACGTTCCAAATTGATTCCTTCAACTTTCATAACTTGTTACACTCTCTTGAGTGTCTACTAAGCTTCCAACTTGGGGGCTTGTCGTGCGCTATAGCTGTTTCTCTTCTCTCCATTCAATACTGAGCCTGCCCAAATGCCGTTTGTAGTTAAAATTAATTGCCTTGAAAAAGCCTGTTTTAATATTTTTTCTTTGGTTTTTGTCAATGAACACTTTTTTGTTAAAGAATATGCTTTTATGTTTGACTAGTTTGATACTTTTATATATACGTATGTAGTATATTAATATGTATGTATAAGATTATATGCTCTACTACTTTTTGGTTGGTTCATTTCATAATACATTATATGAATTACTTTAATAAATTGCCATCTAATAATTTCCTTTAATTATACTAATTTTCAATTAGATATGTACGTGCTTGTAACGTTATTTTTAATTTTTATTATCATTTTCATTTTAATCTCATTATAATAATATTTATTTATTTATTTTGGTTTTTTTGCTAGTTGACTCTGAGCCGATGTGGTCAACTTGGATACGACACGCGTGAGAGCACGATTCTCCGCACGCAAACGCTCATTCTCAGTCTTTAGCTTCTGCAATAGCTATAATGACAAAACAAGAAGAACAAAAAACGAAAAACAACCAAAAAAGTGATGGAGAAAAAGAGAGAAGAACAACAAGTATAAGAGATCGAATCATCATGGTATCTAGATATATGATAAAAATGGTGTTTTCTTGATTATATGAAAACGAACACATGGAATGGGGGAGAGTGGTGGGTATGTATTTACATAAATGATTATGCTGCTAATATGAGTACAAAGATCTGCAATGCATCTGGGGGCCATTAAATGCTTTTTTTTTATATTCGCAGGATTAAATCATAAATCATGTGAGCACAAATAGCGGGTTTGCAGAACAAAAGCTGAGACACGTTACTGTTTCATACATTTCTGTTCGACAAACAGAATTGTTGTAGTAAAATGCGTAATTTAGTATTTTTTTTTTTTTTTTTTTTTTCAAATAAATGATTGAGAGCTCTATTTATGTATTTATAGATGGAAAACTATAGCTTTATTGACACAGTAAATGAAATGGGGGGTGAAGGGAGGCACGCATTTACATATATGATACACTATGAGTAATATGGATATGGTATGCATCATTTGAATAATACATATGTGTGAGAAGTGAAAAACTCTTTATACGATGTATGAATGTATGAATGTATGTATCGTTTGTGCATGATAATCACTAAAAAACAATACATATTATTGGAATTTAGACATTTAACCAAAAAAATATTTAAAAAAATATTTGTTATAAAAACGTGATGTTGTCGTATTTAGTTGACACAAATGAATAAAGAGTTAGTTGAGAGCTCTAAAACAAACTCAATAAAATCACACACTGTTTAGATAGATATCTTTTCGCGTTTTCGATTCGCCATCGAACAAGCGAGGTCGGATCGAACAAAAATGTTTGAACCCATGACGAGTAGTGGGCATACTCGCTAACTGGTCGATAAAAATTTCCCTCTGCTCGCTATCATTCACATATAAATTTGTCAGAGGGAAATTTATAGCCAGCAGAGAAATTGTGAATCGAAAGCGGCTTTTATTTAGATCTGTTTGGGTATTGGTTACTAAAAAGTGGGATTCCTATGCATACGCATTCTTTTCAAAATTATGGAATGTATGCATTTTTTCTCATGTTATTTGTATGTAGAACAATAATTCTAGATTATGGCATACGACATGTGAGTACTGCACTTTCAAAACAGGGCTATGTGGATTTTACGTATTAAGCCAAAAATTAGAAAAAAATCACTACGGCATTAAACTCAATTTTATTTGAATATACACAATCCATCAAAATCGAAAAATTTCCCATAGCTCTGTTTGAAAGTGGACTACTCATGTGGTATTTACACACTAAATACTATTATGTTCAGACATGCAAAGCTGAAACCCAGACGGAGTGATACATACATATGTGTATGCAGTGAAAAGGGAGCCCTAAAAAGCTCACCAAAGAAGTCTTTAAGTATGACGACGACTTTTTTAAATCAGTCTGAAAATTGAATTTTTTTTTCGATATTTTATACATATGATCAGTTCTTTCCGGATCGGGTTTTAAATACAAAAGCCTCAGCTATTTAATCCGTAACATATAAAACCACTTTTGTGCTTTAAGTACTTTGTTTTGAAATATAAAATCTATTGCTGTTGTTCTTCGGGAAAGGTCTTTTTATATTTTAATTTATTTTTCTTTCCTTAATTCTCACGATTTTAAATATTTTCAAATTAACAAAACGCGGCTGAAGAGCCAATTATTCATGTTTAACGAGGAGGCGAAGGGCATGCACCCATTGGACTACTATTTTGTGAGGGCAAACCTTCACTACATGGCAAGAATACTGCTTTATTCTAAGCATAAGCGAAAAATCTGGAATTACCGGTGGACAAATTAAAACATAATTAAAAGCGAAAAATTAGAAATGTTTACGACGGGAATAGCGAAAAAACTAGTAAAAAGCAAAAAAGGTTATTAAAAAACAATAGACAACAAACAAAATAGACAAAAATAAGTTCAACATAATTATAAAAAATTAAAAAGCATAAAAATTTACAAAAAAAAAAAAAAAAAAAATAATAATAATACTAAGGCCCGGTTTCACCAACCGGTCTCAACTTAGTTAAGCCGATTTTTTTATGTTTTCAGTTTCACCATGCAACTAAGCTAAGTCACAAGTTAGTCAGCTTTTGCCTTGACTAAAACTAAACTAAGAATTTGAGTCGCTTTAGCAAATTCAACTACCAACAGAGCGAATATGACAAAAAAATGAGCAAATACAGCAACCAAAACAACCAAAAAACCCAGTATTCGCCATAAAAGGTTGGTTACAAAGCTATTTTCTTAGACTATTTGGTGAAACCCAAAAGTAAGTTAGCCTCAAATCTGGGCTAAACTAAGTCAAAACTTAGTTTTAGCTTTAGTCACGTTGGTGAAACCGGGCCTAAGGGTACTTATATAAACTGATAACTTTATCAGCCAAGTATTTTTAACCGTTTACGTACATTGCTATACAAACGCCTTTGACAAATTTAGTTGCCTTAACATTTATGAATTTATTTAATTTAACGAGCACAGGCCCAGGTTATATTTTATTTTTTATTTTTTAGAACCTAGAAAAAAACTTTTTAAGCATGGATGTACCTACATCTGTTTCACCTTAGATCCCTCTAATAGGGTCTATACACAGTGCGTCTGACTCGCGAGTCATCTGTGTACGTGTTGACTCGCCGTCATTAAATTTGACAGGCGAGTCACAGAAAAATATCAAACTAATTTTGATTTTCTTGAGTCATGCCAGAGTCATGCACATTTTCACCAATACACCTAAACTGACTCTTGAATCAGACGCATCGTGTATAGACCCTATAAGACTCATCATATTATATTATTGTATGATTAAACATAAGTAGCGAATAAAGTGTAGGGATGTTCAAATGAACTTAATTTTTTATTTTTATTTATTTAATTTAACGAGCACAGGCCCAGGTTATATTATAATATGTAAATATGTACATATGTATGTGCATAAGTTAGAAACGAATTATAGTAGGAAAGAAACTAGCAACAAATTTTCTATCAGATGTCGAAGGCAGGCAATAGCTCAGCGGTTAGAACTGTAGTTATTGTACTGCAAGGTGCGCAAGTTCGAGTCTTGGCGGAAGCAAAAGTAACCTGATGAGTCTTAGAGGGATCTAAGGTGAAACAGCTGTAGTTACATCCATGCTTAAAAAGTTTTTTTCTAGGTTCTAAAAAATAAAAAATTTATGAATTTAATTTGATTTGGGTAAGTGGAAAATTAGCTGAAAACTATTCAATCAAATTAAAAATTGATAAAAAATAAATTTCTAGCTAGCCACTAAAAAATTGCATTCATACGAATGTATGAATTAATTTTTTTAACATAAGGAATCAGGTTGCTATTAGGCCCAAGACTTAATTAATTAGTACGAAAACGTTTACACTTGATTCATCAGATTGATAAATTTATCAGATTTACAAGACTCTAACAGTTTATATGAGTACCCAATAATAAATATAATAATACATAAATGGCCTTTTAGAGGCTGTGTACACCTTATAAGAGGAAGAGAAGAAATCGTTTTCAAAAAAAAAAAAAACTAGTAGATAGAAAACTTAGATAAAAAACAATCAAAATAAAATGTTTAATTTTTCCCTCTCTTATTGAGCACTACACAGAAATTCGAAAATCCCTTAAGCCACAAGGAGCAAAAACAAAAACAAAAACAAAAATGTCTGTGTTAAACAACAAACAAATTGAAACAAAGCAAACAAATTGTTCACTTGCGTCAAAGTGTGTAAAAAAAGTGCGTGCTTGCGTGCGTGCGTGTGTGTAGGTGAGTTGTGAGCGAGCGAATTCGCAAAAAAAGCAAGGTGTGTTGTGTGTTGCGCGTTTTTTTAAACACAAAAGCATGTGCTATTTAATTGTGTATTTAGTAAATACAAAGTATTGTTTTTTTGCATTTTTTCTGTTTTTTTTTGTTCTTTTTAATTTTGTGTATTTTTGTTTGATATCAAGCATTTACCTTTAACTCTTCTTCCATTTCGGAAAGTTTGCGTTCCATTGCTCTCCTTTCGCGTTTTTCGATCTCTGAGAGTGAGGAGCTTTTAGTTGTCTGCAAAAGTTAAATTTGCGAAATTTTTTTCTCGATATTTTTGTTTTACTGATTTTTTTTTTGTTATTCAAATTGGTTTTGTTTAGCTTTTTATTTTAATTTTGAAAATGTACCAATACGTATAAATTTTTATATATTGCATAAATGATTAGTTATGCTTTAAGCTGCAAGTATGTACATATGGTTAGCGAGAAAATTAGTTGGTTTATTAGGGTGTGCATGTTTTTACGGGTTTCAGTGCGTGAGAGCGTGGGCAGAAAGGGGTGCGTTTAAGTATCTTAAACTTTTATTAATTTACATATGTACATATGTATATGTTTTTAGGAATGTATGTATGTTTGAGTTTAGGTATATATTTACATAGGTTAGTTCGAATTATTAATGGCTGTTCCGTTAATGCAGTTGCTTTACATTTTATCACTCAATTTCCCTAAAGAAAAAATCCATTTCACAAATTATACAGAAAAATAAGTAGGAAATACGAAATCAACGCTGTCTTTGGCTGTATCTACCAAAGTTTGCGCACCTTTCATGAAATTGGTACAATTTCAAAGAAAGAGCTTGATTTACAATCTCGTGGCCCTCACTACTGTCCTCTGTGTAGAATAACAGGTGCCAAAAGCATCGCTTGTTAAATACTTTTGGATAAGGAGTTGCTGTCCTTAGCTGGACACAAATCAGAGTCGTAACAGTACTTAGACTTTTAGACCTGATTACAGTGTGAAACATCATATACATTTTGGAAATGCTGCTGGAATATGCCGGTTCGGTGCATAAGTCTGTTGCCTTTGCTTTTGATTTCAAAAATGACGAAACGTTCAGGAAGAGCGAGGAGCACATACATAACTATGATTGTACATATTAACATATTCTGATAATTTTGATTTTCATGAAAGGTAGTAAATAAAATATCAAAAATATTTTTAAAAGAAAAAATAATATCAATTAAGAACAAAATGGAAGAACTATCGTAGCTCCAGCTTTAAAGGCATCCGAAAAAATTATAGTCATCTCCGAAATTGTTCCTTAAACTGCGTTCAGCTAAACTTCGTTAAAATTGGCTATAAACTTAATTGCATTCCAATTAATATAAATACATAATATTTTTATTGGCAGCGAGCAGCAATGCACGTTAAGTATACATACATAAATACGTAATATTTATGTATGTTGGCTTTTGTAGTTTTTTAACTGTTTTCTTTTGTAAGTAGACAGAGATCTTAAGTAAACGTTTTTTTTTTTTTAATTGAATATGTACAATGTACATAAGTATGTATTTAACGAATTTTTATACTTACTGCGCTTGTAATTCTTTCCAGTGTTGCTCTAGTTTGTACGACCTCTTCATCCTTTTTCTTCAATTGCTGTTTGAGTTTTTCGTTTTCCAATCTGTAATGAGAATTAAAAAAAGGAAAATAAAATTGAAAATGTTAAAAAGAAGTAAAAATTGTTTCTGATATAACAGAACCTGTGCCATATAGGAAAGGATATTGTGAGCCACTTTACAATATCGAAAACAAAATATACGATACTCAATGCTGTATTCGATATCAGCAATGCTGTATTCTTATTATAATGAATATGTCAAATCTTTGGGCAAAAGAAAATGTCCAGACTAATATTAAAAAAGTCTGGCTCAGTCGAAAACATATTTAACTTCTGCATCATCAGAACGTGACTTATTTACAAAAACCGAGGATAATTTATTGTCAGAATTATTTGGGACGAATTCATCTGAATTTATTGCTGACCCAAAACTTATAGAGATATCTCTAAATTTCACACTGTTGAATATCAAATCACGAACGCCAAAGCCAGTTTCTGATTCGCATACACATATGATGTGAAAAATTAAAACATTGGTTTGCTACCTTTTTTTAATTGAACTCTGAAATAAGCAATTGACGTCTCCGTAGAGAAAGCGGGAAAACAAGCTATGTTATTCTGTTTTAAAAGCTTAATGAAAGCCCATGGGTTCAAATGTTAAAACATTCTAACTAAACCAGGTTGTGCTGTGATTTGTTATAGAAACAAAATACAAGTGAAAGTAGTAAATACATTGAAGAACTTAAATAGTTAACACATTTGAAGCGTAAAATAACCAAATTTTAAATAGTAAACACATTTGAATCGTAAAATAACCATGTTTGAAAGAAATTCGTAAAATGAAATGAACGAAAATATTTAAAAAGCTGGGCTTTTCGGCTTGTATGAAGCGTGCGCCACTGAAATAGACCTCTCTCGAAAGACCAGCTGAGTGTGAACCTACGATCGTTTCATCTGGAGATTTTGTTAAACAATTCTAGTACTCATTACGGAGTTCGATGAATTATAGTCCAAATCGATGGCTGAGTAAAAGATCACCCTATTTAAAAAATTGTTTCAAAAAAGCTCTATTTCCGAAATTGCTTCAACAACGCCCTATTTCAGAATTTGTTTCAATAACGTCCTATTTCAGAAAATTATTCAAAAATGTCCTATTTCATATGTACATATACATATGTATATGGAATTTTATCTGAAATAGGGCGTTTTTGAAGCAAAATCTGAAATAGGGTGATATTTTACTCAGCCGTCGAAATATACCCGACTACTTTCCCAAAAGCCATTTTCATGTCTGTATGTATGTTTACTTACTTTACAGCCTCCCATAAGGCCTTGTAGTCGATGGCATCGCCATTCTCCGACTTATCACGTGTTTTATTCTCATCTGTAGTTGAACTGCCGGCTGTGCTGCTGCCTAGGCGCGTACGTGAGGCGGCACGTTGCTCGCTGCCACTCTGAAAATGGAGAATGGGTCAAATATAATATATGTATAATTGTTGTGTAAGAATATATGTACATAAATACTGATTTAAGACAATATAGAAATATGTAATAATAGCAGCAACAACTAAAAAAAAATACAAAGATGTACATATGTGTTTGCAACAGTGTTGCGCACACAGCATATTTTTTGTTATAGATATAGCGATATATTTTTAATGAAATATTTTCAGTTTACTGTAGAACATTAAAAAAGAGTATGTATCTTATTCGATTGAATATGCGGTGTGAACGCCACTAATTCAAAACCACATGCATACATACATACACAAGTACAAGTACATTTTACACTAACGTACTTCATAGCCTTCACTCTTCTCCGACGATGCGCTCATGGAACGTTGCGCTGCACTACGCGAACGTGATCGATTACGTGATTTACGTTCTTGTTCACGCAACGAATTACTACGTCCCACCACCAACGCTGCCATCGCTGCTGCGCTGCTACTACCAACAGCTGTGGCCAACGCCGATGATGACGAGGAGGTGGCGTTTGATGGAATTGAGTTGCCATAACTATTCAAACTGCCATTCGAATTTGAATTGGTACGTGTTTTAAGCAACGATGATGGCGTATTTCTGCTGTATGATGACGACGTATTGCGGTCAGCCGAAGAGGGGCCTTTGAAGGAGTTTGATTTTGCGGCAGCATGACCCAAACTGAACGAAGCAGTTGTCACACCATTGTCATAGCTCGTGTAGGGACTTATATAGCGATCACTATTGTAGGGATTTGACATGTAACGGGATTCATAGCCGCCGCCGCCGCTGCTGCCACCATTGCCGGCGGCTGTCGAATGCGAAGGAGTAGTGGAGGAGGAGGCGGAAGAAGAAGACGTGGGTGAGGAGTTGTACAAATACGTTTTATTACTATTACTGTTATTATTGATTTGTTTATTATTAAGAGTTTGATTGGCTGCAGAGCAATGAATGCATGTCGAAAATGAGGATGGTAGGCAATGAGTGCGATGATGTTTGCATTTTTGTTGGCGGCCATTTGGTGAAAGTGATGGATGGCGAGAGTTGCTCTTTTGCATTAGTTTAGACGACGATGACTGGGACGCGGATGTTGACAAAGATGATGACATTGAATGATTTTGTTTATGATGATTATGTTGATGCTGATTACGCTGATGCGAATTATGTTGATGCGAATTTTGTTGCTGCGAATTATGTTGATGGCGCTGATTGTATTGTTGGGCCGTGGTAGTATGTTGTGAATTGGATATGGATATGGAGGAGGAGGAACAGGATGAGGAAGGACTTTTCTGGTGATGACGATAATTTTGATTATTATAATGATAATTATTATTATCAACAATGCCATTATTGCTATTATTGCCAGATTTGGTTCTTGTCAAATAATTATTTGATTTCGATGATGACGACGACAACGACGATGCATTAGCGGATGCGTAAGCAGATGATGATGATGCTGATGATGATGTAGGCGTGCACGACGTGGATGATGCAGAATAGCCGGTGGATGATGATTTCACAGATGCAGCGGTGCATGTATATTCATAACGGCCAATTACAATAACACCACCATTTTTACCATTGGAGTAATAAGTGCTGCTACTAGCACCACCACTTCCACCACCAGCCGAACGACTGCCTGCTGCTGTACTATAGAGATTGTCACGCGAACCATATATGCTGGCATAAGGACTTTGGTAATAGGAGCTTGATCCGGCGCCGCCCGATGCTGAACTGCCACCAACGCCATTCTGATAATAACCGGTGCTTAGTGGACGTGCAGTGCTGCTGCTGGAACCGTAGCCATTTGTATGATTGCTGCCGTAGTTGCTGGTGCCGTTGTAATTGTATGAACCATTGTAATTGCCGCCTGCAGCTGTAGAGTTGGCACGTGAACTGGAGAGTGAGCGGCGACGTGATGCGCCGGCCAGCGGCTGTGCAGCGCGCGAACGTGAACGAAAGGACATTTCTGCCGAATTTTTTTGCTTAGTTTTTGGAAATTTTGAATATTGTTGGAACTTTTCAAGTTTACAAGCACGTAAAAATATTTAGAAAATGTTTATACAATGCGAAACATTGGCATGAGTTCACTAAAGTTTATTCTTAGAATGTTGCCGGCGCGTATCTGAGGCGTTGAAAAAAATTATGTGTTTTTTAAAACCTTAAAATTTTGCTTAGTATTTAAACTAAATTTAAAGGTATTTTTTTGAATAAAATTGGCCAAATTTTAGATGTTCTTGGAAGACCAATAAACAACTGACTAAAAGCTTCACGTACTTTTCCGTCGCTATATAAATTGTACATATTTACGCATGACAATGGAACAAAGAATGTTTTCAAAAATTAAAAAAAAAATATATATATTATAAAAGAAACACAGTGAGCCATAAATGCAAGAAACAACAAAGAAAAATAAAAAAAATCAAAGAATATAGTAAACAAATAGCAATAAAAAAATTAAAAGTAAACAAAAAAGAAAAAATAAAAATAAATAAAAAAAAAACAATACAAAAATATTACTAAAAAAATTATAATACTCTGTGTACTAAGTACAGCTGAGTATAAAAAATAAGTAAAATATGAGTTTATTGCCACAAGAATATGGAAAATTGAATTAAGAAAGCACATGCCAAAAAAAGGTAAGAAAAATTAGTTGTATGAATTGTATCACGATCTCAATCAAGGCAAATTCATTCATATGGTAATGGTAAGTGAACAGCTGACTTCTTCTTCTCGTTTTTAACCTCCGAGTACAGAAGAATGTCATACAAAGAAATATTTGACTTTGAGTTCGACATTCTGATGACAAAAACATACAGCGAATCGAGCCGAATATTGCCGAATTCGCCCTGCCATTACCATAATGAATTTGTCTTGATCTCAATCATTAAAGAAATATATGTACATATTTTCATGAAACAGTTTCGCTTCACATGTGCTATATTCCATAAAAAAAAAATAAAACAAAATAAAAATGAAAAAAAAAAAATAGAAGAAGCTATTTCCGAATTTTCTTTAATAACATCTTTTTCAGAAATTGATTCAAAAACGCTCTATTTCAGAAAAAATTTATGAAATTTTCTATGAATTGCGGGGTCTTTTCGAATACAGTTGTGAAATAGGACATTATGGAACAAATTCTAAAATAGGACATTTTTGAAAAAAAAAGTGTTCCAATAGGGTGATCTTCTACTCAGTCGTTGATATTTTCGAACAGTGTCTTTGGTGCACAATGGGCGTAAATGGGTTAAACATTTATTATATTGCAGATATGCATGTAATTTGTGCTAATAGAAATAAATTAGCCGCTTAACCAGCTGTCAGTTAAAAACTTAATAATATATACACAAAAATTTCAATAATGCAAAGCACCAAATTTTTAATTGGACATGATACAATTTTATAGTTTTTGTTGAAGAGGCAAAATACGCCAAATGAGCCGACAAATATTAATCTTTTTCCTCTTTAAAAAAATATAAAACTTTTTCCTTTAAATTCGAATGCAAAACATCTGGCACGTGTATTAATGATGTGTAATAAGCAACTAATGGCTCTCTGCTTTAAAAAAAAAAAAAAAAAAAAAAAAAATACAAGAAAACCTGCGAACAAAAAAAACCATGTGGGCCTCATAATAAACACAAAATTAGCCGCATTTGGCAGACGAACAATTAATTCCAAAAAACCATGAATATGCCGCATTAATATTTATGTAAAAGAAGCGCGCCGTTAAAATACAAATGACGTCAAAAGACATTCATCAAAAAAAGATGATGCGAAGAATCAGTTTATATGTAGATCCATAGTCATACATACACTCACGGAAAAAAGTATTGGCACAGCAGACAAAGTTGGTTTCGACCTCAAAAAACTCTTCCAAAGAAATAAAATTTTTATTATTTCCTATTTTTGTTGCATTAGTACAAGTATTAAGAATACGTTAAAGAAAAAATTACATTGATTCATGGAGTGGTTTAAGCACATTAATTCGTGAAATAAAAAAGTCCTATTTTTATCCGGAAAAAAGTATTGGCACACTTCACTTTGAGATTAAATAACAACTAAATTTTAAACGCTAGTATATTCTGGGCGTACCGTTTCATTTTCTAACATCATTAAGTGGGTTTGGCATAGAATACACCAACTTTCTGGTAGTTTCCTCCCCAATATTGGGTCGTTCTTCCATTAAGGTTGCTTTTAGACTTGGCTTACCACTTTCTTAACCGCCGCTCCAGCTCATCCCACAGTTACTCGATTTGGTTGAGGTCTAGGGACTGTAGATGTGGGAGAACACGAGTAGTGTTATATGCAGGCCGCATACGTACGTCGTGGGGTGGTATTTCGGGTCGTTGTTGTGTTGGAAGGTGTCTGATGTACCCAAGTTTAACTTTTCAGCGCTTTTTCTGGCGTCTTCTTTCAAAATATTGGTATAAACTTGCTTGTCCGTTATACCCTCAATAAAAACCAATTCGAACACACCGGCAGTGGACATGCAGCCCCACACTATGACGATTCCCCCAATATGTTTTATAGAGTAAATAAGGTATTTTTGAATCTAATGCTGTATTAGCTTTTCGCCATACCCTTACTCCTCCATATGAGCGAAAAATATTAAATTTGCTTTCATCCGGAAATATAACTTGCTCCCAGTTGCTGCAAGGCTCGTCCTTGTGAGCTTTTGCAGTCCTTTATACTGATTTGAATGAAAAGAAAAAAAAACTTTGCTTCCACTGTTAAACATGGTGGTTGGAAGTATGATAGTGTGGAGCTGCATGTCCACTGCTGGTGTGTTCGAGTTGGTTTTTATTGAGGGTATAACGGACAAGCAAGTTTATACCAATATTTTGAAAGAAGACGCCAGAAAAAGCGCTGAAAAGTTAAACTTGGGTACATCACACACCTTCCAACACGACAACGACCCGAAATACCACCCCACGACGTACGTATGCGGCCTTCATATAACACTACTCGTGTTCTCCCACATCTCCCACAGTCCCTAGACCTCAACCAAATCGAGTAACTGTGGGATGAGCTGGAGCGGCGGTTAAGAAAGTGGTAAGCCAAGTCTAAAAGCAACCTTAATGGAAGAACGGCCCAATATTGGGGAGGAAACTACCAGAAAGTTGGTGTATTCTATGCCAAACCCACTTAATGACGTTAGGAAATGAAACGGTGCGCCTAGAATATACTAGCGTTTAAAATTTAGTTGTTATTTAATCTGAAAGTGAAGTGTGCCAATACTTTTTTCCGGATAAAAATAGGACTTTTTTTATTTCACGAATTAATGTGCTTAAACCACTCCATGAATCAATGTAGTCTTTTCTTTAACGTATTCTTAATACTTGTACTAATGCAACAAAAATAGGAAATAATAAAAACTTTATTTTTTTGGAAGTTTTTTGAGGTCGAAACCAACTTTGTCTGCTGTGCCAATACTTTTTTCCGTGAGTGTACATACACCGCAATATTAAAGAAACATAAAAAAATTGCACAGTTCAAACTATTTGTTGTTCTTATTTATGCAGCGCCAGATAAGCTTTTAGTGGCTACATAAAACAAATAAAAATAAAATTGGTACAAGGAACCATTTTATATACAAATGTTACAAGAAAAATTGTTCTTTTTTCTTTGATATTATGAAAATAGCAGAAAGAAGATTTCCACTAAAAACTCAACAACAACAGCGTTGGTCGCTTGAAACAAACGCCTACGCAAATTTACGAAAATTTTCAAAAACTATGAATTAAAAATAAAAACAAGTATAAAACAAAATCTCTTTGTATTTACAGTACACGAAACAAAACAAGAAGAACAATTCGGAAAAGATTTGCAAAACAAATAGCTTTTTCCAGTCTCACAAACTACTCGTACCAAATGCTGGGAGTTCTGAAAAAGTCATCACAAACTATTCATACTAATTGCCAAAAGTGCTGAAAAAGCCACAAACTACTCACACCAAATACCAAGAGTGCTGAGAAAAGTCCCCACAAACTACTCACATCAAATGCCAAGTGCTGAAAACAGTCCTCTCAAACTATTCACACAAAATGCCAAAAGTAATGAAAAAGCCGTCACGAACTATTCACCTGTAGTGCTCAAACTACTTACATATATTTATGTCGCCTAATATTGGTATTTACAAATTACAAAAATATTTAAATTGTGTATTTTATTTAATAAATTTATTAAAAATTAGAAATATAAAATTTTCTTTTTTATTGATTTATTTAATTAATTTATTAAAATTTAACTAATTTATTTAAATATTTAAAGATATATAATTTTTTTTAAAAATTTTCGTTTAATTTGCATAATAAATTTTTGTGTATTACTAATTTATTAAACTATTTAAAAATATAAAATTTCCGTTATGAATGCGGAAGAGGTTGGTATTCGATTAGAGGACTAGTTCATTCTCCAGCAAAACGCTCAGTTGTATTTTTCCTTCGTTAAGAATTGGAAATCCGGCACATTCTCGAAGAGAGAAATTTCAATGAGTGTGGTTGTCTTAAATGATGTAATTTTTTCTCTTGTAAGTATAAAACCATATGATTGTCATATTCTTTCGGGCCCATTTTAAGTGTAATTACTATGTACCTATTATGAACCTTCGAACACTAAGGTTTGTTATAAGTTCAGAAATCGAAGTATAGCTGCAGTCCTGAGTAATCTCTTTGTGCCGCTGTTCTGGTCAAGGTATACCAAGAAGCCTTACGCGTTTCTGGCAATAGCATCACATTTGACCAGTACATGCTGCCATGTAGATACTTCCGTCTTGTCACAGAAACGATATAGGATTTTTGACGCAATGCTAAGTCTGGCTTTTAAGGTAACATTGCAAGCATTCCAGTAAACATTTTTAGATCATTCATTGAGAGGTGTTGAATTGCTTTAATGTTGCGAATAATGTTATACCCTTCAATTAGTGTTTTTGCGTGGCGTAGTTCAACAGTCTGGCGACAATATTTTAGCCTTAATCTCCTTTACTTTTGACTGAGCACTGATAAAATGTTTTCTAGGTGAACAGCAAGGATTGTGATTTTCTATTCCCGTAAAAAAGTGCTTTCATTTAAAAATTTAATAACACCCGCAGACAAAAAAAAAAGAACAACACTCTCAACGTCAAGATCAGCTACTGAAAACAACTTCAGCAAATTTTATGCTCATTTTATAGCTGATTCAATGGTATTACGAAATAAAAAAGTTAGTAGAAAATAGAATTCTGTTTTTTTTTGCTCAAATTTTTTCGACACACGCACTAAAAGATTTATACGCATTTTTATTAGGTTAATGTGAATTTTCGACACAAAACACACGAAAATAAAATCAGCTGTGATATTTACATTTTTCACCTAGCCGGCGTTTTAAAAATAATTAATTTCGTCACACCTACAAATTGTGTGTTAGCCAGTCAGCAAAGAAAAAAGAAAATGACAAGTAAAAAAAAAATACATAACAAGAAATTAAAGTGAGAAAAAAACAAGTAAGGAAGCCTAAGTTCGAGTGGAATCGAACATTAGATACTCAGCTGTATGCTTTCATTGTTTGTTTGCGTTTGATGGAAACACGGATTATTTTATATAAAGCGAGTGCCGCATAAAGGGGGCGTAGCCACGCCCATTTTCAACATTTTTATCAGTCATCCAACTAAGCATATGAATATTATTATTTGTGCAAAATTTCATTTCTTTATGACTTCTCCTTACAGAGATGTCACGTTACAAATTCCCAAAGGGTTTTCCAGAAATATCTTTCTTAAAAAGTAGGCGTGGTCATAAACCGATTTCAATAAATTTTTGCGTGTCTATTAACACAAGTTATAAAAGTGTAGTGTGTAGTGTGTAGTTATAAAAGTGTAGTGGCCGCTGTGGTGCAGTGGGTAGAGTGCTCGCCTGCTATGCCAGAGGTCTCGGGTTCAAACCACGGTCCGAGCAAAACACCAAAACAATTTTTCTAATTAGTAAAAATCCAATTATTGGGTTTTTTAAGAGCAGCGGTCACCTCTCGGCAGTGGGCGGCATACCCTCCGAGAGTATTTCTGCCATGAAAAAGCTTCTCACAAAAAATGCATTCGCCGTTCGGAGCCGGCATAAAACTGTAGGTCCACCCAATTAGTAGGAAAAACAAAAAGGAGCACACCTCGAATTGGGAGAGAAGCTCGGCCATAAAACTCGTCAGAGTTATAATAGCGCCATTGTATTATTATTATTATATAAAAGTGTATAAACCAAGTTTCGTTATAATATCTCAATTATTTGTCGAGTTAAAGGCTAAGAAATCTCGTATATTCCTGTTTCTAAAAAGAGGCGGTGCCACGCCCATTTTCCAAAATTTTTGTGTTTTTCGTTTTATGTCCGCAGTTGGACTCCTGCTATAAAATTTCAATGATATATCTTTATATTTGACAGAGATATCGCTTAAAATGTTTTTATTAGGCCATTTTATAATACACATATATAAAAGTGGGCGTGGTCGTCAACCGATTTAGGAAATTTTTCGTCCAAACATTTGCCTAAGTAAGTATATCACGCGTACCGAATTTCATCGATATATCTTTAACGGTTTCTGAGTTATGACTCATAAAACTTTCAATGTTTGCCCCTTAATAAGTGGGCGTGGCACCGCCCATTTTCCAAAATTTTTGTATTTTTGTTTTATGTCCATAGTTGGACTCATGCGACAAAATTTCAATGATATATCTTTATATTTGACAGAGATATGGCTTAAAATGTTTTTATTAGGTCACTTTATAATATACATATATAAAAGTGGGCGTGGCCGTCAACCGATTTTAACTATTTTCCGTTCAAACGTTTGCCTAAGTAAGTATATCACGCGTACCAAATTTGATCGATATATCTTCAATGGTTTCTGAGTTATGACATGTAAAACTTTCAATGTTTGCCCCTTAATAAGTGGGCGTGGCACCGCCCATTTTCCAAAATGTCATAAAATTTCTTCCTAGGGGCCTGAGCTCAACACGTGGGTATAATTTCATCGTTCTAGCTATATTAGTGACTGAGATACCAAATTTCCGATTTTTTCTATATAGGAAAAGTGGGCGTGGTCATGGTCCGATTTCGCCCATTTTCAATACCAACCGTCCCAGTCTCGATACCAACTTGCATTTCAAATTTCATCGAAATATCTCAATTTTTGCACGAGTTAGAGTGTTTACAGACGGACGGACAGACGGACGGACGGACGGATGGACGGACATGGCTCAATCGATTTCTCTTTTCACCCTGATCATTTTGATATATATAAGTCTATATCTATCTCGATTATTTCATTCTGTTACAATCCACCGTTATGTGATTAAAACTATAATACTCTGTGTACTAGTACAGCTGAGTATAATAAAACGCGATGCCCAAAGAAAATAGTGAATGCGCTAGAAAAGAAACCGGTAAATGCAACAAAAATGTGAATGTGCGAAAAACGAATTAACGCATTTTTTCAGTTAATTATTTTTTTGTTTTCTTTTTTTTTTTTTTAAATTGTCTGTCATAATGAAATGAAATTTTAGTGCAACAGAAATGACATCATTTGTCGCATGTATGTACATAAATGTCATTTGCATAATTTGCTAAAAAGCAAATTTAGATTAAATTTAATTAAGCTGAACTAAAATAGTGTAGAAATGAAGTATAACATAACGTGACTAAAAAATTATTTATTGAAAACTTTAATAAAATTAAAAAAAAAAAATAATCACGACCGTCTTTGGCTATGCATTAATTTGCGCGATATCTTGTGTGGATTATACGCACAAGAGTAGACTACAGGAAAATTTGTATGTTCTTTGTTGTTCAAATGGGGAAATTTATACCACAAAAGGTCTATATTTGAATAATCAATATTATGGGAGCTGTATGTTATACTGAGGGAGAAACAAATATGGATTAATCGAGTCCGCTCATGATTCTTAGCATATCGGTATATATTTTGGTATGCCCATCACTGCTTCTTCTGGTACTCAGAAGAAATCCTTTCATGAAAGATATACAAAAAATTATAAATCAATTTCCTGTGCCTATTGGCAATAAATACGAGGGGCACTGCTAAAGCTCGCGAATATTGACTTTCGAGTAATGCTTTTTTCATTTTCGTTACAGTTTACTTAGTTCGTTATTTGGGGATGAAACACGTGGAAGACCAACGCTTTATTACGATATTCGCGAATGTCTTCCATGCAATACAATACATCACATTCCATAATACATCATCTTCCATGCATCTCTATTATCACGGAAAATATTGATGATGTGCGTCAAATTATTTTGTCGGATCGGCATGTGCCCTATAGTGAGATAGAGGCATACATACGATTTTGCACGATCAGAAAGCTTGGCAGTCGTTGGATCCCATACAATTTGAAAGAAAAATATAGAACGAAGAAGTTATCGCTGAAATCAGAAGCAACATGAATAAACCGGGAATCATTATTCATCATGACAATGCAAGCGTTCATACAGCACGCCGAACTGTAGAGTTTTTGTCCAGTAACAACATATGTATACATAATTAATAACTCATTGCCCATTACCGCCTAATTTATCGCCCAATGAATTCTTGCTGGCATGGGCGGATGTCAAAAATAAAATGCATGGCGAGCATTTTAAATCGCCTAAAGGGGTGGTTAAATACTTTGTTTTGAAGGTACTCTCGCTATGTCTTTTTGAAACGAAACCAAGCGGTTTGAAATCGAAATGTCAACTGAATTTATACATCTGTGAGAAAAGTCAAATTTTACGAATATGACAATCGCAGAACTCTGTCAATACAGGGAGTACTTGATTTCGCAAACTTTTGAAGTGCCCCTCGTATGTCTTTTTTCGGAGTATCATGCACTTGAGCTACTCAAATATTTATAAAAAAATTGTAAATGTACAAAAATGGTAATATTCAATTTTGTATGTATGTTACTCAGCTAAACAGATGCGCTGATACATAATACACGAGAAAGCCGCAACAACCACACGAAGCTCAATACTATATAAGGTAATTACAAGTGGAAACATGTAAAAATGAATAAGAGTAAAAAATAAATAAAAAAACGAAAAAAAAATTAAATAAAAAAACTTCAATATTTAGTACATGTGCTTGAATTTAAACTTTAACACATTTAAGGCCGATATTCCTAAATGTGTACATATTTAGTTGCACTAAGAAATTTGTGGACAGATTAAATGAGATGTCAAAACATAAAAATCTACAGCAAAAAGATGATGTACTTTTTTAAAATAATCCTTCAAACTGCTGGATGTTTATGTTTATGTTTTTTTTTTAGATTAGAGACATTTGTGTGTCAAGCACATTTGTCATAATTATAAACTGTATGTATTAGTGTGCGATGCTAATTCTTTAACTGTAATTTTAGCTAACAAACTTGACGTCAGATGGGGTGAGAAATATATGTACATAGTTCTAAGCTACACATGTAGAAAAGCACGGCTTCATTTAACCACTACAACAATTTGATTCAAAATCATTGTTAAGCGAGCTGCCACCTTCAGACATGCGCGTTATTTATCAACTTATTTTATTTTTTCTTAATATTTGCAATAACCGCAGTAATTCGAAGCAAAAAAACAAGATTTTTTTTTTGTATTAATCACAAAAATTAATTATTGCATACACCGAAGCCAAGTAAAAAAATAGCAAACAAACAAATTAAAAAAAAAAAAACAAAAATCGAGAACAATTATTTATTGTTTTTTTGTTTTTGTTTTATTTATGCTGTAATATTTTTTTTGGTTATGTTTTAGCAGCTAGTTGTCGAGCGAATCAAATATTATGCAGCTTCTTATATACATATGTATGTATGTACATATATGTATTAAGATATTTTTCTAATTTCAACAAACTAACGTTTAGAAGTCTATAATGAAACTGAAATCATAAAATCATAACAAAGCATTTTATTTTAAAACCAAATGTTAACACGATGATGCCTGAACTCACAAACTTTTCGTAGGCGAACACTCAGCAGAAAAACTTTGCTCAGAGAGCAAGCACCCACGAGGCGCAATGAGGCAAATCACGAAGAAAATTACGAGCAGCAACAAAGAAAACTGCGAAGACATGATATACGACAAAGTGAGAGTCAGAATGATAGTGATAGAGAGGGAGAGAGAGAGAAAGAGTGAGATAGCATTTAATAAGTAGAGATAGTGCCACGTAGAGGATAACTTATGATGCGCCACCAATGGATCGAAGATCAGAAGTAATGCCGAAACTGTCTGGGAACGCGACACAAGCTCCATCGACAACATTATACATATGTGCATAGCATCAATATGAGAGCATCAGCATTTTAGGAGATCGTAAAATCGTACAAGTATATATTTGTAAGTGTGTCGCAAATGCGGAAAGTGCATATTTTTACAAATAGCAACGCGTGGCACATTGACCGTAAAAGAAAATAAATGTTTTTCATCTGTAGACGAAATCAAATTCATGAACGTAAAACGTGTGGGTTTTGCGAGCAGAAAAGTCTCAGTCTCGCGATGCAGGCATGAGAAAAAAGGTGGAACTAGACTGCTCCCTCTCTCCCCCTTTTTCTACATTTACTCTTGATCTAAAGTTTAGATCAAGGAATGGACTCTTAAGCCGACAGCAGACAATTAGATTATTCCATTGGAATGTGACTACCTTGGAAATCGATATGGAGTCCAAGCCATTTTCGAATTGCCTTGCACAAGCTGTGTGAGTCACATTTTTCGAGCATATTTTTAGTAATACAAATTACTAAATTTTTGACCTTAAACTAAATTTGGCAGATTATAATAATAACATAATTACTTTTTGTGTATTTAAGTAAATAAATTATCCGTAAAATACACAGATAATGAGACAAGTCTGTTGAAAATAAAAATGTTTACGTCACTTGACAAGCGATTTGATTTTCACCTGAATTTTTCGCACCGCAAAAACTTATTTTATTTTATTTTATATTATTTTATTTTTAAATTTTAATTTTGGTGTACAGCTGTTGTTAAATAACAATCGAGACGTGAACATGACTGTGACATTTTTAGCAAAAACATTTTTAACGACAGACAACACCCCCACCTCTAATGTACATACATATGTATGTATGTATGTATGTACGTGGCTGCCTGTAGTCGCAAAGGGAAATGCTATTTGAAATTGTACAATGTGACAATCTTATATAAAAATAAGTCGCGTTTTCCTCCCTGATGATATAACTCCAGAACGGCTGGACTGAATTAAATGGAATTTTGCACGTAGTTTTCGATTGAGCCCGACATGGTTTATGGCCAAAAAAAGTATAAGAATCCGGGAAGGTTTTGGAGATATTCCACAAAATGTGGACCAGGGTAACCCTATAACGGGTTTGTACGATATGGGTATCAAATGAAAGGTGTTGATGAGTGCTTCAACATGGTGTAGTTATTGGTCCCATATAAGACCCCGTATTCGAGGTATTTCCCGAAATATGAACCAAGTGTGACCCCAGACGGGTTTTCTACAAAATGGGTATCAAATAAAAGGTGTTGGTGAGTATTTAAAAAAGAGGTGATTTTCAAGACCCTATGCGACCCGTTTTCTGAGATATCGACCAAAATGTGGAGCAGGGGTGACCCTAGAAGGTGTGGAGGGATAGGTTAGTCATAGGGATAGGGCTAGGGAGAAGGATAGGGATTAGGGATTAGGGATGAGAGATTAGAGATTAGGGATTAGGGATAGGGATATAATGGTGAGCAACACGGTAATCTAGGACTTTTCCTTTAGGCTTTATAGGAATAAATTTTAGGCAGAACAAAAGATAATAACTTTTCGAGCACTCCACCCACTACACCACATAGGCCACCAATTAATTATCATATCTCAAGCTAATATAAGAATACCTTGGCAATTACAATTTAAAAACAAAAATTTCTCTAAATACTAAGGTGCTAAATGAACTCATTCAACGAGTGTGATAACTTATATAGTACCTGGATGACCGAGTGAGTGAAAAAATTGAGCTTTTCAAAATTTCGCCAATCTCCACGCCCTTCTCCATTTCTTGTTCGTCTTATTTTCCCAATCTCTTTCTCTATACATTTCCCTTTCCTTTTCATTTCCGTTGCCTTTCTCTTTCTCTTTCTCTTTTCCTCTTCCAATTTCCTTTCCCCTTTGCCTTTCTCTACCACTCTCCCTTACCCTTGCTGTTCTCTCTCCCCCCCATCCTATTCCTTCTCCGTTTCCATATCCTACTCTCTCTCTCTACCCTTCCCTCTCTCAGTCCATTTAATTTCGTTTTATCTCTTCTTTTCCTCTCCCTTTCCCATTCCAATTACCCTCTTTTTCCCTTTATCTTTCCTTTGCCTGACGCCTCCCTTGAGCATAACATCAAAGAGAGACATGCTTAACACCTTTCATTTGATACCAACATTGCTCAGAAACATTCCGGGGTCATACGGGTCCACATTTTGCCCCATATCTAGGCACCCGACCATAGGAATCATTATAAACAGAGCTCTGTGTGAAAGCCCTGCTCAAAACCTTTTATTGGATACCAATGTTGATCATAAAAACTCGGGGGTCATCCGAGTCCACGTTTTGACTTACATATGTATATCTCGGGACCCAGAAAAAATTAATGACAAAATGGAATTTTTCAAAAGTTCGCCCCGAAGACCTCTGCATTCCAAATTTGATGAGAATCGTTGGAGCCGTTTGTGACATCGAGAATTTAATATTTCACTTCACAAACTTTAAAAACGCATCATAAACAGAAAACACACAAAAACAAAAACAAATGTAGCAAGACTAAACAACTGTATCCAACTACATATGTATTTAAATGTGTTCCTCTTTTTTTTATTGGCGTTCTACAATCGAGACTATTTATAGCGACCCCAGTGTGTTTTGAGAGATGCGTTTCTTGGCCAGGCCAAATGTGTTACGGCTAAGGCGGCAATATTTGAATGCTTTTTTCGGTCTTTACTGTTAACACTAATGGTCTGTGTCTATATTGCAACAGTTTTGGGCAGATGGCGGGTGTGTTTGTGCAAAGGGAGTGCTGTGGCAGCTCTCCTTAGGCTATACAAACTTACGCGTCTTGCTGCCAAATTGACAATCAACGACGACGACTTCCCATCATGCCAACTTCATATCTGAAAAAACATGGCATTTTGTATGTTTTACATGCATCAAAACAACAAAAATAAATTAAGAACTTACATACATACATACAAGTTTACATAGTAATTTACATATTAAATGTTGGGCTATTTTTAAAAAGTAAGCTAAGAAGAAAAAGAAGATGAAATGTGTTTTGGGGGGCTTTTTGAAAATGGTCAAAAGTTCAATGAACGCATAGAGCCGTTCATGTGCGTTTGTGTGTGACATGTGCAAACAAATTTTGGTTTTTGAGATGCGGAAGTACATACATATATATGGGAGAATGAGCAATGCAATAAAAAATGTTATTAAATTAACACTTTGCTGTGATAAATTTAAATTACAAAAAATCTCTTCATTAAGATTTTTATGGTTTTTGAACGGTATAAAATGGGGAAACAAATTCAGTATATTTCCATGATAGCTTATTAGGTCATAAGAGAACTTATATGCAGAAGCAGCTTTGTATGCGTAAAATTTGAAAATGATATTCCAATGTGAAGTTTCACAGAACCAATTTTGATTATCTAGAGCACATTTTCGAATGTTGTAAACATACTATGTAGCTAAGCCAAAATTTAGTATAACAAAGCACTCTTAATATATCTTTAAAAGTAACGGAAAAATCAAAGTTTCAGATCAATGTACTTGTTATTATGTGGATACAGAGAACTATAGCTTTCCCTGATGGTTGTTATCCATCAGTTGCTCATGCTTAGCTAAGGAGGTTACTGACTGGTAACCTTTTGAGGGTTGTGAATATAATGGCATCCTAAAAAACGAGGCTAATCAACATCTCCGTCAAAATGGAAACCAATTGTAATATCACCTACTGATGATATAGTCCTTTCGTTAATTTTTCCAACGGTGATGCATCAAAAACTGAGAACACACCAGTTCATGCAACAGATCAAAATAATTGAATTATATCGCCTCGAACATCCACATTCTTTTTTACGAAACCAAGTTTCTGAACTGTTACCTTCCACCTGCCATGGTTACAGACTCTCAAAAAGTGTTAAAAAATTTTGTTGATAAATTAAAGTACACTCAGGGAAAAACAGCATTTTAAAATCAAAAATAAAATTTTTGTTTTCATAATGCACGTTTTAAACCAAACCATTTTTATTTTAACAATGAAAATTTTTAAATTAAGAATGAAATTTTTGAATTAAGAATGAAATTTTTGAATTAAGAATGAAATTTTTGAAGTAAAAATGCATTTTGGATTTAAAAAGAAACATACTTAAATTAAAAATAGAAATGAATGTTGATTCAAAAACTTGCTCTTTGTTCAAAATTTTTTTGTGAGAAAATATTTTTTTGTGAGAAATCCAACAAAAACAATAATGAGAATCGATTTTTTTTTAATTTTGTTTTTACAATAATTCATGGATTCTTTTTTAGGAAAAGGGAAGTATAAATAGGTTATTACAATTCAATGTTTAATGTTCCACTATGTGATGGCGTTGGATTGAATTTCAGGTTAATGTCATGGCTTGAATCCGGAGGAGAATATAAAATAAAGAAAAAAAGGAGAATAAGGAGAATAACAAATAAGAAATAAAGATAGCAAACAGTTAAGGCGAAGGAGAAAAGAAGAGGAGAACAAGCGGAGGCTATATTTATGTAGTTGGGACTCGGATTGAGAGAAAATGAAGAGAATGCCGTTGGATACAATTTCGAATCCGGAAGAGAAAATGATATAGAGAACACTGCATCGCTTTTTTTCTCATAATGCTTAAAATAAAAATAAACATTTTTAAATTAAAAATTTTTTTTCTTGATTTAAAAATTTTACAATGAACATTTTTAAAACAAAAATGTTGGTATTTACATCACTTTTAAATACGTTTTTGCCCATTTTAAGCACGTTTTCATATGTTTTTATAATTTTTTTCCCCTGAGTGTAGGAGAAATTCTTATCCCTCTGCAGGACAAGCAACGCCACTTTTTTATCTTTGCTAAAAATGGGTTACTTCTACTATTGGCACAAAATAGTTATTTAGGGGGATAAATTTATTATTTACGTACATATGTATGTATGTATGTATGTACAAGTTTTTTAACTACTTTATGTATGTATATATGTATGTATGCATTGTGCAAAAAAATAGCATTACTAATTTTATAAATAAATAAAAAGTATATACAATTAAATTTAATGTTTGGCATTTGCGTTGAAAGATTTGTGCATATTTCACACAAAGGTTATTGTTTACATTTAAATACGAATGAAGAAAAGAAAGAAAATACATATGTATGTATGCAGAAACCTACATATACAAGTATGTATGTACATTAGGGTGGTCCTTAAAAAGTCAAATTAGCGATTTTCTTCGGTATCACCCCCTAGATCGGTAACAGCACAGTCAAAGATATCAGATATAAACTTTGGTAACCATAGGAGATGGTTAAAGGGAAAACTCTATAGAGATTCGTATAATTTAATTAATTTGTTTATATCTAATTACCAAAATCGATATTCCTGAACTCAAATATATTAAATATAAATTTTGGTCCAGATCCGACACGGTTAAGGGGTGTCGTAAAGGGGTCAAAGTTCAGACCAAAATAAGGACCAAACAATAAATACTTTTTAGTTGCTTGTTTTTCCGACAGGGTAGGACTATGATGTATTGTGGAACGATCTTCCGTCATCCCTTGTCAAAAAATACACCAAACAATAACATAACATTTTTTTTTATCTAATACCCACAATTATTAGTTCTGAACTCGAGCATACCAAATATAAATTTTGGTTCAGATCGGAGACGGTTAAGGGATGTCGCACAGTGGTCACATATGCTAATATGAATTTTGACCCCTGTATGACGCCCCTTAACCGTCACCGATTGGGACCAAAATTTATATTTGGTATCCTTGTATGTATGACTATCGATTTTATGCATTACATATACAAAAACTTCAACTTAATTTTTTCAGCCTCTATAGTTTTCGGACATTTGGCCGCTGTGCGACGCCCGTTAGCCGTCACCGATCGGAAACAAAATTTATATGTGGTATATTCGACTATATTAACATCCATAGAGTGGCTGAGGTTAAAGTAGTATGATATACAATTTGTCTCCATAAATTTGGGCACCACCCTAATGTACATACTTATTTATATATACATATAGCAGATATATCTGTGGCAATTTGCAATAATCGCTTAAGTCTTAAAAAATGATTTCGAGATAAATTGATTTTTATATTCGAAGGCGTTTCTTAACAAATCATAAAAGTCGATTAAAAACTATGGACGCAAAATCAGTGAGCCATCCACAATGTTACAATCGAATTTTGCAAATAAAACAAAATGTCATGAAAAAATTTGATTAAATACTTTGGCTGTTATAGCAAGTTTAATATCTATACCTCTATTGTAAGTTAAGCCTAAATGTTTTTATTTATATCTTTTGATTGAATTAAGTTATAAACATGGGGGTTTTACAGAAATATAGTGATTTAAAAGGAGAATAACGTGATATATATATCTCGAAATCTTCCTAAGTCGACTTAAGCGGTTATTGCTTGTGACCACAGATATATCAACAAAAAGTTTGCAAAATAAATGTACAACAGATGTACAATAAAAATTCATATGAATAACTAACTTAAGATTTTCCATTAATAGCCTTTCAGTTTAGTTTAGTTGAACCGATGAATCAGAACTTTCGCAAAAGTGCTGAATGTGACAAACAATCACTCAAACCTATGTGCAAGTGTACATATGTACATGAATTTATGTACTATGTAGTTTAGGTTTGAATATAGTTATAATGCAATGCATAATTGCACATGACATCGTCAATCAAAGACACCATACCGTTTAGACAGTTGTGCCATTCATTGTTTGGCGAGGTGTGAAATATTTGCGATTTGTAAAATTTTAAATGCTGACTAATTGAGATTAATTGTAAGCGGATTTTGAAAGGAAAATGCCAAAGCTTTTTGTAAATATACCAACCAATTTATGGTTCGAGATCCAGAGTGTATTTACCCCTGGGGCGCTTTCCTAGCGTTTTTCAGGCGGAAGTATTCGCCATCAGTGTGTAGAGCTAAACATACGAAGCAAATATGTGATGAGAACATCACTATATTGAGTGATATCCAAGCGGCACTCAAAGCACACTGGTCTCGTGTGAGATTAACTCCGCGCTAGTCCTAGAGTGTATAAATAATCCAAACGACCTAGTCGCTAGGAACTCAATACCTCCAGTGCCAGAACATAGACGAGTAACAGGAAATGAGATAGGGGACGGCCTCGCCAGAGAAACAGCAGCTGAGCAATTGGGCCTGAGCCATTTCTAAGTATATGAACACATGCAAAAAGAGAAGACCTCAAGCTGGAGTAACATCGTTTGAGGGAAAAGAACTGACATCAAACAGCCGGTATGTCTCAGACAAAGCTTTTACTCTTGAATGAGATTAGACTTCTGGAGGTGATGTTATGTTTTTTAATAAAAAAACGGTGATGGTAAAACAACTAACTCCCTATTTATATTTATGTATTTCAAAATGTATCGTATAAAATTATTTTTTTCCATTTTACCTCTCTACCATCTTCATACGCACAACACTTATTTACATATGTATGTAAATACGTCAGCAACAAGTGCACCAAAAATAAATTATATTTAATCTTCATATAACACTTTTTAAATAAAATAAATAATTACCGACAAATCTTCGCTCCAATACCAACGACCTTAACCATGAGCTGTGGGGATTTGAATTTAATTGATGCTCACTTGCATTATACTTAAATCTGAACACACGTATTTTCTTATTTCTTATATTTTCAATAAGAAATCGCCAAAAATTAACAAAATTCAATGTCAATAAAAAAAGCAAAATTACACTTGAATTTTGTGCCATAATTTGACAAGACAAGTATGTGTCAGCGGCTGTAGACATAACGGCGGCGCGTCACGACGCTGCGTTGAAAATGATAACCCAGCATATAACTATATAATAATATAATACAATGGCGATATTATAACTCTGACGAGTTTTATGGCCGAGCTTCTCTCCCAATTCGAGGTGTGCTCCTTTTTGTTTTTCCTACTAATTGGGTGGACCTACAGTTTTATGCCGGCTCCGAACGGCGAATGCATTTTTTGTGAGAAGGTTTTTCATGGCAGAAATACTCTCGGAGGGTATGCCGCCCACTGCCGAGAGGTGACCGCTGTTCTTAAAAAACCCAATAATTGGATTTTTACTAATTAGAAAAATTGTTTTGGTGTTTTGCTCGGGCCGTGGTTTGAACCCGAGACCTCTGGCATAGCAGGCGAGCACTCTACCCACTGCACCACAGCGGCCACTAGGGGGATTGATAAAAGTTCGTTTTCCACTACAGTACTATTTAAACAAAAAAAAAGCTATCAATAAGGAGCTATCATATGTATATATTTCTCGTCCATGAAGATAGAGGATATCTATTTCACATATAACACGATATCATATTAATAATATACAAATAAAAATAGGTAAAAAAAACTTTTTAAGTTAAACGGTTTTATGTTATACATACATTGCAATGTTTAAGATAAATGTACTAAAAACCAAAAAATAATAAAATAGATACAGTCGTGGGAATTATAAACATTTGCATAGACTAGACTAAAATAAAACCGTGGGGCACGTCAATTGTCTACAATCTTTGATTAAAATGTTTGTTTTGTAATGTTACACTATAATTAGGCAGTTGTTCAACCGACAACGATGGACGTGTGATAAGTAGGGCTAGAATGTGGAAAAAAGCTAGCAAGCTCGATTATAAGCGAGTTTTAGGGTTTCATAGTGGTGAGCGAGTAGTACTTTTATCATATGTTTTGTCGATTAAAGACAAACTACGAGCAGTGAAACGATTCCTCGTGTGAATGTCCAACGATAAACTAGTTGAAACATCTCTTTTATTAACATGGAGTGTATAACTATTGGAATTTCCATGAGCAAGAAAATAGTAAGTATTTTCCTCACCGTCTGCGGGCCAACTGCCTAACGACGAATTAAACGATTCTTCTATCGCACATTAAGTCGATAATTTGTAGACAATTGACGTGCCCCCCGGTTTTATTTTAGTCTAGTCTATGCAAATGTTTATAATTCCCACGACTGTATCTATTTTATTATTTTTTGGTTTTTAGTACATTTATCTTAAACATTGCAATGTATGTATAACATAAAACCGTTTAACTTAAAAAGTTTTTTTTACCTATTTTTATTTTCTAGTTTTTAGTTTTTATTTCGCATTCTGTTTAATTCATTTAGTGCTTCATTATTGCAAGGTTTCTTGCCCGTTAGTTTATTGCAGTCCAACGCCTCTATAGCGACCCACGCGCCACCTATCGGAAGTTTTTTTTAGGAAAATATTTCCTTTCAAGGTAGTAATACATGTTCCGAATTTCAGCCAAATCGGACCATAAATGCGATTTTTGTAAATATAGCGACCCACGCGCCACCTAGCGGAATTTTTTTTTTAAGAAAATATTTCTTTTCAAGGTAGTAATACATGTTCCGAATTTCAGCCAAATCGGACCATAAATGCGATTTTTGTAAATATAGCGACCCACGCGCCACCTAGCGGAATTTTTTTTTTCAGAAAATATTTCTTTTCAAGGTAGTAATACATGTTCCGAATTTCAGCCAAATCGGACCATAAATGCGATTTTTGTAAATATAGCGACCCACGCGCCACCTAGCGGAATTTTTTTTTTAAGAAAATATTTCTTTTCAAGGTAGTAATACATGTTCCGAATTTCAGCCAAATCGGACCATAAATGCGATTTTTGTAAATATAGCGACCCACGCGCCACCTAGCGGAATTTTTTTTTTTAAGAAAATATTTCTTTTCAAGGTAGTAATACATGTTCCGAATTTCAGCCAAATCGGACCATAAATGCGATTTTTGTAAATATAGCGACCCACGCGCCACCTAGCGGAATTTTTTTTTTAAGAAATTATTTCTTTTGAAGGTAGTAATACATGTTCCGAATTTCAGCCAAATAGGACCATAAATGCGATTTTTGTAAATATAGCGACCCACGCGCCACCTATCGGAATTTTTTTTTCATAATATTACATTGTCATCGGGGTTATACATGCGTGCAAAATTTCAGATTAATCGGTTGACAGGAAGAGGGTGAAATTTGAATTACTAAATTTGACCCAAGAATAAAGAATAAATAATAAAACAAACGGGGTGAGCTAAATAAAACCGTTTAAAAATAGGTTGTCATGCTAACATTTTTCACCTCACTGTGCAAGCGCCTAATCTAAAAATGAAACAAAAACAATTCAAATTAACTAAATTAAATCTGTATAAAGCATGTGGGTCATTGCAACACCAACCACAAGTAATTGATGCCAGGCAGCAGCAGCATGAAATACCTCAACGCCTCAAATAGTCGTTCGATAGATACGCAGATAGGCAAGAGCAAAGGTGCTGCTGCCGAAAGCACACAAAAATGTACATATGCATGTATATTGACTTAGCTAACTCAGCCGATTTGGCTAGAACGCAAAAATCTTATTTGCCTAAAAATCTAATTTTCTAAAAAAAAAAAAACAAAAAACAGATGGATATTTCAATACCCATAAATGCACATACATACTTACATATGTACATACGTGTGTACTTATGTACATATATGTTTAGCCGTAATTGTGCCTAATGAGTAGAGATCCAACCAACGCATTATGTTAAATGCTAATGCTTATTCGAATCGCAGCCGCGCCGTCAAAGTAAATTTAATTATAAATTTAAATATAGGAAAATAATTAGGAGTGTACATTAGACCGTATCGCAAAAAAAAAAATTAAAGCGTGAATAACCGGTATTCATGAACATTGACGTGTAAAGAGTTTCGAAATCGGATATTTATTCCCTTTTCCTTATTCCTTTTTTCCTGGGTTTCTATGGATTAAAATGCGACTATCGTTTTTGTAATTTTTAGTTGTCATTGTGACTGCTACTATTTTGTTGTTTTTGTTTGTTTTGGTTTTTGGTTTTTAAATTTTGGTTTTTTATTTTCTTTTGTTTTGTATTACTCAGAAACATGCAAGATCATCAGAGTCCACGTTTGACCCATATCTGGAGACCCGGCCTAGGAATCATAAAGATTAGAGCTCCGTGTAGAAGCCCTGCTCAACACTTTTCATTTGATACCAATATTGCTCAGAAACATTCCGGGTTAATCCGGGGTCACATTTTGACCCATATTTGGGGACCCGATCTAGGACTCATAAAATGAGTAGAGCTCTATGTGAAGGCCCTGCTTAACACTTTTTATTTGATACCAATATTGCTCAGAAACATTCAAGGATCATCCGGTCCTCATTCTGGGCCATATCTCGGGACCCGACCTAGACATCATAAAGAATAGGCATCCATGTAGTATCCCTGCTCAACACCTTTCATTTGATACCAATATTGCTCAGAAACATTCAAGGATCATCCTGGTCCTCGTATTTCCCCATATCTCGGACCCGACATAGGAATCATAAAGAGTAGAGCTCCGTGTAGAAGATCTGCTCAAAACCTTTCATTTGATACCAATATTGCTCAGAAACATTCCAGGATCATCTGGATTATCGTTTCGACCCATATCTCGCGACCCGACATAGGAATCATAAAGAGTAGAGCTCCGTATAGAATCCCTGCTCAGAACCTTTCATTTGATACGAATTTTGCTCAGAAACATTCCAGGATAATCAGGGTCATCGTTCTGATCCATATCTGGAGACCTGGCCTAGGGGTCACAATTAAAAGAGCTTCATATCGAAGTCCTGCTCAAAACCTTTCATTTGATACCAATATTGTTCAGAGACATTCAAGGATCATCCGGGTCCTCGTTTTGGCCCATATCTCGGGACCCGAACTAGGAATCATAAAGAGTAGAGCTCCCTGTAGAAGCCTTGCTCAAAACATTTCATTTGATACCAATTTTGCTCAGAAACATTCAAGGATCATCCGGTCCTCGTTTTGATCCATATCTGGAGAACCGGCCTAGGAGTCACAATGAAAAGAGCTTTATATCGAAGTCCTGCTCAAAACCTTTCACTTGATACCAATATTGTTCAGAAAATTAGACAGGTAGATGTAGGTATGCATATCCATACATTTGCATACATGTTCAAACAGGTTGTCCCTTTTTATTTTGCCTATTTGTCGTATTGTTGCAGAAAACAACAACAACAACTTCGCTTCGCTTCGTTACTGTTGTTGCTAATATTTGCATTTGCACGACT
Source organism: Urophora cardui (assembly GCA_960531455.1). NCBI lineage: Eukaryota > Metazoa > Arthropoda > Insecta > Diptera > Tephritidae > Urophora > Urophora cardui. The sequence continues at coordinate 43,244,415 of OY482673.1, forward strand.
ATGCATGCAAGCATTTGTAAGTACATGCCTAGCTAGTAGCTACCTACCTACCACTGACAATGCCAAGCGATTCACACTGACACAGCAGCGCACTAACACAAAGGTCATTTACGGTTTACGCATTTACATGTTTACGCGTAAACTTTACCTGTTTTTCGAAATTACTCGTAGCTACAGCAAAGATGTTTACACATCAAAAGTTCGCCGTACACTCCCCGTACATACAATATTTTTTTGGAAGACTTTTCCGGAACAATTTTCTTTTACGCAGCGAGATGTATATATATATATCATATCTTCGGTATTTATAGTCAGATCGTAAAGTTTAATAAACCATTGTCTTTGTCTTGAGAGGACGGTTTTTACTACATATGTGATCGTATTAACCCTATGTGCGCCATTGGTTTACTTATCACCCAGTACATAGTTTTTAAGACCCCAACATACCTTATATATGTCAGCATGTTAAACGTCGTCAAAAATCATTAATCTTTTGTGAAAGAAGTATTTCGATGACTTCAGTTCAAACCGAAATAAACACATTTAACATTCTGAGGAATTAATGTTTTTGCTTTCTGTTGTCTTTTATATCGCTATTCTGGCAGCTGTTTTCCAAAGACAAATATCAAGAGAAAAACAAGTTGGTTAGAATAGTTGGTAGAATAGCTTAGTTAAGTCCTTTTTACAAAGGTTTTTTTCTGAGGAGACCCTTAGTGAAATTTTATGGCGAATAATTTTCTAGAAAATTTTAACCCTCTAGCGACCATAAAAATACATTTTTGCAGACTTTCTAAAAAGGGATCAAAATAACCTGTTCGCGTCCTCTACAAAGTAGAGTTAGATATATAAAAATATCTGCAAGACCTACATCAGACGATTAAATTTAGAAAAAGGCTTTACGACTTGCTGATCTTGCCTTCTTAAACTTCTGGTTAGTGTACGAGAATAATCACAATTAGCGAGCACCCTATTAATTTTTTGTATATACATACATTTGTAGGTATGTATTACATTCTATGTACATTTATACATAAATATAGGCCAGACATACATATTTTTGCAAATTTATAAACATTTAAATGTTAATTATTGTATGTGCATATGTAAATATAACGAAAGGAGAATTAAATAAATTTTACGCTTAATGAGTTCGTGTGAAAACATTTCTTGTTTAAATGCAAATGAAAATTAAACATAATTGTGTGTTAAATTATTATAATAAACAATATCATGTTTAATGATGATGTGTGAAGCAATTTAATGCTTGGAAACTGAAATATGTATTAATTCAATTACGCAGTATGTTTGTACGACATTTCCTGGGGTTATGAATTCAAGTTGAAATTAAATATAAAGTAATAAAAAAAGGTAACAATAATATTTCAGGATCAGTGGGTTTCGAACTCGATTGTAGTGCTAATAACATAACACTGCTACATAATTTAAGATTTGTTGTCTGGGGGCTTCATTTGCTCAAATATTTTTTTACTGCGATTTTAAATTTGCAAAATTTCGTCTGAGAGATTTTTAAATGAATGAAAAAAGGCTTAAAATACATATTATATAAAAATATCTTGTTAGAAAACATAATAAAATTGCACGAGCTTTAATTTCGTAGAATACTTTAACCCGCTCACACCCGCACTAAGAGGTCGTTTTGCCACTTTTTTCTAACCTTCGAAAAAAAATTGTATTTTGAAGGTCGCTAGAGGGTTAATATGTTCTATGCAATTATTCGCAATAAAATGTCACTAGGGGTCACCCCAGAGAAAATCTTTGTACAAGGCACGTAAAAGACGGAACTTAAAATGCGAACGAAAAAAGATTCTGAAGGTGGCACATCGCCAAAACCGGTTTATGAGCAAATCAAGCTTAACAAGGGATGACTAAAAACGTCTAACTTTTTCTCTTGTTGCCATAGCAACATGTGGCTATCATTTCCATGTCGAGTGTATTTCCAGTATAATATGAACAGCATTGATATATGTACAACTAAAAGGAATATCAAAATGCCGCAGACAGCTACTGTATATATGATACATCTACAACTCTATAGTTCAAAAATATTAACGTGACAACAAATTAATAATAATATCTGCGTCAAGCGCATTTTCGTTCTTCGAATAAACAGCACGTTTATCTCATTGTGATTTTCTTTTTGTTTTTTTTTTTGTTGTTGCTGCTACTATTTGAATTAATATTTTAATAATGAAAAACAATTGCAGTGCACCAACACCACAACAATTCAACTTACCTCCTTCTCTTTGTCATCTGCATCATTTGCCGAATCTGTTTGCCGTTCTGGATCGAGTTCCTGCAAATGAAAATTAAAAGAGAGAGTGAGAGGGGAAAGAGCAAATAAGTATAAATAATATTTATTAATTATTCATGTACGTATATTTTTGTTGCCAATTACTTGTACAATGTATGTATGTATAAAATTCAAAAATTATAGGCAATTAATCAACGTCAGGCGTGTGTGAATGCAAATGTTAAAGACTGACCAATGAAATTCAATAATAAATTTGATTTTGTACACGATTAAGTACTTTTAGAGGCTGCCAGACAACAGACACAGACAACACTTGAGGTTAATTGCGTTGTAAATTATAAATATATATGTATTTTCTAATATTAAACATTTCAAGCAAATGCAACAAATGGAAATTTGGGAATATTCTATGTATGTATACAATATCCGCGCTAAATTTGGAAGAAAAACTTGATTTTGGCCATTAACTCAAATACTAAAACAAATGTGTCTGAGCGATATATGTAAATTTAGTACATATGTGTGTAATTTAGTATTGTTGCTCTTGAACATACATAATTTAAACTATGCATTTTTTTGAAGCTTTCAAAGTTTCGGCATAAATTTGGAAGCATAGGGGATTTTGATGATTTCTGATAACAATTTATCTTTATTTCTAAAATAAATTAAGTAGCAATTTGAGAGACATGCGCCTAAAAGTAGGCAATACACTTTTTTGGATAAGATTTTCTAGGCGGAATAATTGCCGAACAGATATTTAATTAATCGGAGAAAGAGTTAAGAGAAACCTAGAGCAGAGAAAGAGTTAAAGAAACCTAGTGCAAAAGATCAGATAAAGAGTAGGAAGACTTGGCTTGCCTTAACATCACAAAAATATTTTTGAAAATATCGACGAACATTTTTTACGTGTTTTTAAACAAAAATTTTGGATACAGTGCTATAAAAAAAATTACTTACATCCATATCTAAATGTACAACGCCGGTGGATCTTCGTTTTGGTTTTCTTCTTCTTTGTATAGCCGATTGTGCAGCCAAATTACGATTATCATTCTCTTTGTCGTTATCTAAAGAAAAGCAGAAGAAATTTAGTAAAAGTATATGTATATTAAAAGGAATAGGACATGCGAAAAGGAAAATAAAGAAAAAGCAAAAAAAAAAAAAAAACAAAATACCTTTATCCTCACTGGCTTTGGACGTCGCGCTGGCAGCTGCTGCTGTAGTGCTGGTGGCAGTTGTTGTTGTTGCTGATGCAGACGTTGTTGAAGTTGTTGGAGTTGCAGTGTAAGTGCCAGCCCCCAGGCGCCGACCGAAAATGCCAACACCTTCGCTGCTAAGCGTTGATTCATTGCCAAACGTCGATGATGCGCTGGCATTAACCGGTGCCGAGACGGGTCGACCAATTGAATTTAACGATTGATTTGAAGAGTTTACTGCAAGTAAGGCGAGTGAATATGCAAAAAAGGGTTAATAAGTGGTTAAATGAGTGGTGAACTAAGTGGTTAATGACTAAATTCGAGATTAAAGTATATACATATGTAAGTACATACATATACATATTCTTTTTTCAACTTACATGAATTACTGTTGATACGACGCTGTGATATGGTTGATGATAAATTGGCGGCAGCAATAACAGCGGGCGCACTCGGTATGATTGTGCTATTGTTTGGCGGAAATGTATTCCCACTCGATGCATCCTCCAATTTAAACTAAATTTTGAATATGTGAATTAAAGCAGTTAATTAGTATTTTTTTTGTTTTGTAAAGTGGAAGTAATAAAATTTGATAAAAATTAACAATAAAGTGTAATTGCATAAATCTACAGCGAAATGTGTCCTACATTTTTTTCTTTCTTTTATTGGCAAACAGTTCGCAAATAAATCCTTAAGCAGGGCATGGGTATGGTTGTTAAATATTCTACCGACTTTTGTTTTAACAGTTTATTAAGGGTTACAAAATGGGTTCATCTACATTCATACAGGTTATGGCGGTTATAAAACGGTCTACTTAATGAATTCTGTGCGTTAATATATGTATACATATTTCCAATGTCTATTTTTCGTTTATGGGTGAGACAAATCATTAATTTTTAATTATATTTTTTTTTTTCTACCACAACCAAATTAAGTATTTGCAAGTAATATAATATTTTTTTAAACAAATTTATATTGCTACATATGTTTGTTAAATAATGATTATTTTTTTTGAGGAGTAATCATCTCGTGGAACTATTTTCTGTAATTTCTTGTTAAATTTTGTTTGGAGATAAACCAGCTTCTTTGCACAAAGAGTTTGTCTGAGGAGACCGCTAGTCAAATTTTATGGCGCATAATATTCTGGAATATTTTAGCCCCCTAGCGATCTTCAAAATACAATTTTTGGTACTTTCTAAAATAGTAGTCATAACGACCTCTTCGTGCGGGTGTTAGAGGGTTAAAGTGTCCTACGAAATTAATGCTCGTGCAATTTTACTATATTTTTCCTAGCAATATATTCCTATACGATATCTATTTTAACCCTTTTTTTCAGAAACGCAGAAAATAATTGAATACGTTCTATGCAGTAAATTGTGACAATATTTCCTATGAACGGATCGGTTTAAAACCCTGTCGGAATTAAATTTTTTTAACAACAAGCAACAAATTTTATAACTTCTTCGATTCCTTTTACTAAAGGCTGGTATCGACTTCTCAAGAAACAGCTCAAGAAATTTTTGGATTTATTTCTTGAGTAAAAAATAGTAGTAGGCAAGAAATTTTGACGTTTAGTAATCCACCGTGAATACCAAGTGAAATGAAGAAGAGTATCAAAAACGTAAACAAAATAAACCTTTTTGTAAACATAAGCAATTAGTAAGTTCCTAAAAAATATTAAATAAAAGCTTTAAATATATGTTTTCAATAGTTTTATTTTGTTGTTATTTTAGGAAATCATCGAAAGCGACGAGGATGACCTTATATTACTGGTAAACTGTGGTATATTGATGGCCGGAAAAGAATAAAATATGAGTGCCAACTATGCCCTTGCATCATTAGAAAAATTGTGCATTCTATTTTTCGTTTCTTTTTTGCCATTTTCACTAACGATTTCCACGATTTTTTTTCAACACGCAACAAACGTAAAAATTTCTTTAAGAAATAAATGCTCGATGATATATTTCTTGGCAAAACCTGTGTTGCTGTGTTCCCATAACGTTGAAAAATAGTATTAAAAAAGTGTACTAAATTTCTTGAGAGGTCGATACTCGCTCAAGAAAGTTTCACAAGAAAAATTTCTTGAGCATTTCTTGTACGTCATTTTATATGAAACTTTTGCGTTTCTTGAGAGGTCGATACTAAGCTTAACCATGAAAAAGCAATCAACACCGACTGAAGCATTTTGGTTATTTCAGAAGTTAGCGATGACGGATTTTAACAATTCTTTTTAAGGCAATTAGCAAATGATTGTTGAATTTATGTACATATGTATGTATGTCAGCAAAAGCAGCAATTTAAAATTTTCATGGAAAAGCGTGAAATTTGCTAAGCATAAAAGTGTGCTTGTGTTTATTTAGTGCGACATAAATAACAACTATGAATAATTATAGATAACGTACATGTATAACAATTAGTTTGGAAAAGACGCTTAGTAGGTGCTTAGGTTTAGTAGTTAAGATTTAGGTTTATATGTACAGATGATTATTGCTTTTCGTATGTATTTTTTTTTTTATTAAAAAGTATTCATGTATATAAAAATGTGATATTTAGATGGATATATAGCCAAAGAAAGCATAAACATAGGATGAAACATTGATTAGTAGAAGCAAAATTAAAAACACCATAAGGAAAAGAAAAATGTAGGCAAATACATATCGCACGTTTTATGTAATAAGGATTTAACTCAAAAAAAATTTTCTTTGGGAAAACGCAAATCAAGTTTTATAATTTCAAATAGTTTCCTTCTACGGCTAACTACAAAATCACTTTTATTTCCGCCATTTTTATCTTTTTGAGTATTTTATAAGACTAGACTCAAAGGCACTACCCAGTTATTGAAATATATGGCAAAATCCCAGAAATCGAAAATTTCGAGTTAAATCCCTATTGCATAAAACGGGCGATATGTATGTTTGTATGCATGCATCAGCGTTGGATAATTTTGAATTAATTTATAAGCAAATAATCACTACACTCTCAACGTTTTTGATAAGTTTACTAATAAAAAACTACTACATCCAATATCAGTTTGAATTACTTCGAATTACATACAATTATAAAGCTACTTCAAACAAAAAGGTTTCAATTAATAAGTAGGAGAATATCTAAATAGGTATAGTGTGTATGTATGTGGGCATATTAATATAATAATAACTAGCTAAATTTATTTGGAAAACAATTTAAAATTTAACTTAAGAGAACACAGTAGAGTTGGATTGTTAAACTGGGTTTGAAATATTTATGTATGTAATTTTATGTAGATATGTATGTACGAGTATATATTAAATTCCTTTTAAATATAAAAGCATAAATTTACATACATAAATATTTTTTCACATTTTTTTAGTTAGACCATATACCAATTTTTGCAGTTTTTATTATTAATAATTTAATTTTGTTTTTTTTTTTTTTTAGTTCTTAAGCAGATTTTTTTTCTACATTCACACCCATTGTTATTCACAAAATTTATTTGAGTTGGGGAAATGTTACATTTACATTATTATAATTTTTGCACACTTTCACCAATTAAATTTATTGTTAATAATTTATTGTTATTATAGTCCTATCTGTGGCCGCTGTGGTGCAGTGGGTAGAGTGCTCGCCTGCTATGCCAGAGGTCTCGGGTTCAAACCACGGTCCGAGCAAAACCAAAAAATTTTTCTAATTAGTAAAAATCCAATTATTGGATTTTTTAAGAGCAGCGGTCACCTCTCGGCAGTGGGGGCGGCATACCCTCCGAGTGTATTTCTGCCATGAAAAAGCTTCTCACAAAAAATGCATTCGCCGTTCGGAGCCGGCATAAAACTGTAGGTCCACCCAATTAGTAGGAAAAACAAAAAAAAGGAGCACACCTCGAATTGGGAGAGAAGCTCGGCCATAAAACTCGTCAGAGTTATAATAGCGCCATTGTATTATATTATTATATATAGTTCTATTTATTATTTTTATTATTATTTTAGTTCTCAAGTTGTGTCTTTGCTACATTAACATTCACGGTTATTCACAAAATTAATTAATCAAAATTTGGCTAAGCGTAGAATATCTATATTTATCATGAAAATTAACGCTAGTTTTATTTTTTATATTTTTTTTAAATAATTACTTCATAAAACGTAATTCCACACAATTGAACACAAAAAAGGGCAGCGTAGAGTGTGTGAGCAATCGAGTAGTCATAACAAGTGAATTTGAATGGTTCAACGAGTATAGGTACTCGTTAGGGAGTGACATGCTCGAAAAGCAACGAATTTTATACAACCACGAGAGCCATGGTGTTCTTATTTTACTACATAAGACATTTTATAGATACAATTTACTATCCAACACGCTTTTATTAGCTTCGCCTGTATGTTTGTATGTAAACATTGCATACTTTTAGGCGAAAGCGTGTGTATCCCTACGCTGAATGTAGGTTTTCAGTGGGAGATGTGCTTATTGTAATTATTTAACAATCTTATATAATGGTTTTTACTTTATCGATAAAAAAAAATTACGATTTTTACGATATTTGAGGTTTACTCAAAGTTTGCTCACAAGCTCTAGCTCAAAAGCTTTATAGGCTTTTGAGTTATTAGTTACATTTACTTAATTTTTTTTTTATAGATATTCTGCACTTTTATCATAAAACAAACAACACTTTTTTTAAATGTTTCTGTATTTGAATGACTGTTTGTGTATTTAACAAAGTGAATTTTCTCAAATGCATTCAGGGAAGGAGAAGAACGTGTAAGCCGTTGTGTTTTTATGTTGGCATTGCTAGTGGCATTTATGATGGCTGATGAAAGCACTCTCAAAAAAAAAAAAAAAAAGTTTCCTAAAAATAAAAAACATAAACTAAGCAAAAGAAAGTATCTCAAGTGCACTCTTGCATTTACTATACACAAATTATTCTCACAAAGGAACGAAAAGGCAAATACAACGAAGAAAGGACGTTTACAAATTTTGTTTTCGAGGGTTCAACTATTTTTGGTGGGTTGTATGTATACATTTCTGTTTGCACTACACTAAACTTAATTTTTGATTGTTTATTTATTTTTTTTTTGTAACATATTTCATTCATTTTGTTTTCTTGTACTAAAAGAAAAGAGTCATACGCAAGCGCATACAAATGCATTACCTTACAGCCAGCATCGAATTTCAAACGCCAAGAGGGACGCCGCTCAGCCATTGCATGCGAATGCGAATGCGACGACGATGACGAAGATGCCAAATTATTGCTGCCGCTATTCGCTGTCGTCGCAACAGTTGCGCCGCTAATATTACTACCACTACTACTACTACAACTATTAATACTACCAGCAGTTCTATTTTGTGTTTGCGTTTCATTGTTGGTGGGCGATTCCTCCTTGCCGCCCAGTGTAAGCGATGAGGAATCTAAGCTTCGTCGGCCGCTATTCAGCACTTTTCCACCAAAGCTACTAGCTATTAGTGTGATATCAGTGTGTTGTGGTGCGTTGCTGCCATCACCACCTCCACCTCCACCACCACCACTACTGCTTTCGCCATCCTGATGATGTAGAAATGCTGCTGGCGGTAGTGAGCGGGTTTTGCTAACAGCTGTTAGTACATGAGCACCACCTACACCACCTCCGGCATCTATACCAACACCGTATTTAACCGCTCCCGGCCGGGAAGCGCACTCGTAGGCATCGACAGCATGAGGTACGTAAGGTATTCGTTTTTCACGCAAGCGTACAGGACTTTCCAGTGTTGGGGTGGTGGTGGTTGGGGTTTTAGCGGTGCTTGTGTATGTTGGCGTTCTATCAAAGGTTTGCGCACTACCAACACCTTCATTCGCTGCTGTCGTCGTTAATGGTAGTGGCGTCAAACGCGAACGATCGCTATGTATGGAGGAGATGGTGGTGGTGGAGGTCGGCAATTCGGCCGAAGCAGAACGACGTTTCGGAGTAGTAATTTCACTGCCAACAACAGCACCAATTTGTTTTGTGGGCTTGATGACACTCTCAGTCTTTTCATTTGGCTTCTTATTTATTTCAATAAGTTCACTTTCTTCCGATTCTTCGGTTTCTTCTTCATCTTCCACCTCTTTTTCTGTCTCTTTACCATCTTCATTTTCTTTTTGTTCTGTCATGCTTGCGGGTTGCACTGTTTTTTCCGCTTTTAAGGATTCACTTGACTCTTCTTCTTCTTCATTTTCATTCTCACTCCCATTCTCTTCTTCTTGTTCTTCGTCGCTCTCTTCATCACTTGACTCATTTGTCTCTTGTTTTATGGCGTTTTCAACTTCCGCCACTACTTCATCACTCTTATCAATTTGAATCTCCTGTGGGCTAACCACTATCGTTGTTTCCACAACTTCAGTGGGCGATTCGCTGCCAACATACGAATGTCTCGGCGTTAGCGTGTATGTAGCACTCACTTCGCCGTCATCATCGTCGTCCTCGTCCTTATTGTCGTCGGTAGTCTCATCTGTCGCTGTTTTTGCCTTTGTGGCCCTTCGTGTGGGCGTTATAATTGTAAATGAAGCCGTTACATTCTCGTCATCATCGTCAGCGGCCACAATACCTTCGCGGTTCTCTGTTATTTCTTCTTGTGTTCGCTTTCCTTCACTCGCATTTTCTCGCGTAAATTCTGTATTCGTTTCGATTTCTACTTCTTGCTGTCCGGATGTCGATGCATCTATTGTTATTGCTGTAGCTTCTTTCGTTTCATTCTGTTAATAATTTTTTTGTTTAGTTTAACAAAATTGGTTTTTTGCATGTAGTGTTATGTTTGTATGTAGGTATGCATGTGGTACGGAAAAAAATGGTTGATAAAAGAAATTTATGTTTACGAATATCGATAAAAATTAGCGTAAATACATATACATATACGGTAAGAATAAAAAAACATTTCGTTAAAACATTTACATAAATATATATTTTATATTTTTAATACAACTAGCTGAGCACGCGCATGCGCGTATAAAAAATTGTTTTGAATGCGATACAATCTAAGTAAAATCTCATATTTTTCAATACTACTCCTATGAATAATTAACATCAAATTAACATGCAAATTTTGAATTGCAATTCATGCAAATGGTAAAACTGTATTTATCTGAGAATAAAGAGATTTCGTTTTGTGAGAAACATTGCTGCTTCTTCGCAACTCATTCGGACACTTCCATATCAATTAGGATCCCGGACACGGCGAACATTTTTCAATACGAAGCTTACACCATACAGCAGTCGTACAAGGCTCTACTTGTAATAGCATTGACAGACGGCAGCGATAATCCCGATTACGGCAACACTTAATTCGATTAAAATTTTACCCTGACAGACGGCAAGTATTGCGGATTAACAAAACAGCTGAAGGAAGGTAGGCGCAGCGGCGAATTCAAAAACTTCTTGTTTTATTTCCTAAGGTAGGGTAATGTCAAAATCAAAACGAAATCACATCATGGTCAATAGGAATGGGCGAGTCCCAAACGAATTCAGATTTCAACCAAGGCGAAATATCATTTTGACATTACAATCTACCAATTACAATAACAAATAACATTCGAAATTTCTGAATTCACTTATGCGCCTACCTTCCTAGATCTGCCTTGGGTTCTTCTTTTTCTTCCCTCTCATTCACAATAGACATTTTTCACCAGGGATGTCATTACAAAATGCTCTAATCCGCTAAAATTTTGAGGACTAACTCAAGAGATATTCCGGATTACCTCCACTTAATTCTCAAGTTAAGTCCGAATTAGCTAGATATTCCGGATTAGTGCTGCCGTCTGTCAATGCTATTACGGAGATGTGAGGCAGCCCTGAGTGCTCTGGGATCTGCAACGGTGTCATCAAGCTTAGTCAGACAGTGCAGAGAGTGGGTAATGGGCTTAGCAAGTTGACATAACGTATCCCAGAACTGGGTGCCGGGACACCGAGATATTTAGGGAAACGAAATTACTGATGAGCTAGCTAGGCAGATCTCGGCTCTTTATATCACAGAGACGCAGGAGGTTCTTCCGCCCCTGGGCTGCATCAAGGGCCGAATCTCTTGGCACTGGTCGAGGAAGCTAAAACCAGATGCGAGACGGATGTAGGCCTGCAGGGTCTGCAGAAGTCTGTGGCCTGCATACAATGAAATGCGATCCTCGGCCATTCTAAGAGAAATGTCCCTCCTTCCCGCTTAACTGCGGTATTCGCAGAACATTGGGATAATCAGGAAGCTGCCTTCACAGGCATTTTCTAAGCGACAGGCGGTGCGAGACTCCGCAAATATAGAGCATTCTGCGCTTCATTAAGCGAAAACGTTTAAGCTTTATGGGTGTGTAGTATTAGAATAGGAAATTAAGACTCTATTTTCTTTTTTATTTGTTTTTCCGACAGGGCTGGAATGTGAGGTATTGTGGAGCAAATTTCTGACATTCAATATTGTCTATGAGTGCCCCTGCCTTGAACCTAACGCAAATGATTAATGAGTTGCAGGAGACTAGATTCCGCATAAACAGACAGACAGCAGACGAAGATCGCTTAATCGGCTCACGTCACCACTTTGATTATATCGTTGTATTTCTTTTACTCTTTGTTTCAAACATCGACTTACTGACGAAGACTATACCACTGTACGAATATTGTTTGCGGATAGTAACTAAGGACAGCTCATTTTCTCGTTTAACTATTATTAATATACATACATACATACCTCGAAGACTAGAAAATTAATAGCAATATTGTAAAGGGCACAGTTTAAATGCTGTTTTGATGCTTAATTGTAATATTTCAGCCAGCTTAGATTAATAATATATTTAAAAAGTATGTGTTTTTAAGTATTTATATTCCACTTCTGAATTCCTTTTTTTAAATAACCGCTCACCATCTTTCTTACTCACCCAACAGCTGAAAATGGAAATTACAACAATGATTCATAAAACGAAATCTCCAACTGAATAATTTTAGCTATGATAAAAACTACATATTACAATCATAACTTTTAAAATTTAAACTATAATAAAATTATAATATTAAAATAATTTTACAGCATACATACACATAATAAATATGTAGTTCATACTATTTAAAAAAAATCAAACTTAATAAATAAACGTTGGACCTTTATAATGCTTTAAATAAGCTAAACTAACTTACAAAATTACTAAAATTTCAAGAAGAAACATTATTGTAGACTAAAGACTACGCAATACTTAAAAAAATTGACCTAAACAAACTAAATATTTATGTAGAAGTAGAGCGCTAAAACAAATTTATAGGCGAATGTCTAATCCTATGCAGATGAGATGGATGATCTCAGGAATTAAGTTTTTTATTGCATTTAATTAAAAGAAAAAAAAAAACGGCGGATGCTGTCAAGTGTTGCTTTACTTTTATTTATTTATTTATTATTTGACCAAAACGTACGCTGGGCTGCTTGCAATGCTATGCTGCTGCGGTTAATGGCATGTTTTAGCAATGACTAAAACAAACAGCATCAAGCATCAGAAATGAACGAGTGAAAACAAGTAGTGAGTTTTGCAGTAGTAGCTACTTATTTTATAAAAAAACACACACAAAATATTTATTGCACTGATGACCTAATGCTAGAACTATGTATGTACATCTTTTTTTTTTAGATAAAAAAACCAAAATCAATACCGTTTTAATATTTTTTTTTTATATTTAGTATGTATGTACATTATGTTTGTATCCAAAGCCAAGGTGGTGGCCACAAATCCAGTTAGAAAAGGTGGGGTTGGTGGTGTTATACGCCTATGGTGAATTTTTTATTTTTTTTTGTAGTGTACAGTTGGACTGTGGTGTGTTGGGTTTGCATTGGCCGTGGTGGTACGTTTGGATTGGGTTTCTTGGTATGAGTTTGATTGAACTACAATTTATTTAAAAAAATTCAAAACCAACAATCGTTATTTATTTTCCATAGCCTAAAACATTAAACCGTACCATTTCCAAAGCAACATTGTTTTATTTTAAAAAAGATGAATTCACCGCTTTTTGTATCGACTGTGATCTGAAACATGTTTGACTTTTTTTTATCAAAATTTGTGTATCTTTTATAATTGAGCAACAACAAACTTTTATCCAGATTTCGAACTTGAAATAGTATAGCTATTTGAATATCACAGTTTATGGAAAAGCGGTCTGATGGTATGGTAGTAATGATGGTTGTGCTGGTGGGCATGTTGTAGGAATTGACTGTGAGACAAACACCACGAGGACATTTTACGGTATACAAAATGAGTTTCGATTTTGATTTCTAGGTTATACATACATACATATGTGTAAACTATACATATTAACTATACTGCACAAATATTTGCCAATTCTTATGTTTGAATAAATCTAACAAATGTTATATTTAAATGTAAAATGACGTTCTAGTGTTACAGAAATACATATATTTTTATAAACTTAAATATATGCACTTAGATTTTTTGTAAGTATTTATTTAATAGCAATATCTTAAAATTGGTTGCTCATTGTACTTACGCTGCTGCTATTATTGTTGTTATTCATGTTTGAATTTTTCTTTTTCACCAATTCTTCGGCGCTTTTAATTTCATCCAACGTTACACCCTGTGTTGAGCGACGCGTCTCACGTACACGTTTAGCATGTGCCTTGCGTTGAGTTTCGCTCTCTTCATCGCGCACCGGTGGCACAAATGATCTGAAAAAATCAAGTGAGTGAGTGAGAGAGTAATCAATTTTTTATATAAAATCAGCACTAATATTTTTTAAACAGATTTGTTTTACAGGTTAAAATAGTGTCATACTAGTAGTAGTGGTAGTGGTGGCAGAAGGCAAGAAATAGAGATATGCACATGCAAGAGTGGGCGCATGCGCTTTGGCTGAGCTTAGTGCAAATGGTTTCACTTGATGCCCGATGGTGGCATGGAGTACAATATTCTGCGACGAAACTGAAGAGGAGTAAATTTTCCTTTTTCCTTTAGAATGTCAGGCAAATTTAGTGCAGTTTTTATGTTTGGTTGGTTTGAGTGGCGAATTCCACAGCGCCGAAAAGCTGTTTTGATACCGCGACTCGTGACTAAATAATCAGAACCGGAACCAGAAGATGAAAGCAGAATATCAATTCTGAAATTGGGGCGGCTCTATATCCATCGTGTTGAGTTTAGGTATCTAAAAAGCCCCTCTGGCCTAACGTCCATGAGTTGCGAGAGGTTGTCGAGGAAAGACTTGCTAAGGAATTTTATTCTGTCCAGGCAGTGCGAAGGAAACACACATAACAGGTGAAAGATTACAGCTACGACACAGTGTTACGGTCGTTCCAAACCCAATCGAGTCGCGTGGGTAGGTACCAATAGCCGAATGTCCTGTGAATATTGCAGTTAAGCGGAGAATGTCCCTCTTGTGTTTTTTAGAATGGCTGAGGACGCATCTCATTGCAGGAAAGCCACAGGTTTCTGCAGACACTGCAGGCCCGCAACCGCTTTCATCTGGTTTTAACATCCTCAAACTAGTGTCCAGAGCTTCGGCGCTTGATGAAGCCCAGGGGCGCAAGAACCTGCTGCGCCTCTGCGATATGAAGAGCCGAGCCTTGCCTGCCCAGCTATTTCGTTTTCCTGGATGTCGTGCTGCCCCAGCCGGTATTATAATCTCATAGCTTTCTTTCCTAAGATCCACCACTTCCTGTGCGATGAAAAGTGTCTTTAAAATTTTTCTAAGGCCATAAATAAACATTTTAGGCGTCCAATAGAAGAACTAATCCATGACATAACCTAAGATATATTCTTTTTCACGCCATATTCGGAGTGATCCGTCGACGGATGGTTTTGGGATTCCCTTTTCGCTCTAACTTTTTTTTTATAAATAGTGAAGAGAAACCCATCTAATAATCTTGTCGAGGTTCACAAACGCTTTATGATAACTAGCTTATGCATTTGTTTAAGTTAGAAGTGCAAAGTTACATAGCACTTCCATAAGATTCGCTGTTCGAAACATAGTTTAGACCAGAGCTGGGCGCTAAGGATTACGATTACATTTTGATTACTTACGATTACAATTACTGTAATTGTAATCCTTAAATTTTTAGGATTACGACTACTGTAATCGTAATTGAAATTTTTACGATTACGATTATTGTAATTGTAATCCTTAAATTTTTAGGATTACAATTACTGTAATCGTAATCATAGAACGTACGATTACAGTTACTGTAATCGTAATCGTTAATTTTTTGGGATTACGATTACTGTAATCGTAATCATGGAACGTACGATTACAATTACTGTAATCGTAATCGTTATATTTTTAGGATTACGATTACTGTATTCGTAATCATAAAACGTACGATTACAATTACTGTAATCGTAATCGTTAAATTTTTAGGATTACGATTACTGTAATCGTAATCATAAAACGTACGATTACAATTACAGTAATCGTAATCGTAAAATTTTTAGGATTACGATTACTGTAATCGTAATGGTATATTCAATGATTACGGTTACAGTAGGTACTGTTGATAAAAACATTTCACACTGAAAAACTCTCATTCAGTTTATGAATACACATACTTTCCCCATAAAGGAGCCGTCTACATACATACATATATGAAGATTTAGAAATTGAGGAACAAATGCCCTATTTCAAAGAAATATTGCAATTTTTGCCCAAGCATCAACGCTGTGCAAGTCACACTCTGAATTTGCTGGCTAACACGGACTACCTCAAAATTCTCAAAGAAAGCAACGATCTTTACCAAAATCACATTCAGGTATTAAGCAACTAACTAAAATTAATAATACATAAAAATAAAATAGAGATTCTCTTGAACTGTACATCGAATCTTTTCGCCTCATAAGCAGAAAATTAAATACTTTTGAAAAGGAATTTTGAAAAATATAAATTTTCGGACCAAACTAGTAAGCGCCTAAAAGGAAGATAGGTGATATAGTAGACCGCTGTGCGACACCCCTTAATCATCTCCGATCGGGACCAAAATATATATTTGGTATCCCTTAGTGCAGGATTATCGATTTTGGGCATTAGATGTACAAGAAATTAAATTTAATTTTTTCAGTCTCCATAGAGTTTTCTGAAATTTGACCGCTGGGCGACACAACTTAGTCGTCTCCGATCGGTACAAAAATTTATACATGATATCTTCGACTACACTCAAAAAAAAAATTACTCAGATTATGGAAAAATGGGAATGATTCGGCGCTAAAGACATATTTCCATATTTTGATGTACAATTTTCTTTAAAACGTGGTTTTTATTCCTTGATTTGAAGAAAATCGTACATCAAAATATGGAAATATGTCTTTAGCGCCTAATCATTCCCACTTTTCCATAATCTGAGTAAGTTGTTTTTTCAGTGTATATTAGCATCGACCTTGGTGGTCAGGTTCACGAAATATGATACGCAATTTGTTTCCATACATTTGGGGACCACCCTACTTAGTATACATACATATATGTACATAAATTTACCCATTTGGTCCAACGGTACTACAATCATCAATACTTTTCTCCTTACATTTCCGTTAGGGAAGATAACAACTTCCATGACTATGACCGCCTTTGCATGAATGACTTTGTATAGTAAAAAAAGCAATGAAGCGAAAGCGTCAGGTTTTCATTCTTAGCCGCATGCTTCTTTCATATGGTCGTTATTATAATCTTGTTAGGTTTTCACCATGAATGGTAGCATTATTGTGGTGATGAATATACAGCTGCCTACCATCTAACTTTGTTATGTACTTCATTCGTATACATTTTTCTGTTTCGGTTTACTCTTCTTAACTCCTACTGTAACAAAAACACATTCCTGCGGTTTGTTGATACGAGGTATTGCAATTTAAACGACGATATGTAAACGTTATTTAACTATGTATATCGTACTACTAATTTAATTTTTATCATAAATCTTTGTCATATATATCTAAATACATACATACATATCGTCGTACCATACGAAAACTAGCTCACAATTTTTTTCTGGCTGACGAATAACAGCACATTATATTTTTGGCTGACGAAAAGTAGAAATTTCGTTTAAAAAACAACAATGTAAAAACAATATATACATACATGTTTGCTACCTTTCGTCAGCGAAAATCAAATGTGCTATTTTTCGTACATACGTGTATACAAACTGTCTATGTAACTACATATATATGGATATATGTACATATGTATAAGAAGTTAAGGGGATGTTCTGGTAATGTATAAGAGGTTTTACTGTACAAAATATAATTAAATCGTAATCGAAATTTTTACAATTACAATTACTGCAATCGTAATCCTAAAAATTTAAAGATTACAATTACTGTAATCGTAATCATAAAACGTACGATTACAATTACTGTAATCGTAATCGTTAAATTTTTAAGATTACGATTACTGTAATCGTAATTGAAATTTTCGCGAATACGATTACTGTAATTGTAATCTTTAAATTTTTAGGATTACGATTACAGTAATCGTAATCATAGAACGTTCGATTACAATTACTGTAATCGTAATCGTTAAATTTTTAGGATTACGATTACAGTAATCGTAATCATAGAACGTACGATTACAATTACTGTAATCGTAATCGTTAAATTTTTTAGGATTACGATTACACTAATCGTAATCATAAAAATTTCAATTACGATTACAGTAATCGTATTCTTTAAATTTCTAGGATTACGATTACAGTAATCGTAATCAAAATGTAATTGTAATCCTTAGCGCCCAGCTCTGGTTTAGACTACACAAATATTAGTCACATTTTCATTTTTCGCACTGATCACATTTTGTTAGCAACAAAGCAAGCTAAAAACAAATTAAAAAAAAAAAATTGGCAAAACGTATTTAACAAACCGCTTGCGCAGACTTTGAGATTAATACTGTACAGCATCTGCTTATATTAGATCTTTTAACAACAAAACTAACATTCCAGAAGGTCTCGGAATTTTCAGTGTCAAAAAATACCAATTTTTACATGGCAAGTTAGTGCATTGTTTGTAGAAGGCAGCTTAGCATGATAAAAATTAATCAATAAAAAACAAATAACGTTTCTAACAAATTAAAAATTATTACAAAATAATGCGCAAATATTGCAGCAAAATAAATACTAAAAACAAAAAAAAAAAAAACAAAAAACGCAGCGCATGAAATTTTTGACACAAACTAATAGCCAATTCATCAATGTTTTTACATATGTATTTACTTGAAGAAATTTTTGAAAATTGTGCCTGCCGACATTTTCTGCTTTGTGTTGGTAGTCGATGTTGCAGTTGTATCAGACGTAGACGTAGCAGCAGACAAGGACGATGATGATGATGACCTTTCAGTGTCATTGTTGTTATTATTTGTTGTATGTGTAACGCCAATTTTAGCATTATCATCATTATGATTATTGTTATGGTTGACGGCACTTGATGATGAAGTTTTACCTCTGTCAGCTCTTGCTGGCAAATTAGGGGTTTTGCTGCTACATACATAATATGATGAGTTATGGTAAATAATGATGATTTTTATAAGAAATAATAATGACAGCAGTAATAATAGTGAGAAAATAGATAATATATATAAATAAGTAATAAACAGGAATGTAAGAGATATAAATATAAGAAATTATAAAAGATAAAATATATATAGATAAAAATAAATTGAGAACAATTTTAAGACTTCGATCGTAATGTAAAATCAATAACGACTTTTGATAAACAAAAAAAAATAATATGTTGCGCAGTGTAATAATTGTTGACTCAAAAGATCTTTTCTACAATTCAATTCTACACATTCAATTCAATTTTAACTCACCTGCGTATTGGCGTGGTTGTTGTTGCGGCTGTCGAAGAAGTGTTGGTGGTTGTCGTTGTGGCCGGAGTCGTATCAGCTGTTGAAGGTGCGCTATATGCCGACGTGACTGTAGCAGATGATCTAAGTAAGCAAAAAGAATAGCTTTTAGAACTTTTAAATAGAGTTGCCATTATTTAAAAATATCATAGACTAAGTTAGCTTTTCCGCAATGCAACAGAAGGGCAACCATATAATTATTGCTCAAACTTCATAGGATAAATTTCCAAATTTGACAAATTCATTTAAAACGGATAAATTTAACAACTTTTTTCCACGGATAAATTTGATGATTTTTTTTCAATGGAAAAATTTTACGAATTCATTTTCCAATGGATAAATTTGACAATTTTTTCCAACGGATAAATTTGATGAATTCTTTTTCCAACGGATAAATTTTCCAAATTTATTTTACGACGGATGAATTTGACCAATTCATTTTTCAACGGATAAAATTGACGAATTAACGTATATAATTGACAATTTTTTTAAACGGATAAATTTACGAATTGATTTTTCAACGGATAAAATTGATAAATTAACAATTACATTGACAAATTAATTTTTGAACGGATAAATTTGATGCATTTTTTTTTTTCAATGAACAAATTTTTCGCATTAATTTTCGAGTGGATAAATTTAACAATTTTTTTTACAACGGATAAAATTTACGAATTAATTTTTCAACGGATAAAATTTACACACTTATTTTCCAAAGCTTAAATTGGCGAATTCATTTTCCAATAGGTAAATTTGGGGAATTTATTTTCCAACAGATAAAATTGACTAATAAATTTTTCTACGGATAAATTTAGTGCATTCATTTTTCAACGGATAAAATTTACACACTAATTTTTCATCGGATAAATTGGCGAATTAATTTTCCAATGGATAAATTTGACAAATTCATTTTGCAATGGATAAAACTGTAAATTCTTTTCCAGCGGATAAATTTGACAAATTTATTTTCCAATTGATAAATTTGATAAATCCATTTTGCAACGGATAAATTAGTCTGGTTCATTTTCCAACGGATAAGCTCTGGGTTTTGCAATTGATAAATTTACGAATTTATTTTCCATTGATAAATTTTACAAATTAAATTTTCAACGGATAAATTTGACGATTTGGTTTTTTTTTCTCCTATGGATAAATTTAACGAATCCTTTTTACAAGTGATAAGTTTATGTATTAGTTTTCCAATGGATAAAATTGACGAATTAATTTTTCATCAAATAAATTTGACGATTTAATTTTCCAACGGATAAATTTGATGATATAAATACTTTTCTCACCACACAGATAAAATGGTGTGGAATAAAAGAACGTAGTGGTATAAAAGGCCGTGGTCGCTTTTCTGTTACAAAGAAAAAAAAAAACATAACGAAAGACGTTATAAATAAAAAATTAGCACTAATATTTACAGCGTATTTACTACATACATACATCAAGTCTACATCATACACATTCTTACTACTTACTAAATATTTTTAGCACAAAAATAAATGTATAAAAAAAAATATTGTCGAGCAAACAAGCCAAATATTAAAAATAACAATAAAATCAAGAGTAAATATAAAATAATTTTTTTTTAATTTTTCGATTTTTGATTTTTAACTCTTTTTTTTTTTTAAATAATAAAGAAATAACGAAATTATATATATAAATAAAAATAACAACAAACCTGAAATTTCTTTGATCTTTGAGTGAAGCCGATCTTTGTACCGTAAAATGATTTGGAATGTTTGTTGTGTTGTTGCAAACATTGGCTAATGCGCTTGTGGGATTATTCAGTATAATATTTTGTGTGCTGTTATATTTATTACTATTATTTTGATTTGCATTTTGATTACTGTTATTGCTATTGCAATTATTATTGATGTTGTTATTGCTAATATTGCTATTGCTACTGTTGTTGCTATTGTTATTTTGATTACTAGCGTTTAATTGTGTGGCCGGTAAGATGGGACATGAATTAGCTTTGATGCGTGCGCGCAGCTCATGATATTTTTGATAGAATCTGGTGGCAGTTGATGGCAATTTCCATTGTTTTTTTCATATTTGGTTTTTGTTATTTTTTTTTATTTCCAATTAGGCATTGCCAATTAGTTATTTGCATTTGTAATTGTTTTTTTTTTTTTTGGTTTTGATTCAATTATTGCAGCCAATTTGTATTTGCATAAAAGCATTTGTTTGTTAATTTGCATTGCGCATGTGTAAGTAGATAGTTTTTTTTTTTTATTTATAAGCAAGCATTAATGTTCATTTTGATGAGTTTTTTATTTCGTTTATGAAGTATTTTTTTTTTAATATATTTTTTTTTACATTTGTGGTTGTTCATTGGCGATTTGTGGTGGTGGTGATGGTGTTGGTTGTGGTTGTGAGAGTAGTAGTAGTAGTAGTAATGATGGTGGTAGTTTTGTGGGCGTGGTTTGATGCATTATTTTATGTGATTATGCAAAAAATAAAATATAATAAAATAAAATTGAGCATTAGTAATTTTAAATATTATTTGCAGGCTTAAAATAAAATTTTTAATAAAATTTTAATTGAGCGTGTCGTTTGTGTATGTGTTTTTGCAGTTATAAATAATTTCATTCAACACACGAGTTACATTGAAATTGTCTTTTAAAATACAAAGTTGCGTATTTCAAAAATGTTTTGTCTGCGAACGCATAATTCAATACTGTTCGTAATAATTGAATATTTTTTTGTCAGCACTTTTCGAATATATTGCCGACAAAACCCCCTTAAAACTTTCAAGTGAAACCCAAGTTGTTTTTGTCGCTTAACTTCACAACCGTTGTATTCACATTTCAAAGACGCTACGCTTGCAACTGCATACTTTGTTAAATTATAATCACTATGGTGTACTCATGATAAAATGCATATACATGTATTGTATTTGTATTTATTAGAAATCCTAGCACAACAATATATGTATTTATGCATGTATGTATTTTTGATAAGCAGCGTTAGTTAGTGACATAATTATTGATTAACTTTTTTGCTTTAATTTTTTGCACTCTTTATCAGTTTAAATAATTTTAAGTATGTATGTTTTTGATTAGAAAAAATAACGTTGCTCTGCATTTAAATGATTGTATACAAATACACATTTTTATACAAAAGCGAATACATTTTTTGTTTAAATATAGCAATGACATCATTTTCATAAAAAAAGGCACATGTATACACGCTGTGAATTTTAACATAGCATCCAGGTGTTATAAAAATTAGTCACTTGCAGTACAACAAATTTATTTTTTTTAGGTGTTGCAAGTTTTTGGAAACTGAAAATCCAACCGTCCCACAATGGGTGATTGCGGCCAAAAATAAATTCAAAATTAAAGTATGAGTAAAACCATTTTTTTAAACAGAGATCGACAGATACATCAAATTGTAATAAAAAAGCTTATATAAAAATTTTTGAGTATCTTTTCGTTTAGCCGTACAGGGTGCCCAAAGTTGAGCAAAAAATAGGTCCTTTTATTTCTCAATGAACACACCTCATACAAAACGCTCTTTCTCATTTAACTGTTAACCTACATACACGAATGATACATCGTTACATAGATAATGATTTTCTCTTTCAGAAAAAATAACTTAGTTGTAAATAGCGCTCACTGTTGAATTTATATGAATTTTCAAATATTCACAAAAAATGTCGATGATAAAAAAATTTTCCTCGACTTTGAATAAAAAAATAAAAAAAACAAAAAATATTACCTCCTCAATTTTTTTTTATGCTTTGAAATAATAGTTGTATTCGCTTACTTTTTCCAGCAGCTTTTCTCTGTCTGCCTCTATCACTCTCTATCTCGCCAAAAACGATTTTTCCTCCCACCAGAGATAATTATCCAAAAAAGTAAAAAAATGCAAATCTATTCAAATCTTGCAGCAAAGACGAACAGCTGATCAAATTAAAACTATAAGAATTAACAAAATATAAACAAATCCTATTTTTACAAAAATTTAGATGAAATTTGTATTACTTTAGCTTAGTTTCAGCAGTAGATTATGCATGCATTATATTTTACTAATAAAGAAACATGTATGTATGTACATATACATATAACAATGGAGTTGCGACTGCCTGATGGCATTGCATATTGACGTGCATACATACATGCATACATATAAGTTAGGTAACCGGCGGACTTCCTACATTAAGCAACAAACATACAATGCTGCTGTTATCATCCGAAATTTAGCTCAAGTACAGATGCAGACATAATCAAATGTTATTTATTTACATCTTTCATAATTAATTCGTCCATATTTAACTTTTTTAATTTTGAATTTCAATTTTGCAATTTTCGCAAATTACAAACATATGTTTTTTCATCAGCTGTTTTGCTGCTGGACAAATGTGATGGAAAAAATTTGTCAAGCAGAATTTTGCAGCCTCTCACAAAAATAAACGTCACTTTACTCTCTCATTTCCATCACTTCTGCAATTTTTTTCCGTAAAAAAATGGAAAAAGCGGATATTTGTTGCAAAATTGTAATAAATTGCAACAAATTGCTGTACGCGAGTACACCTAATATATTCTTAATCAAACTGCATTTTCACTTTAAAAATCCACTTGCTCCATTTGCTTTTATAATTTTTTTCCCATCTGCCTAAAACTGTGTTTTTGTAAATGCATTAATTATGTTACTTTTGACATTATGAAAAACGTGTATATTTAGGCGACTAATCGAATATTTCTCTATCGTCTTTCAGCAAATGGTCCATACTTTAAAATTATGAGGTAATATTTTTTATCAGCGTTAATTGTTATCTTTGGCAGCTTTTTTATTTTAGAATATAAAAAAAAAAAAATTGTTAAAATTGTAAAATTTTAAAATGAAATTAAAAAAAAAACAAAAAATATTACCTCCTCAATTTTTTAATATTTGATGCTCCTGAATGTCTTTTAAAAACTGGCGAAAAAATTGTAAAAATTCGTTTGCTCCATTTTGTTTTATGAACATTTTTATGGAAGGTGTTTTTTGAGTTTTGGTACATTTTTCCCATACAAAATGCCCAGAAGTATGCTTCAAAAAGTTTAAATTTTTTTGTATGGGGAATATTTGTCAAAATGGTGAAACTTAAATATCGATATTTCCAATTCTAATTAAGATATTCGAAGAAACTAAACGCTGTTTTCAAGGGTAATGATTGTGCTTTCAACTGGTTAAATCGAATTTGAGTGGAAAGTAATTATATAAAAGATATTAAGCAGGGAATAGAGCCAAAAAACGTGTTTTTTTCCTATTTGGGCATGAATATCTCAGAAACTAGAAACAATTTGGAAAATCTGACTCCAGACTCAGGTTTATCACACTGAAATCCTTTAGAAAAGTGTAATTTCATTTCCGGTATAAAATTTTTTTGAAATGCGATTTTTTTGTATGAAAGTTTTATGATAAATGCTTATAACATACTTAAAAGTGCATATATTTTTAATTTAAAAACGGTGAAGTGCTTTACCCTTTTTCCAAAATGATTACCGCATTTGATTTATATTTCAAAAATGTATACACTAATCAAAATGGAGCATTTTAGCTATAATAGTTAGGAAAATGCTGAAATTTCAAAAATACCGTTATATGGGAGGTGGGCGTATTTGTGGGTGGATTTTGTTCAAATTTTCACAGTTTACTAACTTCAACCAAAAAAGCTTAAGTTCCGAGTTTCAAGATTCTAGCTTAATTATTACTATTTTTGGCCGCGTTTGTATGGAGGTGCCCCCACTGTGCGTCCTCTCCTATATATACCCAATCAGTTCTGGCATCTTAGACAAACTTATCAACACTTAGACGGCAAGAGGGGAGACCACGTTGTTTACAACCCCGGCGGGTTAGGGGGCCTAGAATATACCCGTGGTAAGGAATGCCTGTCGTACGAGGCGACTAAAATCCACTGGCCTAGAAGGTTGATTATGGCAAAAAAAAATCGTTCGCACGACAGTCGGGCTAGTGTCAGAAGGGACTAGTACCCGAGCGTACCGGATTTATCCGGCAAAGGACTGTCACATCCCCTAAACTCACCAGTGTCTTGGTGGCTACAACAACAACAACAATCACGTTGTTTACATATTTATAAGAGGAAAATAAACGTTACCATGTTGGGGAGTGTTTTTTCCATTACAACAACAACGGACAAAAACCAATGCAAATAATATTTAGATTACAGTTTTTCCTGGCAGAAACTTTCTGCCATTGATTATATTAAGTTAGTACGCTTAAGTTTGAAGTACCTGGGTGACCGAGCTTGCCTCGGGCTGCAATGTTTTTCTCATTTTTCAGCACAAGCAAAAATAAAATGTCCTCTCTTTCTTCCCGTCTTAGTCTCCCAAATCCATTACATCTACCTTTCTCTTTGCTCTTCCCTCTCATTTACGTTTCCTTTTCATTTCCCTCTCCCGCCACTCCTCCCTTTCTCCTCCTCTATCGGTCTTCCTTTCTTTCCCATACTATTCCTTCCCTCTTTCCCTTTCCTACTTAGTCTAACTGCCATTTAATTTTAATTTCATTTTCCCATTCCCATTCTCATTATCCTCCGTCTTCTATTTCCCTTTTGTCACGCTTTCCCTTTCTCTTTCCTTTCCCCCTCCCCCTTCCCGAGGGAATCGGTTTGAGTATATGATATCCGGGTTGATATAATGAATAGAGCTCTTTGTAACAGCTCTCATCAACCCTTTTCATTTGATACGCATATCGCTCGTATAATTGTATAATATCTAATCTATCATTAAGTATCTGTAAGTAACTTTTTTGTACTAGATTACTAATAAATAAATAAATAAATAAATAAATAAATAAATAAATAAATAAATAAAATAAATAAAAAAATATTCCGGTGTCATCTGGGTCCACGTTTTCACCTATATCTCGGGACCTTGAAAAAAGGTGATTTTTTCAAAAATCGGTCCCGAAGCGCTCTGCATTCCAAATTTCATGAGCCGTTGGAGCCGTTTCTAATGTTATGTTCAGACAAAACCTTAATTGAACATTAAGAGCCTTCATTCAATTTTCAAGCCTAATGATTCTCAATTTGCCATACAAAAATTGACTAAGTTAATGCTTCATTAGAAATTAATGAGTTCTTAATGAAGAACAATTCTGCATGCAACCCTGTTAAAAAGCTTGTTTCATAAGCAAAATGAAATGTCATGATCAGAGAAATGTCACTAGCGTCAGGGTTCACTAAACAGGTTGGTTCGTCAGATCAGCTGAATTCTTGTTCTGCTTCAACAGCTATCAAATTTGTTTACTTCTGCATATTCTATACATGCATTCGTGTTTACGATTGGTAAAAGTTGTGAGCTGAATGTCAAATTATTTCGTCCTCCTTGCAGTTTTGAGATTTAGATCAGTTTAGTTTGATATTCAGCTCACGGCGCGTATGTGTGTATGTATCTTGAGTCGACCTGTTAAATGGGCCAAGTAAATTAAATATGTCTGAACACCAAATCTAGAGATGTTCAATCAAGCCCAATTGACTTAATTAATTTTTATGTCTGAACATGATATAAGATTCAGAATATATATATGTATATGTACATATGTATATACAATATACAAGAATTGATCCTTTAAAGGTTCTTTGACTATAAAATGTGTTCTTAAAAGTTATGGAATATAAACATGTATGGGTCTTTATGATATTTACCATGCAATATCTATGAAATATATACATATATGAGGAATATAAATGCTTAGTATGATTCAAGAAATGCAAATATTTCACGTTCGAGCAGCGTAACTAAATCAAAGAAAATAAATATACATACAAAATGCATAAAAGAGCATTCTTTTTAGGAATTTTATGTACAAATGCATCATACCTACAAAGAGAGTAATTAAAGCGCACACAACACATACACAAACGCACGGCAATCAAAGGAGATTTTCATTACATTTAAAAAAGTAAAGTATAAAAAATATAAAAAAATATAAAAATAAAAAAACTTGCAAAATAAATAATATTTCAGCTTTAGCTGGTTCACAAAAATATTTTTAACGTTTTTTTCTACTCACTTTTCATCATGCTCAAAGCTTTGCGTGCGCCGCAAAATAACATCGGATGCATCTGTGTTGCTGTTAGTTTTACTAACATCTTTTTCAGGAACTTCTATCAATCACAAAAAAAAAAGAAATAAATATGTTTAGTAATGATGATAAATAAGAAATTATTAAAATCTTGCTGACTTACGATTTTTCGTTGGACTGTCGTTTTGTTGGCGCACACCACGTGCCAAATTATTGCGTCGCCATGGCGCCTCTTCATCGCCAGATTGATTGTCGGCGGCAGTGTTGGCGGTTGATTTAAGCGAATCGCTCGATTGCTTAGATTTTTCATCTATAATATATGTGAATAAAGCAATGTGTATAATTTTTTTTAAAGCGAGATTAAATGGAATAACAATTTAATTTGAAAAAGGACAAAAAGGAATGCACAGGTTTTAAACAAAATAGAGTTAAAAAAAGAAAATCAAATCAGCAAGTTAAGCAATGTAAACAAGTAGGTAACTAAAAAAAGCTTAGATAGTTTCCGGGATAACACACCACAGCACTCAGAGTTAGCTGAACAAATTCATAAACGAAACTGACAAATAAACGAAACAAGTTTTCAAACAATCAGAAAATTTAAACGAAGACTAATATATAAAAAGAAGAAATACCATTTGTTACATTTATAAGGTACATAGTTAAAAAGGTTTGACTTTAATCTCGTTTCCAACAAAAATTTGAAATAAGAAATATTAGGAAATATACACACTAAGTAATACACAAAAGCCTTCTCACACACCACACCACACACACATTCACAAAGAGATACCTTCAGGCTCTGATAGGCTGGTCGAATGTGAGCTCTCTGTTGAATCGGTGAGTTCCGAATCGGTTTCATCAAATTCAGCTATACGCGCTAGATTATGCACTTCCAATTCAGCGGTACTACTATCAATCATTGGCAGTTCAATTTCAGTTATGGCAGCTGCTATGCAAACATTTGTATGTGTGTGTGTACATAAAACACGAAAGGGGGAAAAGAGCACGAAGGGTTCGTTCAGGTCAAGGAAGAGAATGAATATTGAATATTTGAAAATGCGCACAATAATAATGAAATATAAAAACGATATTCTAAACAAGTTTATAACTTTAAAAAATGCCAACAATTTCAACGCTACAAACAGAAATGTGTGTTGAAAAACTGCGAAAGATTAAATGGCATTGTGGTGAGTTTTGAATTGAATTAAGTATTATTGAAAAACGTATTACTTCAACGCAGCACACAAAAATGAATATCGAAAAGAAATGTGAATGCTTCTTGAATGGCAGTGTGGTGAATTTTGGATTGAAATTTGTAATGTTGAAAAACGAACTATTTCAAAGAAGTAGACAAAAATTAATATCGAAAAAGTGGCAAACTTGTATAGCGGTGTGGTGAGTTTTAAATTTAAATTTATAATGTTGAAAAACACATTATTTCAACGAAGTAGACAAAAATGATCATCGAAAAGAAGTGTGAATAATCCTTGAATGGTAGTGTTGTGAATTTTGAATAGAAATTACTAATGTTGAAAAACGCACTATTTCAAAGTAGACAAAAATTAATATCGAAAAAGTGAGTTTTAAATTTAAATTTATAATGTTGAAAAACACATTATTTGAACGAAGTAGACAAAAATGATTATCGAAAAGAACTGTGAATGCTTCTTTAATAGCAGTGTGGTGAATTTATAACTGAAATGTCTAATGTTGAAAAACGAACTATTTCAAAGAAGTAGACAAATATTAATAATAATAATATGTAATATAATAATACAATGGCGCTATTATAACTGTGACGAGTTTTATGGCCGAGCTTCTCTCCTAATTTGAGGTGTGCTCCTTTTGTTTTTTCCTACTAATAGGGTGGACCTACAGTTTTTATGCCGGCTCAGAACAGCGAATGCATTTTTTGTGAGAAGCTTTTGCATGGCAGAAATACACTCGGAGGGTATGCCTCCCACTGCCGAGAGGTGACCGCTGCTCTTAAAAAATCCAATAATTGTATTTTTACTAATTAGAAAAATTGTTTTGCTGTTTTGCTCGTACCGTGGTTTGAACCCGAGACCTCTGGCATAGCAGGCGAGCACTCTACCCACTGCACCATGGCGGCGTGGTGCGTTTTAAATTTAAATTTATAATGTTGAAAAACGCAATATTTGAACGAAGTAGACCAAAATGATTATCGAAAAGAACTGTGAATGCTTCTAGAATGGCGTGTGGATAATTTTGAATTGAAATTTCTAATGTTAAAAACGCACTATTTCAAAGTAGACAAAAATTAATATCGAAAAAATGACAAAAAATACTTGTATGGCGGTGTGGTGAGTTTTAAATTTAAATTTATAATGTTAAAAAACGCATTATAGCAACAAAGTAGGCAAAAATTAATATCGTAAAGAACTGTGAATGCTTCAATGGCAGTGTGGTGAGTTTTGCATTATTTTAGTGAAGTTGACCAAGATGAATATCGAAAAAATGGCAAAAAATATTTGTATGGCGGTGTGGTGAGTTTTAAAGTTTTTAGTGTTGAAAAACACAAATGTACATGTATTATAAATTAACTTGAAAAAAAAGGATGAGATGTGCTGTATGAACTTTAGCGACCATGTGAACCTACATAAGGGAAATTAAAAAGTGAAAAGCAACAATAACAACCACAAAACAAACATTAGGAAGAGTTGACGACAATGGAGAATAATTTATATAAAAAAAAAAATAAAAATATAAATTATAGCACTTGCAAATAAAACAAAAACGCTTAATTTTAAGTAAAGCCGAACATTATATAACCAGTAGTGCTTTGTGATAACATACAAGCACAATGTTATGTACAAAAAAGTTGAAAAATTCATGCACTTTTAGAAAGTGTTTTAAATGGATAAGAGAAAAAATTTGATAAAAAGTAACTGCCGGCCAGAAAACGGTATGATTTTTCTCGCAGCTCATCTTCAGATCAATGTCCCCGGAAAAGCGAAAAGCCTCACGGACAAACGGTTAAAATTAAAGCGGGTTGGAGCAACCAAAACATATTTGGCTACATACTGCAGTTTAGTGAATCAACTTGCTTAATGCACTTATACAATAGCACTACTGTTTATAAAAAATCTTAAATCCTATATGAGTTATATTTCCTCATTTTTTTATGGCTGAAAGATGTGCGTGCCTAAACCAATTACGTAAATAATTTTCAGTTTCATTTACTCACCATTCGCTTGATCTTTCGTTTGATCCGATTTCACTTCTACTCGTATAATTTTCGTTGGTGTATTATCAATGTGATTTTCAATTTTATCTGAGATTCTGTGTGTATGTGTGTTTAATGTGTGCGTCATAAGCAATTACGATAAAGAAACGAAAAAAATAATTAATTATATTAAGCAGAATTGCGTAAATGAAGCGAACAACCTGATTTGACTAGAAGGACGACGCTTCACACGTTTATTGCTTGTGCTACGCAATTCCTCCAAGAATTTTGCCATTTTACGATCGGCCACATCAACACACGTTTGCCCAGCATAATTGCGCACATCCATATCGGCCATAGCATTTACCAGCATTTCGGCTGCTTCCTTTTGGCCCCAATGTGCTGCAGCATGCAGCGGTGTCCAACCGTCATTGTCCTGTTTATCGACATTAGCACGCCCAGCGAGTAGTAAACTTATAACCTGAAATTATAAAAGGAAGGTTGTAATGAAAAATTTTGAAAAAAAATGTTGAAATAATTTTATTGCCGAATATTTTAACAGCCGGTTGTAACAAGGAAGCAAGGCTGTTCTAATTTGAATTTGTATTATCATTAACTTCAATAACGTCCTCATTATCATTCTCATCATCTACATTATAACATCATTATTATCATCTATTACATTTTTTTTTTTCATAATAATAATTATTCGTGTCACCAACATGGCCATCTTAATAATCGTAGATAATCGTTATCATTATCATGATAAGCGTCATCGTCATCATCATATACATCACATCATCATTATTACCATATACATCATCATTTGTTTGATAATAATCATGATGCGTATCATCGTGTTCATCATAATAATCATCATCATGACAAGCATCATTGTCATAATTATCATCTACATCATATCATCATTATTATCATATACATCATCATAATTTGCTTCGTCATAATCATTATCCGTATCATTATCATGGCCCTCATAATAATCACAATCATCATTATCTATATTCTATCATCATTATCAACCTTATAATCATAATCATTAACTTCATCCCCCCATCATCATCATCATCACCATCACCATCTAAATCATATAATCTTTATTATCATCCACATCACCAACTTCTGTTTCATCATAATCATTATTCGCATCATCATCATCATGGTCATCGTAAAAATAATCACATCATTATCATGTTAAGCATCATCATCATCATCTTCATCATAATCATAACCATTAACTGCATCCCCTCATAATCAACTTTATCATCATAATCATTCCCTCAATCATCATCATCATCATTATCTCAACATCTCCCCTCATCATCATCATCATTATCAGACATCAACCTCATCATAATAATCACACACAAAAGCAAAATAAAATAATAAATTACCTTAGTATAACCTTTAGCTGCTGCAACATGCAACGCTGTGGCACCAGTTTTCGGATGCGGCCGATCCACTTCGGACGCATCGCTGCGCAACCATTTTTTCGCATCATTCAACATCAATTGCTCCTCCGCTTGACGCGCCTGTTCGCAGTCGATATTATGTTCAGTCATTACCTTTTGCATGAAATCCATCATCGGCATATGTTGTATATCGACAGCCAAGTCCACGGCCAAATCGCCGTCACTGTTGACGGCGGCCGGATCGGCGCCATGCTCCACCAAATAGCGAGCTATGCTCACAAAGCTGCAGCATAGCATGAGAAATGAAAAACATGGAAAAAAATATTTATTCGTAATGCAAAAAAGTGGAAAAATAAAAAAGATAAAGAAAATAATAAAAAAAAACGTTGTGCGCAACAAACCGTTGTTGATTTATTTATTTTTAATGCGAAAGTGTTAGATGAAAAAGAAACATATATTAATTTTTTTTACTTCTTTTTTGTTTAGATTTGGTTTAACTTTTTTCTTTTCTACATATGTATGTATTTAAGTATAAATTTGTAAAGCATTAAGCTAGCAATTTCGCTATCAAAGCCATTTGGCATTAAATAAGTACATACATATGTATGTATGTACATAGTTATGTATATGCAATGTTATGCATTTCATTGGTTTACTCACCCGCATGAGGCTGTGGCGTGCAGCGGTGTCCAACCTTCATTATCTTGTCTGTTTATATCAGCGCCATGTTCGATTAGAAATTCAACCATTTCTAAATTATCATCAATGCAGGCCTGGAATTATATAAAAAAAAAATCGAAAAGCTTTAGATTTACTAAGTCAAAATAAGTTTATTAAATTTGATTTCTATTATAGTAGAAATAAAAATAATCGAGGAACAAACATTTTCCAACTTGGTGAGATTTAATTAAAGTGCTGCTCCAAACTAAAATATCCGTATAAAATTTAGTCAGGCGGTTATAAAGTCCATATTGTCGCATAGCACCTCATACAAGTGTGTGGCGGACTGCAAGGAAACCTTAAGGCTAATATACAGGGATAATAATGTCCATTTATATTGGATTCCAGGCCACAAGGAGATAGGCGAGAATGAGAAAGCTTATGAGCTGTCAAAGAAGGGTACACGTCCCGGAGCAGCACACTCCATGGACATTCCGGTGACACTCATTGAATTAAACTAGGTAATATATATAAATGATGGCTGTAGGGTGTACAAAATTATGTGTAAATCGTACGATCCGGAAAAGGGATGAATGTAGACTTATCATTGGGGTCCTCACAGCAAATTCGTCTTTCAGCATCCCATTCCACACTGGTCAGCCCCCATACACAAAAGTCAAAAACGTTTGTGCGTGCTTGAAAAAGAAACTTCTGTCATGCATTTCCGTGGGAAATATATTAAATTTTATAGAAAACCTCCTTCTATACGCAATAGCCACCATTAAATGTTACTTTGGCTCATTTAAAGTCAACACATTTGAAAAAAAAATTTTCTGGAAAAAGTTTGTGTAAATAAGTGTATGTATTATGACTTTTGCGATATTTCAAGTTTGAGTGCTAAAAAAAATGCGGATAACTATGGAAACGCAAGGAAAATGTATGTTTCATGATTTAGAGAAAGAAAACAGTGAAAATAATTTATTTTTAGCAAAATACAAGATGAAGAAATCTTGGTTTTTCTATGAGCGTAATTTTCAAGCATTAGCATTTTCATTTAAACTTTTAACAATTAAGGACCACTCTGGACCAGGTCTTATAAGCACATTTGAGTTCTTTCAAGTCTGCTCTTAAGAAGCCTGTTTATACATTTTTCCCTTTTTCTTAAAATATCATATTAAATGTAACTAGTCTATACAAAATATTGTTGCCCCTTTACGATTTTTGTACATATTTACATCGACTGTTTTCGATAAAACTTTATTTTCGATAAAATCTGAGTAATTGAGTTTTGTCCCACTCTCCATACAATTTTTTTTTTGATCCCGCGAAATATCGCGGAATAATTTTTTTTTTATTGTAACTTTGTTATTTGACATCGGTTTTTTAAAATCGAAATGTCATTAGTTTAGTCTTTGGAAGCTTTATATTTTCTTCTAATGTCCTTTTGACCTATGAAGTCGTTTTCACATAGTTAAGTCACCTAACCAAGTTTTTCGTAAAAAATATCATTTTTGTTTCACAAGAAAAAAATCGCCAAAAATAAAATATTTATCGGATCTCTCTGATAAGACGCTCAGTCTTTGCAATTAAACGGGCAAATTTTTAAAGTAATAAAACTTTAATGATTTTTACAACTTTTTATAAAAACTTAATTTGAAAATCAAAATTTTTTTCAAAAATCGCAAAAAATCCACAAAATTTTGATTTTGACCAGCTTTCGCTCCGCGAGTTTTTATTAGACCACTACAAGTTGTATGTCGTTGGAAGCGTATTTTACTGCTTGCGTTTATCGCGTTTGTAACTCCAGAGAAAATAATTTTTGAATGAAGTGATAACAAAAAACCACAAAATTGCCGTTATCTCAAAAATCTAACCATACAAAAAATTAAAAAAAAAAATAGTTCTAAGCTCAGCAGGTCAATTCCTATCCTCCCCCATTCCTGGTTTTCTTGTTTTTTTTTTTGGCTGTAAACTAGCGTTAGTGGTGGGCGTGGATTACAACATATATGCTTTTAATTTTTCTGAAAGATGAGTCGTATAGTGGGACACCAATGTGCCAAATTTGGTTTCGGTAGATCCCTCCGTTTCCAAGAAATTGAGTTTTGTCCCACTCTCCTTACAAATGAGACCAGTGTGCATTCGTTCAAAATGAGTTTACTTAGTTGGTGAAAGGATTGCAGAAGGACACTGCGGAGCATATTCTCTGTTACTGTCAGGGTTTTTCCAGGCTAAGGCTTCAGCTACTAACGGGATTTGTATTCAGTGATCTCGCTTCGGTATTCGAAATAGGGGTAAAGAAACTCTTGATATTTGTCAAAGGGATGCGGTTGTTCTTCAGTTTGAGTCCATGCTTTTAATGTAGAGGTGTTCATGTTCTAGAATCCAGTCTATGTGAAGCCATTAATGGCCAGCCAGTCTAACCTAACCTAAACTAACCGGTTGGTGTTTCCAAATGTCTTGCAAAATTCTTCAGATCATTATAGAAAAACAGCAGGGTTTTATGTCCATTTTAGAGAATAACATATGTACATATGTACATGTGGCCGCTGTGGTGCAGTGGGTAGAGTGCTCGCCTGCTATGCCAGAGGTCTCGGGTTCAAACCACGGTCCGAGCAAAACACCAAAACAATTTTCTAATTAGTAAAAATCCAATTATTGGGTTTTTCAAGAGCAGCGGTCACCTCTTGGCAGTGGGCGGCATACCCTCCGAGAGTATTTCTGCCATGAAAAGGCTTCTCACAAAAAATGCATTCGCCGTTCGGAGCCGGCATAAAACTGTAGGTCCACCCAATTAGTAGGAAAAACAAAAAGGAGCACACCTCAAATTGGGAGAGAAGCTCGGCCATAAAACTCGTCAGAGTTATAATAGTGCCATTGTATTATTATTATTATTACATACATATGTAGTGTGCTCTCTGAAACGTGCTATGAGCTTTACGCAGAGCGCTTTTAAGCTTTTGATTGAGGAAGCTTTTGACATGATATATTTCCTTCATGAAACTACACCTTTTCCAGTTTAAGTTCAGAAAGTTACAATTGAAGTTCAGAAAATTACAATTGAAGTTCGGAATTTCCAATTGAAGTTCAGAAAATTACAATTGAAGTTCAGAATTTCCAATTGAAGTTCAGAAAGTTACAATTGAAGTTCAGAAAATTACAATTGAATTTCAGAATTTCCAATTGAAGTTCAGAAAATTACAATTGAAGTTCAGAATTTCCAATTGAAGTTCAGAAAGTTACAATTGAAGTTCAGAAAATTACAATTGAAGTTCAGAAAATTCCAATTGAAGTTCAGAATTTCCAATTGAAGTTCAGAAAGTTACAATTGAAGTTCAGAAAATTACAATTGAATTTCAGAAAATTACAATTGAAGTTCAGAAAATTACAATTGAAGTTCAGAAAGTTACAATTGAAGTTCCGAAAATTACAATTGAAGTTCAGAAAAGTTACTCATACGCCCTGGTATCTCGATTGTAGGAAAATTGTATGGATTTGTTTGAAGATTTAATAAAAATGTAAATTCTCGTATCTTTAACGCCCTTCGAGGTAGATGCATTTTTAATTCGATTAATCGCATATATGTTTTATAGGGCTTGAAACAAACGTCTATATATGCAGAAATCTTGACATTGGTTGCAAGAAAGTGCATCAAGCAATGGGTGTAAATCGAAACCGTATATGAAAAAAATGTTCGCGCATTCACATGGAATGAAACTGATGTTATTACTTTTCATGAACAATGAAGCTAAATATTTTCGGAATTGCATACATATAAGCAAATAAACTAATTATTTACATAAAATGCATTATTTCGGAATAAATACATATGTAACTAACAAGTATGTAAGACCGCGGCAGCCTTAGAGATACCATGCCGTAGTCTTTACACGTTTTATGATGCGAAATGAACATACAAATCATCTTTGTCTGAAAACACTATTATGCAATTGAAAAGTTTGAAAAATGCATCTACATATGTACAACGAAGGGCGCTAAAGACACGAGAATCCATAAATCCATACAATTTTCCTGCAACCGAGATACCAAGGCGTATGAGTAACTTTTCTGAACTTCAATTGTAATTTTCTGAAATTCAATTGGAATTTTCTGAACTTCAATTGTAATTTTCTGAAATTCAATTGTAATTTTCTGAAATTCAATTGGAATTTTCTGAACTTCAATTGTAATTTTCTGAACTTCAATTGTAACTTTCTGAACTTCAATTGGAAATTCTGAACTTCAATTGTAATTTTCTGAACTTCAATTGTAACTTTCTGAACTTCAATTGTAAATTCTGAACTTCAATTGTAACTTTCTGAACTTCAATTGGAAATTCTGAACTTCAATTGTAATTTTCTGAACTTCAATTGTAACTTTCTGAACTTCAATTGGAAATTCTGAACTTCAATTGTAATTTTCTGAACTTCAATTGTAACTTTCTGAACTTCAATTGGAAATTCCGAACATCAATTGTAACTTTCTGAACTTCAATTGTAACTTTCTGAACTTAAACTGGAAAAGGTGTAGAGGAGGTTGAACTAAAGTACATATGTACATTAGAGTGGCCCTTAGAGAGTTGGATCATTAGATTAAAATATTTACATAAACTAGAAAAATATTTGAACTTAAAATAGCACCATAAAAAAAACGTACTTTTTTTGAAATTTTAACTTTAGATGCACAAAAGCACATTAAGCACTACAGGTACATCAAAATTGGATATTAAAGAAATATTTCTTTATTTATTCTGAATGAAACATATAATAAGGAATTTTCACGTAGAGTTAACATTTTAGGAGTTATACGCAAATTAAAGTGGGTACTTTTTGTGTTATTTTATATTTCAGTGGTTATCCTTTAGGTCCTGTTCACATTGGATTTTTCCACTACAGGTGTCCTGTTTTCTTTTTAATACCTTTTTTTGTATCCCTTAGCGACCAAATAATGTATTGAAATCGGAAAAATTTGGACGGTGGCGATTATTCGATTTCCTCAATATTTGATCCTTTCAAAAAAAACAAAAAATGTGGATATCCTTGAAAAAGGAGCAGCTCGGATTTTAATTTCAACGGATGTTTCATCTATAAACATCACATAACACAACCCCACTTTCCTTTTTTCTCGACATTTTCATGCAACCTATCGTCGCTTCCTGCCTACCGTGTGTAGTAGTAGTAGCCGTAAAATTTAGACTCCTAAATTGTAATATCTACAGCACCGAAGCCACGCTGATTTATTATTTAAGGCAACTACGATCTAAGAGCAAAGAAAAAAACCTAAAGGAAAGAAAAACGACTATTCATTTTATGGCTTTTGGCGCTTATTGATATACCATAAAAACATGTGGATATAGCCCATATATAGATTTCGCCCGCACTTTACATTCCTCATTAATTTTTATTATAATTAAAACATATTTACATACATAGATAGTAAGTAATATGTAAGTAATATGTATAATAAAAACATTTTATTTCATATGCAAATTTATAAGCCAAAAATACAAGCTTATTTTTTTCTTGTCATCAGTCATCTAAATCGCAAATAAATTAATTGCCGGTTGTCTCACTCACTAAGTCTTATAAATATGCCTTTTAACATTCCTTCAAAAAACAAAAAAAAAAATAAACAAAAATTCCAAAAAAAAATGTATGATTTAATGGCTTTTGCTGCTTTACTCTTTCTCCTATATTTAATTTCCGTTATCAACATGTGCGCAATAAAATTAAAACAAAGCAAGCGCGCGTAAGTACTTAATTAAAAAAATGCAAAAAAAAAATCTACATAAGTATTTTTTTTTTGGAATAGGAAAGAAAAATTATAGACATAAATATGTAGCAATATTTTATAGCTTTCTTCATATCATGCCAATGTACTTTGTAAAAAAAAGTATTTGAAACGTGCTATAAGCGTACACTTAGTGGCAAAAGTATGTGTATTTGAATTTATTTAAAAAAATATCAGCTTTCTTGCTCGTTATATTGTTTTTGTTGTACTTCCACTACTAAGGGCCGTTTACTCAACCTCTGATTAACGCTAACCATAGGATAAAGGTCCGGTTAAGCTATGGACAGCATTATCGACCAAATGTTAAATGTATGGTTTGATGAAGTCGATAATGATGTTTAACCGGGCTTTAACCATGGTGTTAATCAGAGGTTGAGTAAACGGCCCTAAAAGTGATAATGTAATTATACTGAATATTCGTGCTTTTGAGTCATATGATTACTTTAATCAAGAAACTACAGAAAAGTAATAAAGAGCTTCGTCAATGTACGCATACTTATGCCACCGAGTGTACGCACTTTTCACGCATGTGAACCACCTTGCGAAATATTCTTTCTGTCGGTCAATTGTTAGGCGAAGAAGCGGGCGTTCCAAGCGCAGTGATGATATCATCATTGCTTTTGGCGCCGCTTACCCATTTGATTTTCTTTCTTTCATTCCATTTAAATTTATAGTATGTTTTTTCTTTACTTTTTTCTTATTGATAAGTACTGACTTCGCAGAAATTAAACAAACTGATACACATACAAAAATGCACAGATACATATAAATTTGATGGACAAGATGTTTAAAATTTTAAATTAAAATCAAAATTGACTTTGAAGAATTTAGGACCAAACATTCTAAACAATTTTAGTTTGATGATGTATTTAGAAAAAGGCTGTCAGACATGCCGGTTGTGTTGTATATACGAAAGGGTGCCGATTTTGCAGCAGATATATCTGGCAGCCCTAGTGTGTAGTCCAGCATAAGGAAACTTATTCAGTTCATTCCGAGACTGAACAAAAAATGGGACATCACTGAAACCGATTTGTCTTCAAATCAAATCTAACACGAGATGACGGAAAATCGTTTCACATAAATTTGGAGATAATTGGTTTTATGATAATAGAAGTCTGCTTATTATTGCAAATCATCAAATATGATGATAATC
This sequence comes from Urophora cardui, assembly GCA_960531455.1. Classification (NCBI taxonomy): domain Eukaryota; kingdom Metazoa; phylum Arthropoda; class Insecta; order Diptera; family Tephritidae; genus Urophora; species Urophora cardui. The sequence goes on from OY482673.1 coordinate 43,283,904, forward strand.
CCCTGAAAAAGTCGAGGTGCCAAGAGATTAATTCTTTCATCAGACATTTCAATCGATAACTTTAAAATTCACTAAGTACTTAATGCTAGAAGCATGAGTGTGTAGATTTTCAGATTTTGAGTTAATGGGTTATTTGGACTGGCTGTTCTATGTTGTACGAAGGCATTAATATTCAGAGAGATCGATCTTGTTAGAAGGAGCAACTCTCTCTCTCTCTACACCCCAATTACACAAACACAACAGTTTGAAACTTCGGAAACAGCTGCTTAATTTCTATGCTAGAAGAGAGACTGTGCCTTAACAGTGGAGAATCCATAACAAAATATTAATTTTTTCTTAGTTTTACACTAGAAATCCAACTGTTTATGTTTGTTTTTATATGGCTGTTTATTTCTAATAATTACTTTATGTGTATTTTTATCGAGCTATTGGCCTGTTTTATTTAAGTAAAATTGAAAAGATTTTTTTGGTAGAAGTTATGGATCCATTTCGGAGATCACCACATCCCTGCATCAGACTTCTCAAGCGGCCTCACCGGAGATTGAACCTGCATGCTTTCCATTCCAACTGTTTATGTTTTTCAAAAAGTTTCAGTTCTAAAAATTGTAATGTAATTTAAAATTGCTTTAAATTTTAATCGAATCATTTAATCAAATAAATCTGAACATTTTCTAGAAATGGCACAATAAAAACGCTGAAAAGCAATTTTAAATTAAACACAAGGGAAAAGTGTTTCAATGAAAATGCTGCTGAACGTTGGTTTCATGTTGGAAATACATACAAACAGATTTATATATATAAATGCCAATGTTTATAAATGCATCCATGGAGATTTCATGCTGCTTCATAGCATAAAAAACGAATATGTATGTATGTACAAATTTACGAAATTCTATGTAAATATCTGTAGGCACATGTATGTATGTAGGTATGCATATTTGTTTACCCACTATGTATATAAGAACCAACGCAACTCAACCAACAGAACGCGCCAACCCAAACGATTTCAAAAAGTTTGCATAATCTGGACACAAACGATGTTTGCGATGTGTGCGGAAACGATTATGGGGGACAAATCTCAATGTGTGTGTATGTGGAAAAAAATTTAAAGGCATCTATGTATATTTGATTATGAGGGTGCTCTGAAAAAAAAACGTTGTAAATCTAAAGACTTTCGCTGTTAAATCAACTACTTTTCGCAGTTGAAATGTGCCCAGCAACGCTCCGTTGTTGTTTCAAAGGTGCGAGCGTTGTTGATTTAAGTCAATAACGGAGATTGTTGGAAAAAATTTTCACCCAAAAATAAATTTTTGTTTGCATTTTACTCTTCACCTTCTCTCCACCCGGGTCCCAACTGCCAATATGTAGCCTCCGCTTGTTCTCCTATTCTTCTCTCCTTCTTATCATTCACTGGTTGTTATCTTTATTTCTTATTCTGATTTTTCTTCTTCATTTTATATTCTCCTCCAGATTCGAACCATGACATCAACCTGAAATTCTATCCAATCATCACATAGTGGAACATTCAAAATTAAATTGAATTGTAGTAACCTATTTATACTTCCATTTCCTAAAAAGGAATCCATGAATTATTTGAATCATTGTAAAAACAAAATTAAAAAAAAATTTGTTCTCATTAGTTTTGTTTACAACGGAAACTGTTGGGTCAAATACTTTTGCCTTTAAATCAACAACGGGGAGAAAATTGTTGCTAAAAATAAACTTTTTTTTGGATTTTTCTCTTCATCTTCTCTCCATCATTATTCTTTTTTGTTGGTTTTCTCACAAAAAAATATTTTCTCACAAAAAATGTTGTAAAGGCAAGCAAGTTTTTGAATCAACAACGCCCGTTTTTGAATAAATTGTTGGATCAAAAACTTTGCTGTAAAAACAAATACTCTTGCTGTTGAATCAAAGACGGGGATTCAACAGCCGAAAGTTGTTGGTTTAACTACGGGTATTTTTTTCAGAGTGGTATTTCTGAAATACCATCGAGTATTTTGGACTCCAATAAGCCCATAAAACATGAAACTTTATGGCGATCGCTTAAGATTTAGAGATCATATCTGCAAACTTAAACGAAAATTCTTGTTTTTCTAAAAATAGGATCATAAAATTAAAACAAAAAACTAGATCTATAATGACAATGCATCCCTTGATTCCTTAAGTAGGTTTTCAAAAAAATTTCGCTTTACAACATTACTGAACAGAAAAAAAAATAGATATATAAATATAACAAAAATACTTAATACTTAAGAGCAACTACGCTTATGTTCATATATGTATGTATTTACTACAAATATGTATGTAAGTATGTACATATCGTCCCCTCAATATAACAATAGCGTATGTGCTCATACGCCATTATTTTTTTATTGCATATTTAGAATCTCCATCATTGATTCTGTGTCTGGTCAAAATTTCGTCAAATTCTACTTCCACAAAGTGGGTCAAAAAGTCATTGGAAAAACTGATGTATAATTTCTTGTTCAAAAATTTAATAGATATCTGATTTGACAAAAACTTTAAACTCGATTTTCTCAAAACCCAAAAAAAAATTATACGCTATTGTTATATTGAGGGGACGATATACACTAGTAATGGGACTTTTTTCGAATAATATTCGAATAAATATTATTCGAATAAACGAATAATAATATACGAGGGAAAAAATTCAAATAGTACTATTCGAATAATACTATTCGAATAACACTACTCGAATAATACTATTCGAATAGTAGTATGTATGTACATGCATAATTTGGGAATTTCACTTGTCTCCGCGCAAGCCAGAGTACGTATATGTATATTAGATAGGGTTGGTCCCCATACGAAAAAAAAAGTTGTAAAAGTCCGCCCCTAAATTTGAAGCTTATGTTGAGAGGGTTAAGGGACACAAAAAAAATTTTTTTTTGATCCCGCGAAATTCCGCCGAAATGGTTTTTTTCTTGTAACTTTGTTATTTAACATCCGATTTTTAAAATTGATACGTCATTATTTTCGTATTTCGAAGCTCCACATTTCCTTCTAATGTCCTTTTGAGATCTGAAGTCAAATAACAAAGTTACAATAAAAAAACTATTTCGGCGGTATTTCGCGGGATCAGAAAAAAAAAAATTTTTTTTCTTTAATCCTCTCAATATAAGCTTCAAATTTAGGGTCGGACTTTTACAACTTTACATATACTGAATTGCTTAAAAAAATTAGTTAAATAATATCTACGTTAAATAACTTCTTTGTGACGTAACTTCTTTGTTTATTAATTTAGTAAAACCGTTTCAAGGCAACATTGTCATGAATTTTGAAGCACTTTCATTTGGCAAAACAATGAGAATAATTCATGGACATACAAATAAGTTGGCTGACCCAACTATGTGAAAACGACTTCAGAGCTCAAAAGGACATTAGAAGGAAGTGTAGAGCTTCAAAATACGAAACTAATGACGTATCAATTTTAAAAATCGGATGAAAAATAACAAAGTTACAAGAAAAAAACAATTTCGGCGGTATTTCGCGGTCAAAAAAAATTTTTTTTTGTGTCCCTTAACCCTCTCAACATAAGCTTCAAATTTAGGGGCGGACTTTTACAACATTTTTTTTCGACCCTATCTAATGTATATGTACACACATATGTATGCACTTACAAAAGCAAAATCATACATACATACATTCAATAGCTATTCGAGAATAGTGGTATTCGAATAGTGATATTCGAATAGTACTATTCGAATAGTATTTATTCGAATATACGAATAAATTATTCGAATAAATATTATTCGAATTACGAATACCTTTCGAATAAAAGGATTTTTTGAATGGCCGAGTGTGTTTATGCGTTGGGTCATTGCGGCTGAAGATGGAATGGACTCGGGTTCAATCCCCGGTGCATCCACTTCCGAAAAGAGTGCTGATGATCGAAAATGGTTTTTCGTGAAATAGCTATACACTCAACCTTCGCTGTAAATAGTTGTTGAATTTTTTTCCACTTACCCCAACAACAAAAGGATTTTTATTCGAATAATTTTTATTCGAATAGTCCCATCCCTAATATACACTCGTAATTGAAATGTTAAGGATTACATTTATGTAGTTGCCGGCACAAAATGCCGCCACTGCCGTCAATGCATTTGTACGCCAAAATCAAAAGAAAAAAAAAAATTTTTTTAAAAATATCATTAATGTTTGCAAATTCTACATCATTTGTGCGCAAACAAACGTATACGTTTGTATGTTTATATGCGCATAATGCCATTTTAGTGTATGTCAATGGGTCTGTATGTTTATTGGTATTCACACAGTTCAGACGGGGGCATTTACAATTACTTACTCATCGGCATCTGTCTATTTACATACATACATACATACAGATGTACAAACTTATGGCAGTATTAACCCATTTTTGCATTGTCAGATGCTTTTTTTATTTTATCTCGACTTTTTTTTAAAGTGCTACATCAAAAATAAAACGACAAAAAGAAAATATTGCGAGATATGAAACTGCGCAGCGTAAGAGGATTTGAACTTATGCATGTTGAAAAGATATGAATACATATTGATTTATGAATTCGTTGTCGTATTTATGAGATCAAAAGAAGTTATTTAGTACCACTCGAATCTTCATTTCTAGATCAATTCTATTAATAGACGACAAACTTACACTATAGTCACTCTAAAAGTGAGAAGAAAAAAAAAAATACAGTGAAGATGGCGCATATTAGCTGAAACCGGTTTGTATCCAAAGCACACTTGCAAGGGATGACCGAAAATCGTTCCGCAATACATCATATTCCAACCCTATCGGAAAAGCAATCAACCAAAAATTAAAAATTATTTTACACTATGTGAGAATGGAGGAAGTCTGACAATTCGTTAGCTTTGTACATCACCATGATGAGTTGTTAAAACGTTGGTATCATAACAGTGATCGGAGATTACTCTACTTCAGTATTCTTAAGCTTTCTGGTTAAATTAAGTTGCCGCTGGTAATGCTGATGACTACGAGGGTTGCTCGATATATTTTTAGCCTAATAATGAAAATGCGAATATTAATCATCAAAAATGGTTTTATTGTTTTTTAAAGTATTCTCCAGCATGATTTATACACTTTTGCATGCGCTCAAACCAATTGTCGAAGCACTTTTTCCACTCCGATTGAGACACCTCCAAAACATGATTTTTGAACGCTTGAACAGCATCTTCTGGCGACGAAAATCGTTGACCACGCATTTTTTTCTTGATGAGCGGGAATAATAAGAAGTCATTGGGTGCCAAGTCAGGGCTGTACGGCGGATGACCCATCAATTCGACGTTTTTGCCAGACAAAAAGGCGCTGGTTTGAGCCGATGTGTAAGAGCTCGCATTGTCATGGTGAACAATGATTCGTCTTCTCTTGTTCGTTTTTCGAATTTCTCCGAAGACTTCAGACAAACAAATTGTGGTGTACCTGTCAGAATTGACCGTCCTACGTTGCTCAAGCGGAACAGTCGCCACATGACCAGTTTTGCCGAAGAAACAAGCGACCATTTGCTTCGATGTGCTTCTTCCACGAACAACTTTCGTTGGATTTGGCTCGTCTTCGAAGACCCACACGGTCGATTGTTATTTTGTTTCGGGTTCATACGCATAGATCCATGATTCGTCACCTGTGACGATCTTATAAACGTCTCTTGAAGCACCGAGATCGTATTTTTGCAACATTTCTTTGCACCAATCGACACGAGCCTTTTTTTGAGCGACAGTAAAATTGTGCGGGATCCAACGAGAACAAACCTTTTTTACGGCCAGGTGTTTATGCAATATCGAATGTATGCTTGTGGGAGAAATGTCCAAGGATGTCTCTATCTCACGGTATGTCACATGACGATCTTGCATAATGAGTTCACACACGGCATCAATGTTCTCTGGCACAACGGTCGTTTTTGGACGACCTTCATGGAATGGGTCTTTGAGCGAGCGTCGGCCACCAGTGAATTCATTATACCAATTTTTCACAGTGCCATAGGATGGTGCTTCATCGCCATATAAAGATTTAAATTCATCAATGCACTCTTGTAGTGATAATCCACGTCGAAGTTTGTGAAAAATGATAGCACGAAAATGTTCACGAGTTAATTCCATTTTTTTGCCAAATTAAATTTTTCAAGTCAATAGGGGTATTCGCTATCCCTAGCAAGATAGCAAGATAGCACGGATTGCAAATATCCTAGACCAAAATATGCTACACATCGAGAGCACCCTATTGCACAGTCGTAGGAAATTTTAAGAAACAGCTTTTCTTTTTAGCCAAAGGGACGCGTTCATCACTCACATTTTAATAAATAAATCATTCTATTTTAGTAAATTTAATAAATACACATAAAAAATAAAATTTTAAGCAAAATTCGAATGCTCAAATTGAAATTGAAATTAGCAATTGGCAAATGTCAGCTGACGCAGGGTCGCAATTAATTTCCTACACTTCATAGCAAATAAATATACATAGGTTTTGCTGTAGCATATTTTTGAGGTCTAGCATATTTTTGTGCGCCTGTATTTTGTTGTTGTGCGTTGTAAAACTTTGCAATCCGTGCAATCCGTACTACGTGCTAGGGTTATGCTATGGATAGCGAATACCCCTAATGTAAACAACACAAATGATGGTCGTACGCCAAAACGTTCTGAGTACGATTATGCTAAAAAATGTCAGACTTTCCAATGGAAATTTCAGATTTCACCTGGCAACACTTTTTCATTGTTAGGCTAAAAATATATCGAGCAGCCCTCGTATATTTTCTCTTCTTCTACTTTTCTGAAGAACCTTTGAAGATGGACAAACAATTTGTTTCTTTGCACCAAAACACTAGCTAGACAACAGATGCAGATCTTCAACAAAACATCACCCTAATGCTACTTGGCGACAAAATTTCAATACAGTTTTTCCTTTCCATTTAAACTAGAACAAAAATCATAATAATATCTATATTTAATTTAGTGCACACTTCATTCTTACTTTTTCTTTGTGCTTTGGTCTTGAATGCACCATGGCGTATGAGTAACATTTTGTGTATACGAGAAATTATCTTATCGAATACACTTAACGCTTCAGTTACACTGAAACAATTTGGATTGCGTGATAAATTGTTGATTAGCATGAAGCCAGCTTACTTTTTTTAAATCGTTACATTAGGGTGGTCCTTAAAAAATCAAATAATCGATTTTCTTCAAACTCACCCCTTGATCGATGCTATTGTAGTCGGAAGATATCACATATAAATTTTTGTCCCGATCGGAGACAGTTAAGGAGAGTCGCACAGGCGTCAAAGTTCATATTACCATATGGGAGCCCTGTGCGACACCCCTTAACCGTCTCCGATCGGCACGAAAATTTATAATGTGATATCTTTGACTGTGCTGTTACCGATGTAGTGGCTGAGAATCGCCAATTAGATTTTTAAGGACCACCCTAGTATAAGTTCATACACATTTCTGTATATCGTTGCCTTTTGTTTACATCTTCATCATATGCACATACACTTAAGTATACACACAATAATTACAAGCATTTTTTAATTTATCTAACACTTCCACTTTTACTACAATTTAAAAAATTTTCGTAATGCAATTGCATTGACTGGGCGGCGTCAGCGGCAGTCAGTCAGACAGTCAGCCGAATGTAAAACAAACATTACAAATCAAAAGCGAAAAAAATAAGAAGAAGAAATAATTTCCTTTTTTAATTTGCTGTTGTTGTCGCTACTGTATTTACTTTGTCTGCGCGCACTTGATGGCAAGCAACAGAAAATGGGGTGAATAACACTTTATTTGATTAAACTTGTGCGCTAATAGTTTCTATTATTAAAGCATAAGCTGCAAGAGACGCAAACGAACGGGCGGACGAACGGGCGGTGGCAGCGCTACACTTCTCGCTGCGGGCTGGCTGGCTGGCTGGTTGCATAGATAGCTGTCTCACTGCCGCAAGCAGTAAAGTGCAATCAAAGCGAATAAAAAATAAAATCAAATAACAAAAGCAAAGCGCAGCAGAAAATAAGATAATCAAAATGAAAAAAAAAAATAAGAAAAAGATAAGAAAAAAAAAAAAGAAAAAAAAGCAAAAAATCAAATAAAATTTGTAATCAGAAAAAAAGCGCATAGCACTTGCAGCAAAATAAAAAGTCGTAAGTACCACAAGAGCAATTCAACAGCGCCGCCAGCGGGCTTATACAACAACAACGACAGCAAACAAAAAGAGAAAACCACAAACAATGCAGCACAAAAAAAAAAAAACACAAAACAATCAGCATTTTTTAAGCTGCAGCGATGACGACGCAGGCGACACTATCGACAAAATAAGCAGCCCGACGGCGCGACGAGCAAGTAGCTGAAGAATTTGTTCATTGAATGCAAGCATGAATTTTTTCAGTAACATTGGCCATAGGCCTTGCACTCACTGACTACATACATATGTATATACACTAAAATATATGTACATATTTTTAAGCTGTTACGTACTTTTTTCGGAAATAATTTAAACGCCTAAATTTTGAATTAGGCTTAATTTGTAGCAATTAATTGTAGTAAGTGAGTACTTAATGCTTGGTTTAACAATTGCTTTTATTGAGGGAATTATTCACTACTTACTCAAAAATTAAAAGCAACACAATGCATAGCATTAGGGTGTGGTCGGTTGCTTTTTGTTCAACTGAAACCTCGGATTTGAAACTTGGATTTGAAATTTTATAGGCTAGTGAATCGACTAAACTTTTAATTTTCGTGAATTTTGTATGAGCTATTGGCCAGTTTTTATTTAAGAAAATTTGAAAAAAAATTTTTTGGTAGAAGTTATGGATCCATTTCGTAGAACACCACCCACATCCCCTCATCAGACTTCATAGGCGGCCTCAACCGAGGATCGAGCCTGCGTCCTTTCGATTGGTAATCCAATTTTTCTTTTAATATTTTTAACGCGGCGTCAAATCAGCCGCGCTTGATGATGTGATTGGCTGTACAAAATACAAACAAAATACGTGCCATTTTCCTAACTAGTGTGTTTTAAAATGCAAGTTGTTGGTTGTATTATTTAATAGTAAACACATTTCAAGCGTAAAATAACCACATTTTATTGAAATTCGTAAAATGAAATGAACGAGAATATTTAGGCAAACCGGGCTTGCGGCTTGTATGAAGCGTCCGCCATTGTTATCAAGTAGGTGTTTATTGATTATAGTTACGATTTTCGAACTCTTTTCCGATTTTCCCATCTTTTTCGTTTTTCATGGGCCGATATGGTGAATTTTCTACATCACGAACAATAAAGCCCGCCCTACAAGCGAAATAGTTTTAAACAGGAAACCCAAAAAAATGTGCCGCCCTTATGTACGCGCAATTATGTGTAAAGCTTTAACAAGCATTTGTTAAACTGAAAGCATGGAAAAGTCAAAAAAGCAAAGCTCCCAACTACTATTTTTACATTTCGTCGCCCGGATAAATTAGTGTCGTATGTGAATTTTGGGCCGAATTGAGTTAATAATACAGTTATACTAAACTAATCAAGATCTTTCGAATGACGTTATCCGTTTTTTTGCTATCTCCTTTAGTTTAAGAGATATTGAGCAGAATTTTTTCGTTTGTGCAAGGTCGCAAGCGATTTCGTCTAATTTCCAATGTGCTTTTAATTGCTGTCAATTATTTAATTTATTTACTTTTATGAGAAATAAAATACAATATTTAACTAATTTTAAAAATCTTTAATTTAGTTCAAATTGGGAACACATTTTATCGTACGTCATACAAATTTCCTGCAAAAATGTTGCTAAAGGTAGCATACGACAAAATTTTACTGAAGAAAATCCTTTATAAATTCAAAAATAATAAACAATATATAACAAAATTAAAATAATTTAAGAATTTTGTGGCCTAGTAGTGTTCTGCCAGACTTTGGAGAAAAACTAATCAGAAGTTTTGGAGAAATACAATTCCAAACTTCAAACCTGTTTTCCCAAAAGTCTTCAAATGCAACATATGACATTAATTTATCCGGGCGACGATTTATTGACCACCATAAATAAAAAGTGATGAGCATTTTGCCCTCGACTAAGGAAAATATTTTTTTATTGAACGAGTTTTCATTGAAATATATACATATGTACATATGTATGTATGCGCTTGTAAATGTATACATCTGTACAATCCAGTGGCGTAGTAAGATTCGTTTTGACCATAAAACCATCTTTGACTTTATTAGCATACATTTCTTTTTCAGGAAAAAATCAATGAGAATAGTAATTTTTCGAAATTGGTAATTCGAAATTTAGCGCTTTTTCACGAAGTATTACTTATAATTCTAGCGTTTGTTGAGCCGTAGGAAAGTGCAAGAACCGCAGGAATTTTACCACAATTTACATTCTTTGTACTTATATTCGCTCTTTTGTGGTAAAATTCCTACGGTTCCTGCACTTCCCTACGGCTCAACAAACGCTACAATTATTATACGGTATTGCTGTTATTAACATGCTAATAACAAAAAAGTAACGCCAATTATTTAAATTTCAAGTTTTCTTTCAATTACTTATCATCTTAATCAAATAATATTAGTATAAACTACAATGGGAATAAATATGCAATGTATAAGAGTATCTGAACTTGAGATTTTACTTAATGTCTGTCAAAATGGAATATTAAAAAACTAAATTATATAAGAAAATTATTATTTATAACCGTAGCACATAGGTAGAAATATTTTATTGTGTACATCTATTCCAAATTGCTTGTTTAATGCAAAATTTTAATAATTTGTGTTAAAAGTAGAGCTCTCGATTTTTTTTTTTGAACATTTTCGAGTAGCTCGAACAGTTGTTGTTCAAATGCTCGAAGAGTTGTTTGTTTGCTTATTACCCGTATGTTTGTACGGGCATTTGAACAATTCGGGTATTTTGAAGTTTGTTTTTTTCTTTTGTTTATTATTATTTTTTTTTCTTTATATGTAGTTTTTTTTATTTTTGTTTTTCCGATACACATTTTTTTGTTTGTAAGCTCGAATGTTTGTACGGGCATTTGAACAACAAATGGGCTTCAAACAAAAACGATCAGATCGAATTGCTCGATACCCGGGTATCTAGGGCTCTAGTTAAAAGTCGATTTTATTGAAAAATACAGTGACTCAAAAAAAAATCATACGCCAGTGTTTTTAAATTTATTTCAAACAGTTCTGTCGAAAATTTGACTCTCTTATTTTCGTTTAAAAATGTAAACAATTTTTCAATAAAAATCGCCTTAAGCAGGATTTCTAAGCTTATGGAAAAATCCGAAAAATCGTATAAATTTCTAAAAGTGGATTAAAAATTTCAAAGCGCGGGCAGAATTTATAGAAGATTTTGAGGTGATTTCTAAGTGTACTGTTATGTAGCCAACCAATTTTAGTGTAAAAAGTGCTATTCTCAATGCTGTAAAAATTTCCGTCGATTTTAGTAATTTTTTTCTGTAGGGTGTTTGCGTTATATGTACGTGAGACCGTTCCAATTAAAATTTCCGAAAAGCCAATGAAATTTTTCAAAAAGTTGAATGTTGCATATTATTATATTACAATTGAATGAGCTGCAAAATTGAATACTCAAAAATCTTTAAAAAATGTAGCTTTATAATTCCTTTTTATGATAAGTACTTCCTTAACTTTGAAAAATTGGAAATACTAAAAATACTGCCTAAAAAGTTAACAATAATCGCTGCTAAATATCTGGGTTACTTTCGAGCATCACCTACATTAACCATGATATGCGTTAGAAATATAAACATTAAAATTAAATATAAAGCACAAAAAGAAAATTATTGTAGGTACATATGAAAAACCCTGTATCTAGTAGTGAAGTGCGGCTTTGTGCGACGTAATTTTTTCTCGGCTAACTACTAATTGTACTAGATATCATGTCCGAGGGTTAATTTGACTGAGTCTGACAGAGCAACATAACAAAATCAATTTTGAACACAAAACAGAGTGAAATTTTTTTTTTAAATATCCCAACTTTAAAAGCTTAAAACTATAAACTTAGAATTATTGGAAACCAAGGATATTATTGAAAAGTGTTAATAATTACTTGAACCTTTAGGATTCATCACGATTACTTAAATGAAATGCTTTAAATAATAAATATTCAAGTTGAAACTAGCACTTAAAAATATGTAAGAAAAAACAAAAAAATTAACTTCAGATATGCTAAGTTACGACCATCTGGGGCAAGTGCAGAGTATGGGGTCGGGAAAAAAGCGATGAATTATTGTTCCCCATTCTATTTCCAATATGTGGGTATGTTTTTTTCTGTAATTGTAACAATTTTACAAAATTCAAATTTGGGCGCATAAAACTTGAAAATCTACCTATGCGCGTAGATTTCCAGAAGAGAATATGAGACTTACTTTTGAAGTATAGTTAAAGGCCCTTGGCAACTGACAATCTGGCATGTCAAGCAGTGTGTATGTGTGAGTTTTTTTGTGTGTGTTAGTGCAATCGGCAGTCGTCGTGCTACACGTTCTTGTTCGGGCTCGTGTTGATGAGAATCAAATCTTTTAGATATTTGCGTAAATCACCCGACACTCACACATATGTATACACTGCTTAACATTCCAGATTTTAAGTGGCCAAGGGCCTTAAGAGTTTGATATATGTATTATAAGCGATATTTGTGTACTAAAATGTTAAATTATAGTCTGAAAAAATTACATTTCGCTAGCTTAGAGTGCAAACTGTGTAAGTCCACTTTTATGAAAAAGTGTATTTTTATGTAGAACGCTAGAAAAATCAAATACGCACCGCGCTAAACAAGTCTGAGATACTTGTCATATTTCTACTCGTTGTTATTCAGTGATACGCAAATTGTGTAAGTCCAAAAAGCGAAAAAAATTGTGTAAGTCTAAAATATTTATATGAACAGAAATTTTTTTTCATTTCGAATTTTTTTTCTTTTTTGTTTTTTGTGTCTCCTACAAAGTTTTAAAAAAGGACGTACACAATTTGCATTCTAAGCTAGCGATTTTCATCATTTGTAAAAAATATTGTAGTTTTTTTTGGTAATTTTAATTTTGGTAAATTTTTTACATTGGCTGTGACCCCCCCCCCCCCGAAAAATTCTCTAGCTACGCCACTGGTACAATCAAGTTAAATCCCATGTGATTTACATATTTCCGTTTGATTGGCGCGGTTTCACCATTTTTCTGATTAATTCTTTATAATAAATTGTTTGGCAATGGTCCAGATTTTGATGTAAAACGTTTTAGGCATTCGTAGGTATTCTTCAAAATATGCTTTCATCTCATTGAATTAAATTCAAATACATACATACATATGCATGTTTTTAGTCAAATCTGACAATCAGAAAACATAAGTAGTTATACATATGTAATAAAAAGAATACATATAAAAGAAAATTAGAAAAATATAAGTACATATTAACCTTTTGATAACGAATTTTTTCAAAGAATTAAATAATGAAAATGATTATCTTCTGCTTCAAAAATACTCTAGCAAAAAAATATGATTCTACAAGTTCAGTGTGCTTCCTAGAAGAATCATCCGCTAATAAATTTCTATAGACTAAGAAAAAAATATACAGTGTTGAAAAAAGTAATAGGGACACGACAAAAATTCTGCAATTCTCCATTTATTAAACGGTTTTATTTAGCTCACCCCGTTTGTTTTATTTTTTATTATTTATTCTTGGGTCAAATTTAGTAATTCAAATTTCACCCTCTTCCTGTCAACCGATTAATCTGAAATTTTGTACGCATGTATAACCCCGATTACAATGCAATATTATGAAAAAAAAATTCCGATAGGTGGCGCGTGGGTCGCTATATTTACAAAAATCGCATTTATGGTCCGATTTGGCTGAAATTCGGAACATGTATTACTACCTTGAAAAGAAATATTTTCTTTAAAAAAAAAAATTCCGCTAGGTGGCGCGTGGGTCGCTATATTTACAAAAATCGCATTTATGGTCCGATTTGGCTGAAATTCGGAACATGTATTACTACCTTGAAAAGAAATATTTTCTTAAAAAAAAATCCGCTAGGTGGCGCGTGGGTCGCTATATTTACAAAAATCGCATTTATGGTCCGATTTGGCTGAAATTCGGGCAAGAAACCTTGCAATAATGAAGCACTAAATGAATTAAACAGAATGCGAAATAAAAACTAAAAACTAGAAAATAAAAATAGGTAAAAAAAAACTTTTTAAGTTAAACGGTTTTATGTTATACATACATTGCAATGTTTAAGATAAATGTACTAAAAACTAAAAAATTATAAAATAGATACAGTCGTGGGAATTATAAACATTTGCGTAGACTAGACTAAAATAAAACCGTGGGGCACGTCAATTGTCTACAATCGTTGATTAAAATGTTTGTTTGTTTTGTAATTAGGCAGTTGTTCAACCGACAACGATGGACGTGTGATAAGTAGGGCTAGAATGTGGAAAAAACCTAGCAAGCTCGATTATAAGCGAGTTTTAGGGTTTCATAGTGGTGAGCGAGTAGTACTTTTATCATATGTTTTGTCGATTAAAGACAAACTACGAGCAGTGAAACGATTCCTCGTGTGAATGTCCAACGATAAACTAGTTGAAACATCTCTTTTATTAACATGGAGTGTATAACTATTGGAATTTCCATGAGCAAGAAAATAGTAAGTAATTTCCTCATCGTCTGCGGGCCAACTGCCTAACGACGAATTAAACGATTCTTCTATCGCACATTAAGTCGATAATTTGTAGACAATTGACGTGCCCCCCGGTTTTATTTTAGTCTAGTCTATGCAAATGTTTATAATTCCCACGACTGTATCTATTTTATTATTTTTTGGTTTTTAGTACATTTATCTTAAACATTGCAATGTATGTATAACATAAAACCGTTTAACTTAAAAAGTTTTTTTACCTATTTTTATTTCATTTTAAGACCAAATAATAATTACCAAATATTGATGTTTACATGGAAAGGACATTCTTCAATAACTCTGGGGTGGTTTTTGTGTGATAATTTAATTTTTATAAACAAAAATAAAGAAATGTATAACCTAGATTGGAAATAATGAGAGGGACAAACTTTAAATTAGATTGTTTTTTTTTTTTTCAAATAAACTACAATATTACTGCCACAGCTAGATTTAAACTAAAGTTTAGTTGACGCTCCTTAATTTTTTGTAACTTCCTTACATCTTCGTGGCATAGGGTTGACCAAATCAGCGCAATTTGCAACTGGTATTAAGTACCAAGCTTCTTTAACTTTTTTCCCATAAATCTTGCTTATTTTTCAATTTTTGATCCACCATCGTCTTCCTTAATATTCCCTATAGGGCTGAGGTTCGGCGACTCCAAAACAGCCACTTTCTTACGTTCAAACCATGAGTTTGCGATTCTGGAGGATGTTTGGGTCATTGTTTTGCATAAATCGCCATATAATGATATCAAGGAGGGTTTCATTGATCCAGTTTTAATTCTTTGGCAACGGATTTGTCTGAAAGTTCACTCAAAACAAAGAGAATTTTGAGAAAATTTACTCAAAACGAAGAAAGTTTTTTTATTGGAACGCGTGTTTAAATTTTAAAATAATGAAAAATATGTACATACATATGTGTTTGACCGAGAGGAGTTTTTTTTGAGTGTAGATACATAGTACTTTCTGTTGAGATGCATACCTATGTACAATATACATAGGTCCTACATTCGCGCCAGTGTATTTCCAGTATAAGCAAGCAGAGAAATGCCCAAAAAACGCCACTATTATTATAGCAGCGAACGCCATTAAAGTATTAAAACAAAATTATGGCACAAACTAAAAATTCAAAAATAGCACTAAACTAATTTCACTTAGTATTTAAAAATAGATAAACAAAAATTACTGTAATATAATGTACGTATGTATGTACTTACTTATACAGTGGCGGACAATAAAATCACTCACAATTTGCCAATAAATATGGCTTAATAATACGAAAATGTTTGGAAATCAAATCTAGTTTTGCAATCTCACCTTCGGTAATGAACCCAGCAAAATGTAAACTTCGTTACATATATGATACATATACTAATGTATTTATGAATTTATGAAGATTTGTTTTATTTTCGTTCTCATTTCGATACTCCTATGGGAAGGAGCATTTTCGAACTGGTTGGAAATTAAGCCACACATTTTATTAAACAGAAAATGTTTAGGTTTTTTTAGAGGTTTTCCACTGCATTGCAAATGTATTGTTCAGCACGGTACACTACAGTTCATTATACAAAATTTACTTTACCCATTAGTGGTCAAAGCAAACCTACAATAAATATATAATCGGGTTTTCCCAACCACTAAGTAATGGGTTAACATTATTTTTGTGTGAACTCTGTAAACAGATCACATGATCGACATAAATTTTTAAGACTGACTGACGTCATCAGAATGTGCGACTTGAATTGAAAGAAACTGTCAACGTCATCGAAATACACAGCAAATGCTGTATCGATGTCAAAATATTTATGGCAAAAAAAAAAAACAAAAATACAAAATATATATAGACATAAGAAACACAATGAAAAAATAAATCAACTTGAAACAAATGAATTGCATGGCATTTTGCTAAAAAGTCACGAAAAAAGGCAGTAAGAATTACTTAGTGTGTGCAACTCACCAGAGACCGAAAAGCAGAACAAAATAATGAAAAAAGCCTAAAAAACAAAAAAAAAACATAAGCCAAAAAAACAAAAGACAAAACAAAAAACGCAAAAAAAAAAACAAAAAAAAAAAACGCAACAAACGCCAAATGATTTAAACAAAGTTGCATTTATGTGCACACGCTTGCAAGTTTTTTGTGGTAATAAACAATTTGACAGGCAACGCATGTGATGCCACAAACAGTGCAGTGCAGTAGCGGAGCAATAAACATTTGTACGCACTTTCAACAACAACAACAAAAAAACAAGTAAGGAAGCCTAAGTTCGAGTAGAATCGAACATTAGATACTCAGCTGTATGCTTTCATTGTTTGTTTGCGTTTGTTCGATATAGGGTGTATTTTATATGACACGAGTGCTGCATAAACAGGGCGCAGCCACGCCCATTTTCAAAATTTGTATCAATCATCCAAATAAGCATATAAATATTATTGTTAGTGCAAAATTGCATCCCTCTATGACTTTTAGTTACCCGAGCTTCTCTCCCAATTCGAGGTGTGCTCCTTTTTGTTTTTTCCTACTAATTGGGTGGACCTACAGTTTTATGCCGGCTCCGAACGGCGAATGCATTTTTTGTGAGAAGCTTTTTCATGGCAGAAATACTCTCGGAGGGTATGCCGCCCACTGCCGAGAGGTGACCGCTGCTCTTAAAAAACCCAATAATTGGATTTTTACTAATTAGAAAAATTTGTTTGGCTCGGACCGTGGTTTGAACCCGAGACCTCTGGCATAGCAGGCGAGCACTCTACCCACTGCACCACAGCGGCCAACTAACACATGTTATAAAAGTGTATAAACCAAGTTTCGTCATAATATCTCAGTTATTTGTCGAGTAATAGGCACGTAGATTCCTTTGTATAAAAAGAGGCGGTGCCACGCCCATTTTCCAAACTTTTTTATTTTTTGTTTCCGGTCTAT
This sequence comes from Urophora cardui, assembly GCA_960531455.1. Lineage (NCBI taxonomy): Eukaryota > Metazoa > Arthropoda > Insecta > Diptera > Tephritidae > Urophora > Urophora cardui. Next base: position 43,301,499 of record OY482673.1, read on the forward strand.
TGTAGAACTCATGTCACAAAATTTCAGTGATAGATCTTTATATTTGACAGAGATATCGCTTAAAATGTTTTTATTAGGTCACTTTATAATACCCATATATAAAAGTGGGCGTGGTCGTCAACCGATTTTGGTAATCTTTCGTCCACACATTTGGCTAAGTAAATATATCACGCGTACCAAATTTCATCGATATATCTTTAACGGTTTCTGAGTTATGGCTTATAAAACTTTCAATATTTGCCCCTTAATAAGTGGGCGTGGCACCGCCCATTTTCCAAAATTTTTATAATTTTTGTTTTATTTCCCTAGTTGGTCTCCTGCCACAAAATTTCAGTGATAGATCTTTATATTTGACAGAGATATCGCTTAAAATGTTTTTATTAGGCCCCTTTATAGTTCCCATATATAAAAGTGGGCGTGGCCGTCAACCGATTTTGATAATTTTTCGCCAAAACATTTGTCTAGGTAAGCAAATTACGCATACCAAATTTCATCGATATATCTTCAACGGTTTCTGAGTTATGACATATAAAACTTTCAATGTTTGACCCTTAATAAGTGGGCGTGGCACCGCCCATTTTCCAAAACTTCAACAAATTTCTTCATAAGGGCCTGAGCTCAATACGTGGGTAAAATTTTATCACTCTAGCTATATTAGTGGCTGAGATACCAAATTTCCGATTTTTTCTATATAGGAAAAGTGGGCGTGGTCATGGTCCGATTTCGCCCATTTTCAATACCAACCGTCCCAGTCTCGATACCAACTTGCATTTCAAATTTCATCAAAATATCTCAATTTTTACGCGAGTTATCCTGCGTACGGACGGACGGACGGACGGACATGGCTCAATCGATTTCTCTTTTCACCCTGATCATTTTGATATATATAAGTCCATATCTATCTCGATTATTTCATTATGTTACAATCCACCGTTATGAAATCAAAATTATAATACTCTGTGTACTAGTACAGCTGAGTATAATAAAAGCTTATACAAGTGCATTTGCCAGTAATAGAACTTAGAACAAGTGTGATAAACTAGAGGAGGTTTAACTAAAGTACATATGTATCTACATATGCATGTATTTAAGGTGGGGTGATATGGAGTGGGATTACGACACCATGAACGCCAATAAAACGCAAAGCGCGCAAAAAATTTTGTAATTTCCAATTTGGTAAAAATTACTATGTACATACATATGTATATATGTACGTACATACAGTGTTGGAAAAAATAATAGGGACACGAGAAATATTTTACAATTCTCCATTTATTTCATTTTATGACCAAATAATAATTACTATATATTGATAGTTACACGGAGAGGACATGCTTCAATGACTCTGGGGTGGTTTTTGTATAATAATTTAATTTTTATGAACAAAAATAATGAAATGTATAATTTAAGTTGGAAAAAATAATAGGGACAAACTTTAAATTCGATTGTTTTTTCAAATAATCTACAATATTACTGCTGCAGTTAGATTTAAACTAAAATTTAATTGAAGCTCCTTCATTTTTTATAACTTCCTTACATCTTCGTGGCATAGGGTTGACCAAATCAGCGCAATTTGCAAACCGGTATTAAGTACCAAGCTTCTTTAATTTTTTTTCATAACTCTTGCTTATTTTTCCATTTTTGATCCGCCATCGTCTTCTTTAATATTCCCTATAGGGCTGAGGTACGACGTCTGTGAGGGCTACTCCAAAACAGCAGCTTTCTTACGTTCAAACCATGAGTTTTCGATTCTGGAGGCATGTTTGGGGTCATTGTCATGCGTAAATCGCCATCTAATGATATCAAGGAGGGTTTAAATGATCCTGTTTTGAGTAGAACAATTCGCAACAGACCTCGAGAAGTAGGACTAAGTGGAAGAAATCCCAGAAAAGCTCCGTATCTGAGAAAAAATAATGTAAACCAACGAACTGAATTCGTTCAGAGGACGCCACCGTGCTTGATAGTCTTTCTGAGTATCTGGGATGAAATTCTGCATTCTGCGGGCGTTGAACGAACATTATGCCATCCGAGCCGAACAAATTTACTTTTGTGTCATCAGATTAAATAACGTTATTCAAGTTGTCCGGCAACATGTTCCTCTGAGCGAATTCTATTCGTTGGCCTACATTCTTTTTTGCTCAGATACGGAGCTTTTCTGGGATTTCTTCCACTTAGTCCTACTTCCCGAGGTCTGTTGCGAATTGTTCTACTCAAAACAGGATCATTTAAACCCTCCTTGATATCATTAGATGGCGATTTACGCATGACAATGACCCCAAACATGCCTCCAGAATCGAAAACTCATGGTTTGAACGTAAGAAAGCTGCTGTTTTGGAGTAGCCCTCATGGACGTCGTACCTCAGCCCTATAGGGAATATTAAAGAAGACGATGGCGGATCAAAAATGGAAAAATAAGCAAGAGTTATGAAAAAAAATTAAAGAAGCTTGGTACTTAATACCGGTTGCAAATTGCGCTGATTTGGTCAACCCTATGCCACGAAGATGTAAGGAAGTTATAAAAAATGAAGGAGCTTCAATTAAACTTTAGTTTAAATCTAACTGCAGCAGTAATATTGTAGATTATTTGAAAAAACAATCGAATTTAAAGTTTGTCCCTATTATTTTTTCCAACTTAAATTATACATTTCATTATTTTTGTTTATGAAAATTAAATTATTATACAAAAACCACCCCAGAGTCATTGAAGCATGTCCTCTCCGTGTAACTATCAATATATAGTAATTATTATTTGGTCATAAAATGAAATAAATGGAGAATTGTAAAATATTTCTCGTGTCCCTATTATTTTTTCCAACACTGTATGCATGTATACTTACTAAATACATAATCATATACATATAAGATGTATTATAGCTGAAAAAATTTGCTAGAGGGCGTGCGTGCATGCGTGCTGGAGGAGTACAGCATCTCACACACGTTTTCATTTTTGTTTTTTTTTGTTTCACATTTTTTGATTTGCTGCATTAGTTTTCAAATAGAAACAAGATTTTAAAAGAGCCTATATTCATTATTTATAAATTTATTTGGCATTCCGAAATTAACGTTTTTGTATACACATCAAATGTGTACAGTGATGGTAAAAAAATTTTGTCATTAATATCGAGTTGGCTATAGAACAGAGAAATTTAAGAAATTTAAAATAAAAAAAATCGATTTTCAAAATAAAATAAAATTTTTCAGGGAGACTAAAATTTTAAAATAACTTAGTTTATGTTAAAAATTAAAAAAAATAAAGTTAAATCCTAAAATCAATATATGTATTTAAAAAAAATCCAGGATTTTCAAAAATTTAAAAAAATTAATTTCGAATAAATTAAAATTTTTGCACATTTTGAAAATAGTTGAACAAAAACAAGTTTCTCAAACAAAAATCAATATCTTTTAAACCAAATCGAAATTTCAAAAAAAAAAAAAAAAAGTTTCAGTTAAATTAAGAAAAAAAGATTATTCAAATTTGGAAAAAAATTAAATAGAAAAATTTTCAGGATTTTTGAAAAATGTTAAAAAAGAAGTTAAAATATATAAATTGACATTCAAAATAAAATTAAAATTTTCAGGGAGACTAAAATTTTAAAATACATACATAAGTTAAAATTTTCGAATAACATTTTAAACATTTTTTTATAAATTAAAAAAAATTAAAAAAATCAATGTTTTTCAAAAAAAAAATCCAGGATTTTCAAAAATTAAAAAAATTCGAATTATAATTTTCGCAGACATTTTGAAAACAGTTTAAACCAAAAAATGTTTCCCAAACAAAAATCAACATTTTTTAAACGAAATCAAAATTTTCAAAAGAAACCCAAATTTTCAGATTTAAAATTTTCAAAAAATTTTGGAAGATTTCTGTTGTAAAAGAAAATATTTAAGCTAAAAATAAAATTTGTAAATTTCAAAGAAAAAAATATTTTCAGATACTTTACAAAAAAAGAGAGATTGGAAAAAAATTAAATAAAAAAATTTTCAGGATTTTAAAAATAAATCTCAAATATATAAAAAAAATAATAAAATCCTTTTGAATATGATATAAAATAAAAAAATAAAAAATAAAATCAATATTTTTCAAACGAAATCGAAATTTTCAAAAGAAACCCAAATTTTCAGATTTAAATTTTCAAAAATTTTAGATTTCTCAGTTGTAAAAAAAAAAAAAAAATATTTAAACTAAAAATACAATTTTACAAAAAATCAGGTTTTTTAAGTGTTATAGCTTTCCAAAACTGCAAAAAAACTTAATTTGCTTGAGTGAAGCTTTTTCAAATCACACACCATTCAATTCTGAAAGCACTATTTTCGCCGCTACTTTATGTACACAAATATAGGTATTCTTTTATGATATATTGCACAAAAAAATTTGAAAATATTCAAATTCCTTAACCAAAAACAAACAGAAAAATTATTAAACACAATAAGACATTTGAATTTGAACATGGCATATGTTGCGCTGATTGGCGTCGTAAATTCACGGCAGAATTCCATTGATTTCCTGAGTGAATTTACACGAATACTGCACATTTTACATATAAGTTAATAAATCTATAAATAAATAAAAATATTTTAAACAAAAATTATACAAATGTAAATATAAACTCATGCGAAAATTTCTTGCGAAACAAAAGAAAAAGAAAAAAATTAAGAATAATAAATAAAAACATTCATCCGAGCAAAATAATGATGCAAATGTAAATATACAAAAAACAGTAACAGCGGCCAAACCGAGGAAATATTTATTTATTACGAAGCTTAAATTTTGGCCAAAAAGGTGAAAAAAAAAATACTTGTTTTTTATTGTAAGGAATCTGCACTTTAGCCATGCCGTTAGTGGAAGATGGAAGTTATAACACTATACTTGTTGAATCCCAATAAAATACCGGACCGCCCAAAATTTAAATTCCATAACAGTAATGTCCAAGAACTGGAAGGACCTAGAAGCACATCTGGCAAAAAAATGTCACTTCTGGTGAGTGTTTTTGCCATTAGAAGAACAGCAAGCACAACATCTTGATCTATATATATTTTCCTTAATAAAAGCAAGACGTGAGCAAGCACTGTAAGATGTTCCCACTTGGAACAAACACAATAGGTAATAGTTTCTATTTTTCTTGCAAAAACAAAACCAGTGACAAAAAAAATAAACATTTGTTTAAAAAGCTCACATTTGTAAACGTCAGTTGAAGCAAATAAATAATTATTATGCTTAGAATTATACTTAGTAAAATTAATTTTACTTAAGCAAGTGATGAAGGCGGCAGCGGCAACACACCAGCTAATCGTACATCATTCAAGCAAAGAAAAACCAAAAGCGACAGAGAAATACTATATATCAAATCATATTTTACTCTATGAAAAAAAAAAATACTTAGCAAAAGTATAAATTCATAGACGAACATTTATGTACATATATTAATTGCTCCCTGCCGGTCTGTGGACCTGCTGGTAAGGAGTGGCCTTTTCAACGCTTTTCATTTACAATTTCAGAATATGCTTCCGCAGCAAACGCTTTCGATTGCTTTATATGTATGTATGTAAATAAATTCATACAGCAACAAATCTAATAATGGAAACGACCAAGTGTTTAATGTTGAAAATGGTTTTAGCGATTTCCAAAATGCCATTCTTCGGACTCCTCTTTCTCTTTCCAGTTTCTTTTATTCTAATCCCCTTTATCGTTTTTATTTTCCGTGCTCTTTCCTCTTTTTTCTCCTTTTGCTTCACCAGTTCGGTCCCTTTCATTTTCCCCTTTCCTTTCCAATAGTGAAAACATTTCAAGTAAATTATTTAAAATAGGTGGCAACCCTTTTTATACTCAGCTGTACTAGTACACAGAGTATTATAATTTTGATTTCATAACGGTGGATTGTAACATAATGAAATAATCGAGATAGATATGGACTTATATATATCAAAATGATCAGGGTGAAAAGAGAAATCGATTGAGCCATGTCCGTCCGTCCGTCCGTCCGTCCGTCCGTCCGTCCGTCCGTACGCAGGATAACTCGCGTAAAAATTGAGATATTTTGATGAAATTTGAAATGCAAGTTGGTATCGAGACTGGGACGGTTGGTATTGAAAATGGGCGAAATCGGACCATGACCACGCCCACTTTTCCTATATAGAAAAAATCGGAAATTTGGTATCTCAGCCACTAATATAGCTAGAGTGATAAAATTTTACCCACGTATTGAGCTCAGGCCCTTATGAAGAAATTTGTTGAAGTTTTGGAAAATGGGCGGTGCCACGCCCACTTATTAAGGGTCAAACATTGAAAGTTTTATATGTCATAACTCAGAAACCGTTGAAGATATATCGATGAAATTTGGTATGCGTAATTTGCTTACCTAGACAAATGTTTTGGCGAAAAATTATCAAAATCGGTTGACGGCCACGCCCACTTTTATATATGGGAACTATAAAGGGGCCTAATAAAAACATTTTAAGCGATATCTCTGTCAAATATAAAGATCTATCACTGAAATTTTGTGGCAGGAGACCAACTAGGGAAATAAAACAAAAATTATAAAAATTTTGGAAAATGGGCGGTGCCACGCCCACTTATTAAGGGGCAAATATTGAAAGTTTTATAAGCCATAACTCAGAAACCGTTAAAGATATATCGATGAAATTTGGTACGCGTGATATATTTACTTAGCCAAATGTGTGGACGAAAGATTACCAAAATCGGTTGACGACCACGCCCACTTTTATATATGGGTATTATAAAGTGACCTAATAAAAACATTTTAAGCGATATCTCTGTCAAATATAAAGATCTATCACTGAAATTTTGTGACATGAGTTCTACAATAGACCGGAAACAAAAAATAAAAAAGTTTGGAAAATGGGCGTGGCACCGCCTCTTTTTATACAAAGGAATCTACGTGCCTATTACTCGACAAATAACTGAGATATTATGACGAAACTTGGTTTATACACTTTTATAACATGTGTTAGTTGGCCGCTGTGGTGCAGTGGGTAGAGTGCTCGCCTGCTATGCCAGAGGTCTCGGGTTCAAACCACGGTCCGAGCCAAACAAATTTTTCTAATTAGTAAAAATCCAATTATTGGGTTTTTTAAGAGCAGCGGTCACCTCTCGGCAGTGGGCGGCATACCCTCCGAGAGTATTTCTGCCATGAAAAAGCTTCTCACAAAAAATGCATTCGCCGTTCGGAGCCGGCATAAAACTGTAGGTCCACCCAATTAGTAGGAAAAAACAAAAAGGAGCACACCTCGAATTGGGAGAGAAGCTCGGGTAACTAAAAGTCATAGAGGGATGCAATTTTGCACTAACAATAATATTTATATGCTTATTTGGATGATTGATACAAATTTTGAAAATGGGCGTGGCTGCGCCCTGTTTATGCAGCACTCGTGTCATATAAAATACACCCTATATCGAACAAACGCAAACAAACAATGAAAGCATACAGCTGAGTATCTAATGTTCGATTCTACTCGAACTTAGGCTTCCTTACTTGTTTAATTAAATTTTATTAACCGTCTACAGCGCAGGTCATTTCATATGACATTTCAAATCAAACAAACTGTGAAAAAATTAATTTTTAAACAGGTGGCAACCCCTTTTGTAAAAATTATAATAAATTACAAATTTTCGCGCCAAGCCCTTTTATGTATATGACACATGAAATTCAAAATTCTAACGAACTATAAGTACCGGGAATTTAAATTTTTAAACAGGTGGCAACCCTTTAAAAAAAAAATTAATCCTTCCTGCACATCTACAGGTCAAGTCCTTTCATTTTACAGCTCTTAATTGAAAACTTACAAATTTTTTTGTTTCCCTATTATTTTTTCCAACACTGTATAGTGTAACATTTCCAGTAAGCTACAATATTTCGTTCTGTTTAATAGGAAACTACATACAGCATACATATGTACATACACATTTTTGCAACACTTTCGAAATTTTATTTTTGGATTAACCAAATCATTCAACAGATGAGTATAGCACATGCATGAGAGTACGTCCTTCTCCATGGGTGGCAGCCAAGGCAATGCAAGGCAAGACAAGGAGAGCGGCGAGCGTGCAATGGCTTTTACAGCTACGGTTGGGCTAGTGAAATGTATCAAGCAAGTGTTTGGGGCGCAATTTTTTTTTTTTTTTTTTGAAAGATAAAACAACGAAAGGAAATACAATCACACTTCATATTTTACGCTGCTCAAAATGTGTGAATGTAAAAAACCAAAAATCATTGTCGAAAACTCAAAAAACAAAAAAAAAACAAGAAAAAAGCTGTTGCCAACTTCTGTTCTACACATTGCATGCAATATTCGTGCGACTATTAATGTCTTTAGGCAATTTGTTGGTGCTTTTTTTAACAAGGGAACTTTGAATTTTCGAAAAATTCGCTTACAAATGTAGTATATATTTTAGCTCTGAACAAACATTTTGGGTTTCACATGCGTATGTATGTACATATGTATGTATGTACATTAGTGCGGTGCCCAAATGCATGTAGACAAATTTTACATCACATTTCCCCCAGCCACACTCCTTAGGTTGGTAGTTGTTGCTAATACCATCGAAGATACCACATATAAATTTTTGTTCCAATTGGAGAAAAACTTTTGACACAAGCTAAACAAAAAACGCCTTTTTATATACCCTTATACTTATAAGCCTTATTATAAGGTAATTAAACTGCATATAATCCCTTTTTATAAAGCATGAAGATGGCTCATATCAGCCGAAACCGGTTTGTCTCCAAACCAAACTTGACAAAGGATGACGGAAAATCGTTCCACAATACGTCATATGGGATAAGCCTTCTTTCCTATGGCTAATAAACCTTACTATAAGATAAGTATTTAAACGCGACAGGCCCTCATTATAAGAATAAGCCTTATTATAAGGTATTTAAACCCAAAATAAGCCCGTATTATAAGGAACTAACTTAGCCTCCTTATTTTCCATGGTGATAAGCCTTGGGAATAAAGTTTCCTCTCAGAGATTCAGGCCTTATTTTCTATGGCGAATAAACCTTACTTCTTATAAGCTATTTAAACACCACATGAGCCTTTGTAAGAAATTATTTAAGTCTTATTTTCCATGGTGAATAAGCCTTGCGAATAAGGTTCCTTCTCAGAGAGAGATAAGAGTAGTGCTTATTGATTGATGACATCAACACAGAAAAACAAGCTTTATCATAAAAATTTGCTCATACAACTTATATCACTTAGAAATCTAAGGCATTTTTTTATAAGCCTTAAAAAATAAGGCGCAAGTAGGTACATATGTATTTATGTATGTGCATAAATATTTGTATACAACCAAGCATGTGCGGCCCTCACTTTTAGTTCATCAATTTTAGCGCCATGTGATTTAGTAAGAAAATTGCTGATCAAAAGCAACAAATAATAATAATAATACATATTATAAATAACAAATGATATAATAAAGCAAAATATTTTAGAATCTCAGACGAAAAATTGTACAGATATACACATAAGTATGTACAAATGTATAAATAAGTATACAAATACATATGTATTTCGATCTCTCTTTATGTATGTACCTACGTTACGCTAGCAAATTATTGTACAAAAATAAAATTTGCAAAATTGTTGACAACTAAGATATTTCGATTGGAATTCATCAAGTCGGAAAGGTGACGTTTTTTTAAAAAAACAGAGGAAACCTTCGAATATGCTGGCTTTTATTTTTATTTTTTGAGACATTTTTTAAGAACGAAAAGATGTTCAGAAATGTTGCGTTTTTTTATTACTCTTTGGGAAAATTGTTTGTTTTTTTTTCTGTGTTTCTGTTTCATGGCTCATTTGTTAGTGAGAAAAGCCTTCTAATAAAAATATTCGTACATACGTCCATTCATGGTAAAAAATAGCAGCGAAATTTAAGTGATAAATTTTTTCTTCGCTAAATTAATTTACATATTTTTAAATTTATTTTATTTAAGTTTTTATTTAATGTAGATATTGTGGAAGGAATTTCCATCATACTATTTTAAATTTGTTTTGGTTTTTATTTAACAGTCTTTAAAAAGTTTCTGAGAATGCAGTTTTGTGGGACAAACAAATCTACACCTTTTCCAGAACTTCCAATTGAGGTTCAGAAAATTGCAATTGGAAAAAGTGTAGTGCAACAAAGTGCTACTAAGTAAATATTTCCTTTGATTTTACATAGGTTTTTTCTGAAGCGTGTTTGGTATTTTCTTCCATATAAAACTTGAACTATAATTTTTAATTTAAGTTTAATTAATCTATCGGTACTTAAAAATAAGTAGCAAATACTACATAAATTCAAAACCAAGTTGCAAAAGCAATTACACAATCCGCAGTCTTGAAACACAAGAAACATATGTACATACATTAGGCCGTCTCGCCTTATAGGGACGCAAAAATAAAGTTCGCCGTACAAAGATTTCTTCTGAGGAGACCCCTACTGAAATTTTATGCTGAATAATTTTCTAGAACATCTTAACCCTCTATCACCGCCAATAAAGGGTTATTTTGACCCCTTTTTTTTAGAAAATCAGGAAAAATAGCATTTCTAAGGTCGCTAGAGCGTTAAAATGTTTTAGAAAATTATTCGCCATAAAATTTTACTAGGGGTCTCCTCAGAAAATTTTTCTGTAAAATTAACCTTAAATACCAAAGTAACCGAAAAACCTACACTGAGAGAAAAAAAATATATGGAGGGGTCAAAGAAATTGTTTACCTATTTTGAACACTACTTTCTTTGTTTTGAGTAAATTTTCCTTAAAACATGTTAAAAGGTTTATAAAATATTGTTGTTACATGCGTTACCATGGTTTCATATACTTGTTTTGAAAAAATTCATACATTAAAATAATGAAAAATTCTTTAAGCGCCATTCCATTCCCAACTTTCCTTGTATTGAAGACTTGATTTCTTTAATTTTGAGAAATTAAATTCCCATACAAATCCCCATGGCAACGAATTTGTTTGAATGTTTTTTTATGTTTTTTCCACATTTTTGAGAAAATTTACACAAAACAAAGAAAATTTTGTATTGGGACGCGTGTTCAAAATAAGGAAAATTATGTCTTTGATCGAGAGAAATTTTTTTTTGAGTGTACATTACTCGGAATGTTGAACGTGTTTTATTTCGGGTTCTGCTCAAGCGATCGAAATACTTATTTTGCAAAAGATTAATGATTTTTGACTACGTTTAACATGCAGACATAAAAAAGGTACATTAGGGTAGTATAAACTAAGTACTGGGTGGTAGTGAACCCAATGGCGCACATAGGGTTAATAATATTCCATAGTATAAGCCGCCCTTTCAAGCCAAAGACATTGGTGTATTAAACTTAGACATCGGACTATAAATACCGAAGATATGAGAAAAATAAATTTTAGCGACATCTAGCGGCGTCCAAAAAAAAAAAAAATTAAAAAATTTTCCGGAAATGTTTTCCAAAAAGACATCATATGCGGGGGCGTACGGCGAACTTTATTTTTTGCTATACGGTCTAATGTACATACCTACCTACATTACATGCATCAAGAACCATGGTGTAATAATTACAGGTGACGTAAATAGAAGAGTGTGACACTATTCTCAAATAGTAAGCTCTTTGAAACGGTAGGGTTGCATTTCCAGAGGGAAAAGGGTGAAAAATGTAGGACTATATTGGCCGGATCCGGTCCAAAAGGGGGAGTAAATTATTTACATATTTGTCTTATTGTTAAAAGTAAAATACTATATTTATATTATATTATATACAATTCTTAAGAAGCTTTTATTCACTCTTGAGATACAAAAAGAATTGGTGAACTGAACCAATATGAATATAAAAATTCAAATACAACGCCTTCAAACGACGATATGTTTCACATTTAACTAAATATATTGAGTTCAATATCTGGTAAAAGTTATAATCATTAGTATCAGCGTATCTTGTTTGGCCATTCAATATATCTGTGGCAATTTGCAATAATCGCTTAATTCTTAAAAAATGATTTCGAGATAAATTGATTACTATGGACGCAAAATCAGTGAGCCATCCACAATGTTAAAAACAAATTTTGTAAATAAAACAAAATGTCATAAAGAAATTTGATTAAGTATATACGTCTACTTTGGCTGTTATAGCAAGTTTAATATACCTCTATTGTAAGTTAAGCCTAAATGTTTTTTTTTTATATCTTTTCATTGAATTAAGTTATAAGCATGGGGGTTTTACAGAAGTGTTTTAAAAGGAGAATAACGTGGTATATATAACTCGAAATCTTCCTAAGTCGACTTAAGCGAGTATTGCTTGTGACCACAGATATATACATATACAATCCCAACGGTATGGTGATCCGAGTGTTGCAATTTTCGGAGTTGTGCCTCTGTAAAATATTTTTACACCTTTTAATATTGCTTCGTCTCGTGCCCTTTCGGCTTTTAGATTGTTATTTTCGCTTTCCAGAAGCTTTATTTGCAACTTTAATCTTGCTATTTGAAGAAGCATTGGATCCTTGGAAACACATTCCTTGTTAGAGCGAAAGCCGTTTCCAAAAAAGTTTTTAAATAATAATATATACGGCGAGTGATATGTAATGTTTGTGTTGCATGGTCGCGCTTTTCACAAATACCATGGTTTTCGGAATCCCAAGATAAGGGTCACCACAGGCATCGGCACTGCTTCCTTTGTCAGCAAGCGTCGTTTTTTTTTTCTCAAAGGAAATAAAAATGTTACAACTATTGTTTTAAATTTTTACCAAAAGACGCTCCTTCATACCCCTTATTCTTCTTGATTGGCGCTTAACCGTCTAGACGATTCTGGCCGAGTCCAACAGAGCGCGCCAATTGCTTCTGTTTCGATCAGCATGGCGCCACTTGGGAACACCTAGGGAGGCAGCATCGCTGTCCACCTGATTTTCCCAACGCAGTGGAGGTCTCCCTTTTCTTTTGCGTTCAGCGGGTTTCGATAGAAATGCTTTCTTGGCCGGAGCGCCTTCGTCCATTCTCACGACATGACCTGCCCAACGCAGCCGCTGGATCTTTATTCGCTGAACAATGTCGATGTCTGTGTAAAGCTCGTACAGCTCATCGTTAAATATCCGTCGATACTCGCCCACGCCAACGCGCAAAGGTCTATAAATCTTACGAAGAACTTTTCTCTCGAATACTCCAAGTGCCATCTCATCTGATTTTGAAATTGTCCATGCTTCTGCGCCGTACATGAGGACTGGAACGATGAGCATCCTGTAGAGTGTGATTTTTGTTTGTCGAGAGAGGACTTTACTTTTCAGTTGCCTACTTAGACCGAAGCAGCATTTATTGGCAAGCGTGATTCTTCGTTGGATCTCCGTGCTGACATCATTCTTGGTGTTAATGCTGGTTCCCAGATAGACGAAGTCCTTAACAGTTTCGAATTTGTAGCTATCAACATAGACGTGGCTGCCAAGGCGTGCTGTTTCTTTGTGTGATGACAGGAGGTACTTCGTCTTGTCCTCGTTGACCGCCAAACCCATTTTCTTAGCCTCTTTATCCAGCTTGGAGAAGGCAGAACATACGGCGCGCGTGTTAGTGCCAATGATGTCGATGTCATCGGCGTACGCCAGCAGCATACACCTAAAATACACATAAAAACAACACTTTTTTGGAAAAATAGTGGACAACATTGGAATTTCATTTTCAAAGAGCCGAATGACAGGACATAGAGGAAAACAGAATGAGATAGCTGCCTACTTACGTCACCTGTTTATTCCATCATGCATCAAGAACATTAAAAAAAAAGAAAAAAAGAGAAAAAAACACACCAAAATAAACAGACAAACAAACGCCAAACCAAATCGAATTAGTAAGTTCAATAGAAATAACGCTAATTTTGTGTGTTTTTGATTCCTTTTTGGTTGCTTATTTTGATTGCTAGTCTGTCTTTCTAGTCTTTTTTGTTGCTATAAATTGTTGTAGTTGTCAAAATCGTTTTTGTTGTACATGTTGCCGCAAACTGTTGCGCGTCTCTCGCGGCGTGTTTGTGTTTGTTGCCTCCTGTGAAATGCTTGATTTGTGCACGGTAGGCAGGAAGCGACGATAGGTTGCATGAAAATGTCGAGAAAAAAGGAAAGTGGGGTTGTGTTATGTGATGTTTATAGATGAAACATCCGTTGAAATTAAAATCCGAGCTGCTCCTTTTTCAAGGATATCCACATTTTTTGTTTTTTTTGAAAGGATCAAATATTGAGGAAATCGAAAATTCGCCACTGTCCAAATTTTTCCGATTTCAATACATTATTTGGTCGCTAAGGGATACAAAAAAAGGTATTAAAAAGAAAAAAGGACACCTGTAGTGGAAAAATCCAATGTGAACAGGACCTAAAGGATAACCACTGAAATATAAAATAACACAAAAAGTACCCACTTTAATTTGCGTATAACTCCTAAAATGTTAACTCTACGTGAAAATTCCTTATAATATGTTTCATTCAGAAAAAATAAAGGAATATTTCTTTGATATACAATTTTGATGTACCTGCAGTGATTAATGCACTTTGGTCCATCTAAAGTGAAAATTTCAAAAAAAGTGCGTTTTTTTTATGGTGCTATTTTAAGTTCAGATATTTTTCTAGTTTATGTAAATATTTTAATCTAATGATCCAATTCTCATTCTTACATATCTATACGTTAATATTAAAAAGAATTAGAGCTGAAATACGCGCTAGCTGTGCACGGTGGGCGGTAAGCAACAATAGGTTGCATGAAAATATCGAAAAAACGATCGCCGGCTAAAAACTTACGTAAAATGATATTCTAATATACTTCATAAACACACAGCAAGCGTGAATAAAATCTCCAACATTTTTTTTAAACGAAAATTAGTACCAGCACACAGCTAGGCACATATTCGTTGGGCCATCGTTTTTACGATATTCCCATGCAACCTATTGTTGCTTCCCGCCCACCGTGCACAGCTAGCGCGTATCTCAGCTCTAACTCTTTTTTAGTATTAACGTATAGATATGTAGGAATGAGAGGTGGATCATTAGATTAAAATATTTACATAAACTAGAAAAATATTTGAACTTAAAATAGCACCATAAAAAAAACGTCCTTTTTTTGAAATTTTCAATTTAGATGCACAAAAGTACATTAAGCACTGCAGGTACATCAAAATTGCATATTAAAGAAATATTTATTTATTAATTCTGAATGAAACATATAATAAGGAATTTTCACGTAGAGTTAACATTTTAGGAGTTATACGCAAATTAAAGTGGGTACTTTTTGTGTTATTTTATATTTCAGTGGTTATCCTTTAGGTCCTGTTCACATTGGATTTTTCCACTACAGGTGTCCTTTTTTCTTTTTAATACCTTTTTTTGTATCCCTTAGCGACCAAATAATGTATTGAAATCGGAAAAATTTGGACGGTGGCGAATTTTCGATTTCCTCAATATTTGATCCTTTCAAAAAAAACAAAAAATGTGGATATCCTTGAAAAAGGAGCAGCTCGGATTTTAATTTCAACGGATGTTTCATCTATAAACATCACATAACACAACCTCACTTTCCTTTTTTCTCGACATTTTCATGCAACCTATCGTCGCTTCCTGCCTACCGTGTGTGATAGAATAACGCCTAAAACCAGGCCAAGGCTATAGAACACGTCAAACAGAACAGAGCAACAACAACAACAAACGTTTGGCTTTTTTTAGTTAAGTATATGCTTTTTTGCGTTTTTTCACAAATGCAGTTTTGCTTTTGTTTAAAAAAAAAAGAAAAAAAAAACAAAAAAAGAAAAAAATCAAAAAAACAGCAAATGAAAAGAATTTGAAAATTAAAGCGCTAAACTAAAAGTGATCGTTTAGCGCGCAAACGAGAGCAGAAAATTTCCTTTGAGTTCTCAAAACTTCCTAATTAATTTTAAAAAAAGAATACATCGCTCAACAAAAAGTGTCAAAGATCACTGTAATAAAAAAAAAACACACATAAAACATTTCTTTGTCTCAATTAAAATCGCATCATACTTAAGTATAAAGTAAAAGTCATTCCATTTCACAGGCTATTGGAACGAACACAGACGACTGAGGAAACAAGCGCCGTAATCATCACAACCCACTCACCCACACAAAAGACTTATTAAGCGACAATGCCACACACAAATGCTTTATTTTTTGACATTTTGCAATGCCAATGGCGGCATACGTACTGTAATTTACTTTGTTATAATCCTTGTAAAATGGCGTGTGAAATATGAAATTTTATTATTTTTACTTAATTAAATCAAACACGCCAATTGCCAGCGAACGGCCGTGTCATTGAGAACACACGGTGAAGGAGAAAGGGCGAGCGATAAAGGTGAATGTCATGACATAGAGATGGAGAGTGTTAGGGAGATTAATAGGCAGTGACATTGTGTGGTTTGTGGCAGCTAAGGGCAGGTGTTTGCTAGTATGGCTTATATATTATGGTATTTCCTAAGCTCATACTTCAGACATATTTAGATTCCAAAAGTCTAAAGCTCATATTCCAGACATATTTCGGACTCATATCGGGCTACAAAATTTTGAGGACTCTGAGAGCATTTGCTGCATAGCTAGTTTGAGATTCTGAAAGTATGGTAGTGTATTAGGATGGTTTATACTTCGACCCAACTGTAGTTAGAACCTAAGGCTTTTACACACAGCTCTCGTCAACCAGTTCTTCCATGAATTAAAATTATTTGCTTTTAGAGATAAATAAATTGAAAGTTGAATTAAGTTTTGAAGTTGAATTAAATGCATAAAGAGCGCATAAACCTCCAATCGGTCTATTTTCAATCTCATTGAATGAAATGCCCAGCTGCGGGGTCCTTATTTTTGAAGATTAATATTGGTTACTGTCGATTGGCCACTTTGTGATGGCTGCGACTGACATGCAGATCAGATACTAAGTTGTAAAACAAGTACATAAATAGATATGGACAACTGAGCAAAACTCAAAACTTAAGCAAGGCATGAGAATGAGTACGCATTTCAAACGGCAGCCAAAAACTGCAGCCAGATGAGAAGATTGCAGCAAAACTTTTCTAACAAAGTATTTCAGACTTCTCGATTGCATTTTAGTATAAGTATGAAAAGAAAATGAAAAACAAAGGGAAAGTGATAAAAAAAACCAGGCCAAAAGCCAATATATGCTCTGTAAAACGAAAATCAACAAAACACAAAAAAATACACACAGAATGGGCAATGAGCAAAATTAAAAATACATACATAATATAATTCACTATTCACCAGCATGCTAAATACATAAATGATTTGCAAAATGAAAATACAAGAAACAAAAAAATAAAAAAATAAAAACAAAAAAATCAAGAATACGAAGAAATGAGCCAGCGCGAGACAGCGAAATACTAATTTCATAGTTAAAAATAGCCGATATTTTTGGGTGGGTTTTGTAAATCGTCAGTTTGCATTATAAACGAATTTGTTAATTTGACGCTGTGTCTGGCGGTCGCACATTTGCTAGACACATGCACACAAACGCAATAAATATAGAAAGAGGAACATGAAGACGAAGACGCAGCTGCTGCCAGAGCATTTAGTGAACGTTTGCCGCTGACAATGGATCTTCCTAGCGCGTTGAATTGAACGAACGAAAGAAGATGCTCAAGATGGCACATCGCCGAAACCGGTTAATAAGCAAAGCAAATTTGCAAGGTATTCCGGAAAATCGCCTCACAATACATCATTTGTCTGCCACTAAAAGGCTCCCATTCAGTGTATGAAGAGGTACACACGCATTCACCTAAAAGTATGCAATGTTTACATATAAACATACAGCTGAAGTTAATAAAAGCGCGTTGAAAAAGAATACATTTATTGTAAACAAATTGCTTAGCATCTAAATCTTTAAACATTGATTTATTTTTTAGGTTTGGTCTCATTTGCTTGCCCACAACTGTATTTTTCATACGTAAATTCACGTGTTATTTTTTTTTAATCTTTTTGTTTAAATTTGAATCATGTATCTTATAGACAAGTTCATCGTCCTTGAGATATTCTTTTAGCAGTATGGTAAACGAATTCTATTTATTGAATGAAGAGCGTAACCTAAGAACGCCTTTCGACCCCTCCAGCGGGTTATGGAGCTTAGAATATACCCTATCGTAAGAGGCGATCAGAATGCACCAGCCTAGAAGGTTGATAATGGCCGGCGAAAAAGGCATTCGCACGACAGTCGGGCTAGTGTCAGAAGGGTTGAGTACCCGAGTTTAACGGATTTATCTGGCAAAGAACTGTTACTTCCCCTACACTCCCCAAAACTTTCGGGTGTCTTGGTGGCAACAACAACAACGACGAATATAGAAGCAACTAGTTACCTTAATAAATCACTCCCTTTAACTGGTTTATGATTTTAAAACTACAATACAAATCTTGAACTTGTAGGTAAGCCAAATTTTTGCCATTTTAAAAATAAAGATCAAGGCTCAGATTTCCATTTGTCTACCAAAAGGATCGGCTTTACATTGAGGAACCACGGTCCGAAAAAAATTACTTTCTCAGGAGTGTGGAGGACCTCGCACAGATCTCAAAACGGAAATAAAAACCTGCGGGAGGCTTATAGTTCACGAGATATTTGTTGGTAATTTTTTTGGTAGTTGGATAGGGATATTACCCCAGAAAGGGAATTCTGCCGGCTGAGTGCATTTTTTTTTAAATCTACAATACAAATCTTGAACTTGAAAGTATGCCAAAAAATTTGCCATTTTGAAAAAAAAAGCTCAAACTTCAAGCAATACTTAAGTAAAAAATTATTTTTTTTTTCAAACAAAATCTTACCTGATGCAATGCAGTTAATCCATCAACATTGGCTGTATTGATATCGGCACCATTTTCCAACAACCTTAGCACTTCTTCCTTATCGCCGGACATACACGCTGCCAGAAAGACACAGCCGGAAGAGAATTTAATTTTTCGTCCATGTTCGGGACGTGGTGTTGGCGGTTGACGATTTGTATCCGATTCCTCCCAACGTTTCAGCTGCTCGGCACGTTTCATAACAGCCGAATTGTTGCGAACGTCCAAAGAAGTCATGGTTGTTGTTGTTGTGATTGTTATTTTTGGTTTTTTATATTTAATTCAAAGAAATTTAGTTCTGGTGATGGGAATTTTGTCACCGTTGTTAGACTAATGATTCCCAAATTAATCGCACAATGTTTTTCTTCTGATTTTTCAATTTAATTTGATTCTTTTTTATTAATTTTCTTATTGGTTTTTGGTCTGTCTGTCTCAATCAGTGTAAACCGGTTAATCAATGGCAGTTTGCTTTTCTGCAACGCCCAGATTTAGGAACTGCAGGGTTTGAGGAGAAATTATTTTTATTTATAGATATGATGTATGTGCATACGTTTGTATGTATGTAACTAAGAATCATGAATGAAAGTCTTCTATATCTAACGACAGGAACGAAGACAGATTTATGATATGAAACATTACCAAATAAAAAATTGTAAAAACTCGGACCTAAATTTCAGAAGATCAATTCCCGAATAAGTACTTCTTATGTGCACCCTATTTTCCACTTGACACGCTATTCACGTAAACACAATGCACTGACGGGACGAGGGAAAAACACTTTTTATCGCGTCAATGTCGACGTCCAAACACGGAGACACGAAGTTGAGCAACCCGCTGCTTTTGTTCGTTTGTTGGTGAGAAGGCGACGAGGAAAGGAGGGGGGCACCAAGTCGTCGGTGCTCGGACAACACGCTTTGTGCAGCAATTCTTATCGCCAGTGACCAATCAGAGCGTTCGAAGAATGCCAGAACAAAACATAATGAACAAAAGTTGGCCAGCGACGAGTTGATGTGTTTGGACAAATGGAAGACAGAACAGCGGCACAAAAGAGAATCGTTGGATAATTTCGCGGCAGAGTTGCTGTGTTTGGACACGGACTATGCTGCGCAAGCACTGTTTTCTTCCACACATAGCACATACAGCTTTTCTTTACAATTTTGTTTTTGTTGTATGAAATTTTTCCTTTTCTTTTTTTTTTTGAACAAATTTTCTGGGGCTTGATTTTTGTATCTTATTTTTAGTTGCTATTCGTTTACTTTTTATTTTTTCTTATCTATTTCTTTTTGTATCTTGTATTTTATTTCTTTCTTTGTCTCTCCTCCACACTTTTTATCGCATCCCTCCGATTATTTACTTCTCCTTTTCTACGCTTTCGTCAATGTCGATCACTTTGACTTTTTCGTTTATAAGTACTTATTTTTCATATTAAAATATATATATATAATATAAACATATGTACAAATTTATTAGTTTTTTCTCATCGCTTTTTTTTAGTACTCTTCATAGTTACCGATTTTGTTATCGCTTAAAAAGAAAAGCACAACCACAAGTTACAATTGCACCTACATATTTTACTCGTTATCGTAGTTACACTCGGCCTTTCTATTTATTGTTTTGCCTAGTTGTTTACATAAAAACTATTTATTCTGAAATTTTAGTATATTATTTACAATTTCTCTGCTATTTTAATTAAAATACATATAGAATGGAACTCGCGTTAATGGAAATAAAACAGATCCCTTGTGTTGAAAAAAAGAGTTGTTTAAAATAGTAGCAGCACTTGAACCAGAGAACGTAGATATCTACGTTCTCTGCTTGAACGATCAGAACAGCGGCAGCAGAGCAGCAGCAGAGCAACTGCGCAGCCCCAAGCGACGAACAAAATACAGACCAGTTGGTACCGATCTCAAATTGAAAACAGAATTGCCAATTATACATATTTTCATTATACATAAACGCATAGTTAAATCGTTTCACAAAATTCTTTTAAAGTTTTCGGGCAAGCAACAGCAGATTATCTGTGGGAATATGAGGTCACTTAAGTGACTATTCCTTCCCAATATTTTCCTTCGACATACATACATATGTAGGGTTGCCAGATACCTTTCCCAAAAAAATCAGTACATTGTCTTCCACAAAAAAAAAAAAACAATATACCTATGCGGAGAAAATCATCTTTATTACTGGCATTTTGTTTTTGTTTCCGTATCGTTTACTGTCAATCATGTTTCTATGACTTTTAACGTTCGCGTTGCTTCCTCCTTCCTAATTGTTTCATGGTTATGCTTACGAGCAAAACACCGATGAAATTCGGACACATTTTCGTCATCGGTGAGAGGTGGTTACGCTGAAATCGATAATTAGAGCGCACATATACAACATAACACATTATTACACCGAAACCTGGGCGTGCTGGGTGCTTGTTTCACCCAGCAAATTTGATCGATGTGAGAGTCCGAAAATTCTCTCACTCGTCGGAGTGCACAACGGCAATTACACGTTGCTCGTCGAGTATTGTCCTAAGCGTAACCACGGCATTACAAACGTCAAATGAAAACAGTTGGAAAATTAAGAACAGTGTCGGCTAAAATCAGTACAAATCAGTACAAAATCCAAAAAATCAGTATTTCTTAATGTTTTTAAAACCATCAGTACGGAGCACGAAAAATCAGTATTGTACTGATCAAATCAGTACGTCTGGCAACCCTATACATATGTATGCACTTATGAATAAACACATGGCAACTGCAACTTGCCGCGCACACACACCCATACAACTTGAATAGAATAGAAAAGAGTTCAATTTTGTAGGCCGAACAATTCCGAAGATGCGGCAGAGAACGTTCTTTGGATGCCGCTATCGAACAGATAGCTCCCCAACGGTAGAAATTGCTACCAGCAGCGATTGCTTCAAACATAGAACAAAATGCAAATAAAAATAAAAACAAAATATACAATGAATCCTCAGTAGACGCGTGATCGCGATCAGCTGGCAGCACCAAGTCAGCAGAACAGCGGCGTCGTTCTCAACTGCATTCGCGACTGCGGCTACGGTGTTGCCGGTTGAGCAGAAATCTGACATATTTTCAACAGCTGCGTTAAAACAGAAAGTTTGTATAGGTTAATAAATTTTAAAATATATGCAAATTCTCAACAGTTTTAAATTGCTAAACTACAAAAATACAAAGCAGCTTAACGAAAAGCTTTTACAAAAGAACACTCAATTTTTAAAACAGATACAAAAATGCAAATGATATTGGTTCTTTAGTAGTTTTTAACGAAATAGAAATAATGCCGATATGTATGCAAAGGTACATACTATCTAGGTACAGAACTTTTAGGTATTCAAGTACCTACAAGGCTTGTAGGCTACATTGTGCTCTTTTATCTTTTTTTCCAGTACATTAATACATATTATTTATTTTCTTCGTTTAAATAACGTTTTCTCAAATTGATAAGCATACTACTCTTTATTTTAGCACTTCTACCACACAATTATTCATATGTGACACCATTCTTCTTATGTACTTTTTCTTACCCCAACGCACAATACACATTCGGTTGCACCCATTTTCTTGTCCTTTATTAATTTTGATTTTGTGCGTTTCATGCGTAACTAGCTCAGTTTTTATACTACATCTGCACATACATACCTACAAACACATGAATGCAGTCGTCGTAGTACACCATATTCGATTTTTTCGCAACACATTAACCGACCGACCAACTAATCGCACAACACGGCTGGTACGTACATTGAATTGCTTTACTTTTTCTTTTTGCATAAAGTGCTTTTTTCCTTTTTTTTGGTTTTTTAGGTTGGGGTTGGGGCTCTGCCGCAAGCGTACGCTGTCTGCGTCTCTGCCACTGCTGCTGCTGCACTTTGCATTCCAACTCGTTCGGCCCTCTTTTTTCACTTCATAGACACCACATTAAAACACATATATGTATATGTTTAAGAAAGATAATTAATTACGCTATTCTGCTTACGCACAATTACATAGTTATTATATTTTTAATTATCTCACAATTAAATATTTTCTCGTTGAATTTACCAAAATCTTTTTAATTATTTTATGCGATTTCATCAAACTGGGCGATAATTTTGATCTTTTCACGTACAAATTTTCTTACTTTCTGTCACATTTTCTTTTTCGACTGCGCAGGGTTGCATTTAATAGCGTATTCTCTTTTGAACGAGTCATGATTCAACAATAAAGGTTTTCGCATCACGACATACCTTCATACATAGTGGGGTCAGAAGTGTCATGCAAAGAGGAATGTAGAAGAATTTGACAGATTCGGCCCCTATGGAAATGCTAGGGTGCGTGTGTGTGTGGCATATGTCAACAAAAAAAATGCTTGTGTCGTGTGTTTATGAAGATTGAAGAAGAAGTCAGCTGATCTTATGCATTCTCCTGTTTTGTTGCTCCATGGAACGAGTGTTCGTATAAAAATCTGTGTTTATTGAACACTATGCGTGAACAGGGCGGTTTGTATGCTTTAATTTGCGCAGTACAATAAAATCGAATTTTTAAAGACAGCGAATCGGGCGAGATTTTTCCTCTATATAAATTCCTATCTCTATAAATATTTTATTTACAATTGATTTCATTAACTTGCGGCGGTGGGCAAATTAAAAAGAAAATTTTTTCTACTCGCTTTTTTGGAACTATGTGCGTGCCTTAACAGACAAACTGTGCCTAGTGTTTATCGGATGATTCCATGATTCAATAATGAAATGTTATGTAAACAGGAATGTAAAAGAATTTGACAGGACTTCACCCACGGAAATGCTAGTATGCGTGTGTGTGTGTGGTATATGTTAACAAAAACAAAATGCTAGTGTTCGTGTGTTTTTTGAAGAAGAGGAAGAAGTCAGCTGATCACATAAGAAAACCTTTATTATTGAATCATGGATGATTCTCTTCTGTTGCCGCTATACTGTTCCCCATTATGTTTTTTTTTTGGCATTCTTCGAACACTCTGGCGTGTCGCCCGAGCGCAGACGACTTGGTGCCCCTCCTTTCCTTGTAGCCTTATAGCCCCGAGACATAGCATACGTCAATCCGTCTACGTCGACGTATGTGACTGACAGCTCAGGTACTTGACGGAGGTCGCCACATAGGACACGTTGACGGATATACATAAATCAGCTGCTTGATTAACCTTTAACTACAGAGCTGGTAGTAAAAATTTAACTCTTTAGAATATTTTGTACTTTCTCTTTTAAGTTGTCCTCTTGAAATTCAGTTTTCAGTAACTTCACATCTCCTGATAATTATTGACCAATTTGGTTTTATGGAGGAATGTTTTACAAATGAGAAAAAACTCGAAAAGCAAATTGCAAAAAAAGTGAAATTCAAAAAAAGTTAAAGGTTAACGATCAAAAGCAATCAGCTGACATAGCGACGGATTGACGTACACCAAAAGTTGACTATTGGGCAACTTTGGTACGTTGCGGCGACGGATCCGTCGTACTTGTGACGATGTACATTTAAATGCCCATAGTTTACTGAGCTGTCAGCCACATACGTCGACGTAGACGGATTGACGTATGCTATGTGACGGGCCTATTATCGCAAGAATTATCTATTTGGATAAACCTTGCCTTGTCGTATACAAACGATTAAAAAGCAGCGAGTTGCGCAACTTTTGTCACATCATTTTCTGTGTTTGCATAGGGACAATTTTAACTTTCTAATTTTTATTTATTTGGCGCACCCTGTGCTATTTGTGCGAATTTTATTATCTTCAATCTTCATCATGGAGGAACAATAAAGGAGAATGCATAACGACATACCTTCATACATAGTGGGCCGAGAAGTGTCATGCAAAGAGGAATGTAGAAGAATTTGACAGATGTAGGGGCCACACAAATGCTAGGGTGCGTGTGTGTGTGGAATATGTCAACAAAAAAATGCTTGTGTTCGTGTGTGTTTATGAAGATTGAAGAAGAAGTCAGCTGATCTTATGCATTCTCCTTTATTGTTCCTCCATGAATCTTCATGCTTTCAATCAATTATTTGGCGCCTTCCTCTGTCTTTGTTTTGTTCCTTTCTTCTATTTTGTAGATGACCGGAATTTTCGTCAATATTTTAACAATTAAAATGTCCAAAGCTCTGGATGAAACTCCTAACAACGGCGAAGATTTCAATAGCCAAGAAAATTACGCAAAAGAATTACCTGAATATTGTTATTACAATAAATTCCTTTTGATCGAGGAAGTGGTGCTGCAGCGTGACTTTACCAAGCTACATCACGGACGTTGTACGGTGATTGGGCGATTACAGCAACATCAGAATGGATATTTCATATTGGAAAATGTTAAGCTAACCGCCTTTCCAAGGTTTAATTAAGTACACATAAATTCGCTAAACATACATTTGTATATAATTTTTATTTATTTTTATATAGAGCTTACATTTTACCCGAAGGCTCTCTAAGTATACGTCTATTCAAATTTGCCGATTTGGTTGATGCATTGCTAATGGGTAAATATTGTGAAATCTTTGGTGAAGTTGTTCTATGGAATACAGAAAATCCATGTAATAATTGGATACCGCTCACAACACGTAGTTTACTGGAAATGGTAATGCAGCAGCACTCAGATGAGTTGGAGCGAAAAGCAAAATTGGATGAATTGCAAAAGAAGTATTTGCCGGCAATTAATATTTTCAAGCTAGATTATATAGAATGTAATCCGGCGGAGTTGATAAAAAGGCATTTGAGCATACGTTTGCTTAGAGTATTAACAAGCTGATAGAAGGCTGGAATTTTGGTTGAAATAATGCCTGCAAGCGCCAATAAGCGACGTTGAAGGCTGTGTTGAGATGCCAGCAGTCAATTGAATGGCTTTGATTTATTTCGGTGCGTACTATTAACTATATAAAATTATTGTTATTGTTATTATTTAAGTGTTTATTGTTATTGTTGTTGTTATGATTATGAAGAAAAAATATTCTAGGTGTAGTTATTTGTATACCGGAGCCTTTCTGTATACACATGGCGGCAACAAACAAACTATCACTATCAGTACTTGTGAAATGATCAAGCTAGAAGTTCAGATAAAATACATAAATATTTTTGTTTATAAATAATTGCTGCTCAGCTAATGGGTAGTTCTTTTTTTACTTTACGCATTATCTAATTAAATAACTTAATAAGTTTTTAATTGTCTAATTTCTGATTCGATCGGCTTCGTTCGCATTAGCGCGAAAAATTCATAATAACTCAATCCAACACCGATAAATTATAAAAAAATTTAGAATTCGTTATAGTAGTAAAATTCATATTACAAAGCCAAGAGAACAATATACATACATACATATATATATGCGAATAAACATGCGATTAGCTAGAGTGAATAGAACTTTTCCATTTATTTCCTCAATGCAGGAGTTTAGAAAGCAATCGTAATGGCCAAACGTAGCACATCCTTACTACCTTTCTTTCAATTGCAGTAGGTCAGCAAGCTATCGGCGATATTGGAAGTAAAAAATTGCTTAATGCAAAAACACAAATCTGTTTAGAGAATGCACCGAATAAGCAGAGGATTTGTCTCGCTATATCGTAGATATAAAGAGTACTTTTTTGGAGGGGTTCTCTTCGTTTATCCATTTTAGAACATCTTGCTTCCATAACGCTACCATAACGCTGATATTACTACCAATGAGATTCACTTCCTGCAACAACAACAATCCAAAATAATACTTATTCGGCTGCCAAACATTGTTCCATCTGCAGAACTCATACTAATACTGAGTAGTAATTGGACTATTACGTACTTAAATATTTTATATTTTGATCTTGAAGTAATGAGTCCATACCAAGTACTTTCAGAATATTCAAGACTAGTACAAGTACAAGTACAAGGAATTGAAAAAGAATTGAAGTTTTCGCAAATACTTCAAAGTAATTGAAAAGAATTGAAAGTACTTGCAAATTATTGAAAAATCGGTTCAAGTACATTTTTCAATTCTTTTCAAGTACTTTCAATTCTTTTCAATTACTTTGAAGTATTTGCTAAAACTTCAATTCTTTTTCATTTCATTTCATTTCATTTATTCATTCATTTTCTTACAATATTTTTACAACAATTCTTAAAATTAACAATTTAATTTAATTTTTATTTGGAATGTAAGAAAAGGTGTAGCATTCTGTAACATAAAACTATGATAGTGTCGAATGTTACCTCTGTATAGAAATTCTAGATAGAATACAATACATTTGTGAGAGATTGGGATCAATAAGTACCCTAAAAAGCTTACAAAATATTTGTGTATTTAAAGAACAATATAAAAAAAATATAATAAATATAAAAATATAAAAAAATATAAAAAAATAAAAAAAAAAAAAATAGCAACATCAGTTTTACTTTACGTTGTAGTATGCAGCAAAAGTTCGACTTCATCATAAGTAAGGTCTAGAAGAAAAGTTTTAACATTTTTTAAAAATTGATGGAGACTTTTAATTTTCAATTCCTTGTACTTGTACTAGTACTTGAAAATTTGGGAATGCAAGTACCAGTACTAGTACAACTCTTTTAAAATGTACTTGTCACAAGTCGCACTGGTACTTGATATTACCCAGGTCTGTCTTAGAATAGCACCCAGAAACACAGCCATGTAACAGAAAACTATTATAAACTTTCGTGTTACAACACACCCCCAATAAAATATAAATATGTGGAGAGTAAATCCATTTTTAGGCGGAAGTAAATTGAGCGCCACGAAGAGAAGCCAAACTATTCGCGTAAGAACAATGAGTGAACAGCCAAGTGAAGTGAATGACTGTGATGCCAATTAAAAATAGACAAAACAAAAATAAAAAAAAAATAAGCTAACGAAGCGGCACGTGTGGCTGACAAGGTTCCAGATGCGCTCTCATCTTGGCAGGCCCGACGAGAGGGGGGGGGGGGGCTGAGGGGGTCAATTGCCCCGGGCCCGGGCTTTAGAGGGCCCGGGAATCTCAAAATGATATCCAAGTTTTTGCTTACAGAAAATAAACGAACAACACCTTTAATCACCTTTCGTAGATAGCAATCATTTTAAATTTCAACAAATTTTATAAATCTCTTAAAGTGTCTGCACCCCACTTAAGGAATTGTTGGTTTTTGGCGTCGACTTTGCAGCATAAATTTGAATTCGTTTTCTGTTGCAACAGAAAAATTCGGTATGATGCAAATTCTTATACAGCGATATGGGTATATCCTGGGCGTTTCGGACGGTATGTTCGCACGATTTTTTGAACTTTTGAGGCAGAAATATCGCGAAATATTGTATCGTTTTATGATAAAAGGAAAGATTTAGGCCACAGCTAATGATTAAAGTATGTTAGCGACAGAAATTTAGTTTAATGCCTCTGTTTTAGCCACTTAAACTGCGTTCCGGACGCTACAAAAACACGTCCATTTTTTTTTTTTTTTGAGTGGCTAAAACAGAAGCCTGGCATAGCAGGCGAGCACTCTACCCACTGCACCACAGCGGCCATGTATAGATAAATTAAAGTTCGTAACTATATATTCATTGAATTTTGATTTTGAGAATTTGTTCATTTAGTATGGGGGCCCTTAGTTATTTTGACCCCGGGCCCGGATTTTCTCTCGGCCGCCCTGCATCTTGGGGCGAAATTTCACAATGTACCTAAATGTAACATTCAGCGTTTTTTTATAGATGTATGTACATATGTATGTACATATATTTAGGATGAAAATAAGTATAAAATTACGTAGTACACAAATTTTTTGTTGAGAGTGGGAACTCAATACGCATGTGAAGAATCAACCACCACCACCACCATTAACAACAACAACAGCAACACAGCCTGCTATATAGCATGTACATTGTACAACAACAATTAAGTTAGCAAATAGTATTGGAATCACCCCTCTAAATATTGCGCTATTACTTAACCCGTGTGTGTTTGCATGTGCATATGTATAACACAAAAATATGTACATACATGCATACGTTCTAGTCGGCTGCGCAAACCCATTCAAATAGGCAAGACAAAAAAAAAAAACTAATAAAAACAACAAAACCCACTGAATGCGGCATAGATACGTTTTACGCGGCTCTGAGGCTAGTCGTCAGATTGGCAGTACATAGTAGTCGAAAGGTAGCGGACGACAACGAATCTGTGTACATATGTATGTGAAATTTTCTAAGTGACAATTTATTTGTTTTATACTAATGTGTGCTTTAATTTTTTATTTTGATACACGTACAAAAACAATAAATGTTTAATGCCATTTTTGTACTAATCAAAACGTGCTAATTACTGTTTTTTTTTGTTTTTGTTTATCAGTGAAAATAATCGAAAAACACTTAGGCTATTATGAGTTTTGTTCGATCTTCGATATTCGCTCGTCATCGAATATCGAATGTCGAAATATCGTCTTCGTATTATGACACTTCATCGCCACCGATATTTTCGTTGCGTATCTAATTTTTCATCGAACAAATTCTTGCTTGCGACGCAGTACTATTTTCTGGTGAAATAATTAAAAATGTAAGTTTTTTATGTCTATTTAAATTTTTCTTCTGCAAAAAAATAATAAATTACATTGTTATTAATATTACGCAGGACTAAAGTTGTAAGCACAAAGCAACAACTGGAAAGGCTGGTCAGTCTGATGAATGAAAATCCCCAAGTTGCAAAAGGCGTTTATTTTTTTGCAGAGGAAAAATTGAAATAGACATAAAAAACTTACATTTTTAATTATTTCACCAGAAAATAGTACTGCGTCGCAAGCAAAAATTTGTTCGATGAAAAATTAGATACGCAACGAAAATATCGGTGGCGATGAAGTGTCATAATACGAAGACGATATTTCGACATTCGATATTCGATGACGAGCGAATATCGAAGATCGAACAAAACTCATAATAGGGGCCTTAGTGCCAGATAACAAGAGTGGAAGAAGTTATAGAGAGCAGAAAGAGGCGTATGTACATACACTCACATATGTATGTATGTACATAAATTTGTATATACATATTTAATTGTAAATAACGGTAAAGTTGCCAAAACTAAAAAAGTAAAAAAATAGAATAAAACAGATAAAAAACAAAAATTAAATAAACGAAAAGCTGACATAAAAAGTTAAAAAAAAAAAAAAATCAAAATAAAATAAAAAAAGGAAGAGCAAACTTAAAAAGGTAAAAAACAAAAAAATAAAATGATAATGCAAAATAAGTAAAATATATACGAAAAAAAAAATAAAAAAAAAAAAAACAAAAAACAAAATGAAATTAAATAAATATGTAGATTAATACAACCTCCTATTCATAAAAAATCCAATAGATTTATAAAACTTTTAAAATCGAAAAACCGTATGAAAATGTCACAATTCTTAAAACCTAATATTTTATTTTTTATGAATAAGGCCCAAAAAGCATAGCGATAGATCCAATTATGGTTATTCTGGAAATATGTACAGCACTGTTCATAAAAATAGAAGCAAAATTTAAAAGCGAATTTAAACAGATTTTAACTTGTTAATTTTTCTTGCATTTATATATATGTAGTTTTCTTTTGAATATATGTATGTAAAAAAAAAGAGTTTTTAAATTGGATTTCAATTGTTTTTATTATAGAATTCTATAAAATTAATGAAAAAAAATTAACTACTAAATTTGTTGATGTTTGGTTAATTTTACATGAATTTTTTTCTGGGTGTTGTATTGGGTGTTTCCCTTTACATTTCTCTCTCTCTGTCTTTCCAGCTTTAACAGTTTTCATTTGATACCAATATTGCTCAATGACTTGCTGGATCTCTCTGAGTCCACATTTGCGCCTGTATTCCGGAAAACTTGCACTTTTTCAAAATTACATGGATGTATATCAGATCTGGGTAATATCAAGTACCAGTACGACTTGTGACAAGTACGACTTGTGACTGGTACTGGTACTGGCATTCCCAAAATTTTCAAGTACAAGTACAAGTAATTGCAAAATAATTGAAGTTTTAGCAAATATGTACTTCAAAGTATTTGAAAAGAATTGAAAGTACTTGAAAACAATTGAAAAATGTACTTGAAACGATTTGTAAGTAATTGAAAGTACTTGAAAAAAATTAAAAAATCGATTCAAGTACATTTTTCAATTCTTTTCAAGTACTTTCAATTACTTTCAAATACTTTGAAGTATTTGCTAAAATTTCTATTATTTTGTAATTCCTTGTAATTCTACTTGTACTTGTATTTGAATATTCTGAATGTACTTAGTACGGACTAATTACTTTAAGATCAAAATATAAAATATTTAAGTACGTAATACATAGTTCAATTACTACTCAGTATTACCCAGGTCTGATGTATACATATACATATACCATATTCTGTGTATTAATATCACATGAATGCGCTGTGAAAACTTCATTAAGATCGGTTGATTACTTTGCGAGTCCATAAAGGACACATTAATTTTTACATACATAATAGAATAGAATTCTATAAAATTAATAAAAAATAAACTTAATGAAGAAAACTAGTTGATATTTGTGTTTAAATTTTGTTAATATTTTTTTGAACGCAACTGTATGTGGAGTCCAAAAATGTATGCGGATCTGTATTGCTTTGTTAAATGGAATATTCGAGAGAAAGGTTAATTAAATCTTGGTTTTTCTTACTAGTGCCAAAGAGAAACTAATATACACAGTAATATAAATTACATGCATATGTACATATGTATATGCATAGACATACATAAATAAATGTTATTGCGTATTTGACCATTGCTACGTATAACGCAATATTAAAAATAAACTAATAACATTGTGAAAAGCGTGAAAAAACCCAATAAACAGTTTCAGTAAATTGCAGAATCAAAAATAAGCAGCAAATTTCCAAAAAATATTAATCAACACTTCAAAAAGTATCAGCAAATCTCAAGCATTTTGTCGTACATCAACTTGCATCAAAATGGTAAGTTTTCCTTATACCTACTATACAACAGCCTAAAAGTATGCAATACAATGTTTGAAAAGTTCATCAACTCATATCCTGCATAGCAAACAAGGATGTCCAACCATATATGGATATTTTTACATTTGTATATACATATATATACATATGTAACTATGCCTGTAGTGTTCGGCATAGTTCTTCGTCAATACTCTATATTCGCTCACGCCTCACTTTACTACCCCAAACTCTGCAATATACCTTACCTACATTTGCTCTCATTTGCTCACAGGAGCATTTCATGCAACTGGCTGTAATGTTTTTGTTGTTTCGTCGAAAAAGCGGAAGTGTCGGCTACGCATGAAATAGTAGCAGTAGTAGTAGTAGGATATAGTAGTCGTAGCGATAGTAGCAGTATCCCTGCAAAAAATGCGATCACTCCGGGATACATCCGGGACAACTCGCAAGGGAGCATGCGATTACTACCCATTTGTATCTCTTTATATGGGTTGAAGTGTTCTCTTTTGTTTGAGCATGTCCTATGAAGAGACTAATTGTACCCAGTTTGTACCCGAACGGGTAGCAAAAGCGCACAATTGTACCCGTTTTGTACCCGAACAGGTAGCAAATGCGACACATCCATTTGTGCGACTAATTGTACCCGTTTGATACCCTTTCGGGTACAATTCGTCTACAATTAGTATACATATGTACCCGTTCGGGTACAATTGGGAACAATTGTAGACTAATTGTACCCGAAAGAGAGCGCTCCCGGACAAATCTTTTTAGAGACTCGTCGCACACTTTTTTACAGGGATGGAATAACGGTATCTTACATTCATTGTGCGCTCGCTCAACAAAAATCTCAACCCTCTTTGCAAATGTACACACGTTTACACACATATATATGCACATATCCATACATATATGGATATACATGCTCGCTTTTGTATGCATTTTTTATTCATTATCCTACCAAGAAATTTCATACACTGGTTTGGTGTTGCCTCCAGCATAAGGACGCCAAGAGCATATTTGCTGATAATCACGTTTGTTGAGTTCATTCACATTTTCTACATTTTCCCACATTCCACTTGAAACTCGGCGCATACAGACACACAAACATGCAAGCGCTCATAAGGATATTTATAAGCAGGCAAGTGCAGTTTAACCGCAATGTGTGTGGCGCTTTGCCATCCTCTGCTACGCTGTGTGTGTGTTAATGACTGTGAGAGCATCCTGTGAGATTCTTTCACATGCCCTAAGCATACATACAGTCATATACATATATTTAGATATGTAGTGCATTGTCCGAGCTAGGATGCATCGGTGGTATCGGTGGCAGTGGCCCATCAGCTTCGACAGGCTGTGAGAAAAAATGAGGGAAAATGTGTGAAAAATAATTGCCGAAGATTAAGATAACATTCGGAGTTTCTCACAGTAAAGTTCAAAGATTTTGGCATTTTTTATTTTCATTTGTTTTTTTTTTTGTGTGTCGCGAACGGATGTTGTGTTGTGTGTGAATGCCTAATGGTGGGCATCCTGAGAAAAAAACAAGAGTAGGAATTTGCTTGGAAGTAAGTCCTCCGCAACCATATTCACGACATGGATGAAGGAGGTAAGACTGGAACTGGATATCCACATTGGTAACACCAGGATACCAACTACGAACAATCCTAAAATTCTAGGTGTAACGTTCGACATTCTTGTCTCATTCTCCGCGCATACGACCGCAATTGCCAATAAAGTACAAAGTCGCAACAAATTTCTCAAATCGCTTGTCGGCAGCACATGGGGCAAAGACAAGGAAACACTATTAGCGACGTACAAGGCGATTGGCCGGCCGGTCTTAAACTATGCGTCGCCAATATGGTCGCCGGGGACTTGCACCACCCAATGGACGAAGCTACAGGCATGCCAAAACACTGCATTGAGGACCGCCACAGGTTGCCTACTGATGACGCAACAACACCACCTTCACCTCGAAACCCAAATGCTCCCTGTTAAGAAACACAACACCATGCTAGACAAGCAATTCTTGCTGGGATGCTACAAAAGAAACCATCCAAATAGTCATCTAATTGAGCCAGAACCACCCCCTCGTCATGTCAGGAAACATCTTCTTGACCTACGCAGTGAGGTGGAAAATTATATAGCACAACCGCTCAACCCGGCAACCTATAGGCAGGCCCTCAATAAAATCCATTCCGACACAGTTAACAGCTATGTGTCCGTCCGTCCGGCATACCTATTAATCAGAGACCAACCACCACCTATAGCAGAAGAAGAGCGCGATCTGCCGCGAGAAATACGAGTTGCACTTGCGCAACTCCGATCGGGATACTGCAGCAGACTGAACTCATACAGGTCCAGAATCGATTCAAGCATACTAAATGTATGCCCGGCATGTGGCGAGTCACCGCACGATACCCAGCACCTCTTCACATGCCCCTCAAAACCAACCCATCTAACACCACTGTCCCTTTGGACAAACCCCATAGAGGCTGCAACATTCCTCGGTCTACCGTTAGATGAAATTGATGATAGTTTGTGACAAAGGTGTGTTGCCTAGGCAGGGCTTAGTACTGCTAATACAACAACAACAACAGCTTGGAAGCGGCTCTTTTGCTTTCACACAGTTGAACGATTACGTAGAGAACAGAATATTTATAATTTCTTTGGTTGTTGAAGAGGTGTATAAAGAAGTGGTGTGGATCTGGGCTAATCGCCTTTCCAGACTATTGAGTTTTCTTTTCTCTTGCTGTCATATATGACTCTAAAAAACTAGCTCATTGGTTCAAAATACAAAGCTTGAAACACAAAACTTGCAACTTGCTGTTGCATTATGTGGTATAAGACTCTCTTAGGCAGTTCCGCTGGAAGATAATGCTTGACTGGGACAGTACCTTCTGATATCTTTCACAATGAAATATTTCTAAAGAAAAAGTTAGGTTAGGTTTAATAAAATGTCAATAATTTTCTACATAGGCCAGACTTATCGTCGGATTCCTCACTGTACACTGTCTTGTAGCATCACATGCGTTCAAAATGTGACTAGTTGGTGAAAGTGAATGCAAGGAATGCGGATAGCATGAAGAGACGAGGCGGTAGATTCTGTTTTCTGCTACCGTCCTGCTTTTTCCAGGCTAACGTTTCGGCTACTAGGGAAAGCCGTATTCAATGATCTGTAATCGGTATCCAAAATAGGGATAAAGAAACTCTTGGTATTTGCCAAAGGGACAAGGTTGTTCTTCAGTCTGAGTTCAGACTTTTAATGTAGAGGCGTTCATGTTCCTGAACTTTTCTGGTAATAGTACGGACTCACTCAGTCTATGTGAAGCCATTAACGGCCAGTCAGTCTAACTTAAGCTAACCTAAAATCTTGTGCAAACACCAGTTCGCAATGCTTTCCAGCAGCGATAAGTATACTGAAACGAGGCATCTAAATCTGCGGACAGAGGCACATTTCCAAAGCGCCAATAGGATCGTCTTCGTTGCATGAAAATGGTCTTTAAAACCGCGTAGGTATTGTTATGTACCTAACATACGAGTATCAACTATTCGAGAAATTGTGTGACCTTGACTTTTCTATTTGCATGATTTGTCTAATTTTCCTATGAATACATATTAGTCATTTAATTAAATCGTTTATTGCTGTACGAAATGTCATATTTCGATCACTGATGTAATTGCAAATTACATGAGTACATATATCTATGAAAGTGCATTCTAGAGATGCATATTAGGGTGACCGAACAAAAAATGAAACTATTTATATGTGCCTATGAATGTAAGGAATAGACAGCTCAGTCGTTAAAATGTTTAGGTAGGTTTTATTACCTACCCTAAATCTGCATTCAGACGGATGCACATCGTAACGTTTTCGGAAAAAAATCAGCTGTTTTCATACTAAAACAAACATCTGATTTCACCGTAATCGAAGTGTCGATGAATCGTAGGATAGCTTCTAGAAGCTAATATAAGCTTCGAAACAGTGTTCACACAGCAGATGAAAATTCAATAGATCTGTGATTTCAGCGATTTTAGTTTAGACCACCCTAATGTGAATGCATTCATAGTGCAATAAGTTCGTTTAATAAAAGTAAATATATTTACAAACCCATGTGTGTACATACATACATATGTATGTATGTATTTGACTTGTTAGACAAAACATGTACTTTATGGTGACAAGTAAGCTCACTTAAATGCATATGTACATACATAAATACGTACATATGTAGGTATATACTAAATAGGTATGCAAATATGTACATATATACAGCAATTAACTCATTTGTTTTTTTTTTTTTGCTTTCTGACAAACGCGTAAATATGTGTGCATTCTATTTATTTTTTAAAATCTACCCACCTTTCAGTGTTTTTTCATCATTGTGCAACGCCCCCTAATTTCTATTTAACTAACGATGTACATACTAAATATATGTATATATGTATACATATAACATTGTTATAATTGAGATATTCCTACATATACATACATATGTACATATCTAAATGCAAGCTCATCAGTAGTAAACCAACCCTATTAATCCCCTTTCCGAAAACTGCATTGCGCTAATTTGTATTTCATGGTGTCAATGTCACCAAGCTTCCATGTACGTATAATGATACATACCTAACTATCTAGTTGTAATTTTATTAGTTTTACTATGTAATCATGCACTGAGAAAAATCTTGTTGCTTAGAATTGCGCAAATATAAAACAAAATCACTCGAGATTTCAATTCTGTTTGGATTCTTCAGCGCACTTCAGCATACAACTTTTTGTTCCAATATAAAATAAAATCAGAACTTTAAACCGCTGTTTAACTAAATTTTTCTCAGTGTATTTTTTGTTGTACATGCACATGTTTTGAATATGTATTTTAGTGCACAAAAAAAATTTTTTTTTAGTTCATGGCGTGGGGAAATTCATTTTCAATTACACAATTACAACGTCTGTATTGTTCAAGTGTGGGTCAGTAAAAAAAAAAAAAACAAAAAACAAAAAAATGATCTCATGCACATTCGCGTGCATCTATTTGCGTGAAAATTTTCTCATTTGTTATTGTATTTATAAGTTATGCACTAATATGAATTTAAATATTTGATGAAATAGCTTTTATTTTGTAATTAAGTGGTTTATTACATAAATATGTATGTACATATATATGTTTTTTTTTTTTTTTTACGAGGAGGAAGCATCGAAAGCCTTTACCCCGTCAGTGTGGGACTCTAACCCGAACTAAACCTCCTACTGTCATCGTACCGAACCCCCCGGTACTACCGTCAAGCTACCGTCGGGAGGTGGGTTGAGCAC
The DNA here is from genome assembly GCA_960531455.1 of Urophora cardui. NCBI lineage: Eukaryota > Metazoa > Arthropoda > Insecta > Diptera > Tephritidae > Urophora > Urophora cardui. The sequence goes on from OY482673.1 coordinate 43,338,522, forward strand.
TAGGCTCACAGTCCGTAATGGTCGCGTTATTGCCCTCAGTCTGCCTTAAAAGGCTTCACCCATATATTTTTATAAAAGTGGTCAGTGTTAGGTGGTCTACGGAGGCCAAAGCTCCGTACCACGCGCATTGACGGATGCAGGAGGCCTAGCTCCTGTACGTATCCGTAACGGATGCAAGAGGCCGAGCTCCTGTACGTATCCGTTTCATTCAAAGTTCACAATATTAGGTGGTCTGCGGAGGCCAAAGCTCCGCACCACACGCGATGACGGATGCAGGAGGCCTAGCTCCTGTACGTATCCGTAACGGATGCAAGAGGCCGAGCTCCTGTACGTATCCGTTTCATTCAAAGTTCACAATATTAGGTGGTCTGCGGAGGCCAAAGATCCGCACCACACGCGATGACGGATGCAGGAGGCCTAGCTCCTGTACGTATCCGTAACGGATGCAGGAGGCCGAGCTCCTGTACGTATCCGTTCCACTCGAAGTGGTTAATGTTAGGTGGTCTGCGGAGGCCAAAGCTCCGCACCACGCGCGTAACGGATGCAGGAGGACTAGCTCCTGTACGTATCCGTAACGGATGCAGGAGGCCGAGCTCCTGTGCGTATCCGTTCCACACAAGGTGGTCATTGTTAGACGTGCCTATGATTAGAAGGACACAATTAGTGCTCATTTAGTCGCCGTTTGCTCGCCGTCTTCTCTCTAGGCTTCTCAGTGTTTTCATGGTGTCTGCTATTACGTTACTCGCTGCAGTCCATTTTGCCTTGCTTTCTAACATATGCTTCACGAACGACTCAGGTGTATAGTCACCTCCAAATATTCTACGGAGTTTGTTTCTAGATTCGTAAAATCTCGCACACTCAAAGAATACGTGGTATGCATCCTCTATTGCTTGCCCCCCGCAGTGATCGCACGTTGGGTTCGACTCGTGCTTAAAGCGAAAGAGATAGGCCTTGAAACAACCGTGCCCAGATAGGAACTGCGTCAGGTAGAAATCGACTTCGCCGTGTGCTCGTTCCAACCAGCATTTCAAATCTGGTATGCATCTATGTGTCCAGCGTCCCTTCGTGGAGTTACTCCATCTAAACTGCCAGCTATGCATGCTGGCTTCTCTCGCCTATGTATCTACATATATATGTATATGAATAGAAAAATCAAACTTTTAATCCACGTTTAGTAAAGAAAGCCTTATTTTATTTTATTTTATTTTGTTTTATTTTCTTTTATTTTATTTAATTTTATTTTATTATTTCATTTTAATTTTTATTTGGCGAAAAGCGAACAAGTTCAAAGCTACGTATTACCAGCTGGGTAAGAATTTCTGAAACGGGCCACCCAAAACATAAAATATTTCCGTTTTGGTCGGCAGTCGCGTTTTTGGAAAGCTCTTTGTGACACCAATAAACACCTGATGTTGTTTTTGGCGACAAAATTTTTTTTGTTATATATAAGCAATTAAATTTTTTTGACCTTTTTTTAAAACGCGATTGCAGACGATCTACCTAACCGATTTTGATAATTAAACCAGCATTTTCTTTGTTTTTAAAAGTTTTTAAAAAAAAATAAAAAAAATTTTAAGTTAAATTCTTATGAAATTTCTTGAAAGATGGTCGCAAAAATTGTGTTCTCCGCCTCCTTTCCATAAAAAAAAATTAGCCGCATGTGCAAAATTTTACTACCTATAATATTCAGAAGTCAAAAAAATGGATCGCAATAGGGAAAAAATTAGTAATTTTTTATATAAAACTGAAATATGAAAATCTGTTCATTTAAATGCTTACAACTCTTGAACCGTGGTACGGAATCTCACGACATTAAGTACGCTTATTTACTATAATACCGTGAAGCCATAAGACATATACTAGCCATCATCGGAAAAGTGAGAGTGGTACCTCCCATACTAACTAATGCTTTCAATACATGAAAATCTTTCATTATTTTTCGTAAAACAGTGGGGATAGATAGATAAGTAAAGTGGATGTTGAATACATACAAAAACACTGGAACTTGTTTATTTTATTGCGAATAAAAATAAATGTTATAGGGTTATCTGTGGTTAGTGTAAAACAGGGCCGTGCGCACGGGGGGTTTTGGGGGTTAAAACCCCCCCCCCATGACCAAATCTAAGTTGCAATGATTTTGCAAAAATTTTCAAAATACAGTTTATAAATTTTGCATTGAATTTTGACTCATAATTTTTGACAATATTAGTTACAATAATTTTACGGAAGAAGAATTGGTAAAAGTTGCAAAAAATAAGGTTGGCCAATACATAAGTTCGGCACTTTGAATTGCACTTGGAGCTTTCCGAAATTACAAAGTTGTGTAGCATATGTTCGTTTGGCATTTTTAAAAAAATTGTACTGATAACAAAAAATGTTCATTTTGTGAAAACAGTGAGCAGTTTCAATTAACAAGTACTGTAAACAGTACACGGAAAGAAATTTGTATACTTGAATCAAGAAAAATGCTTTCTTGAAATCAATTTAGAAAATTTTTAGGGAAATAAGAAAAATTGACTTAATTATTACTGGAAATAAGAAATTGAGTTTTCCAAAAATGAGACAATTATTTTCTTATTCAAGAACATTAACAAAATCTATAGAAAAAAATGTTGAAAAAAAAAATGTTTAAATAAATAAGAACATCTTTTCTTAAATTTACTTAAATGAAGAAAATCTTTTTGTTAATATCAAGAAGAATTTAAGAAAATTGGGTTTCGATGAATTGGAACAACAACATACAGCGAAAAAAAATGTTAAATGAATAAGAAAACGTTTTCTTGAGCGAAGTAAAATTTTTCTTGCTGAATTTGCATTTCCAAAGTTACATGTATTTTTTTTCATTTGCCATCCGCTTTGCATATTTCTGAATATTTTTGCAATTCTCAGATTGTTAGTGAAGCATTTGGTAAAAGGAGTGCACTATTTGCATCTTCATTTATATTAAAGAAAATGTTGTCATTTCAATAAACAAGTCCTAGGAAAATACTAGTTGACTAATTATGGTTTTCTAATCCCTCATGATTAGTTTTCATTTTCCTTATTTTTTACGTTTTTAATATTTTTAGAAAATATTTTCTTAATTTAATATTTAATATTTTCTTATGCCTCGGACACACATGTGGTATGAATATTAGAATATCAATATTATGATTTGGCTATGCTATGAAAATTTTCAATTAAACTACAATATGAGGGTGACACATATGTGGTATAGATCGAAATATTATTACTATACTACGATGTGTGTCTCTCGCATTACTTACTTAAGCTCGTATAAGAAAAGTTTTACTTGCAACAAAAAAATAATTTCTTAATTTATTTCAAAAAACAAGAAAAAACACTTATCCTAAGTAAATTATTTCTTATTTATTTAAAATCCAATTTTACTTGAAGCAAGAAAATGTTTTCTTATTTATATAAAATCCAATTTCACTTGAAGCAAGAAAATTTTTACTTATTTATTTAAAATCCAATTTTCTTGGATTTTCTTGATATTAAGAAATTATTTTCTAAGTTCAAAATCAAGTCTAATTTTTCTTGTCTCGGCATTGATTCTAGTAAAAAATTCTTTCCTTGTACTATTCAGGACCTGGTTAACTAGGTTTTGATGAATCATAATGAGTTTCAGAAAAGTTAGAGAACATTTAAATTTATGGTGTATGGGTCTGGATATCTGTTTCAGCAAATATGTTTATCTTAGCGAAAAATGTATGCGAATGCAAACCAAAATTAAAAACCCCTCCAAGGCTAATTCCTGCGCACGGCCCTGGTGTAAAATGTCATTGATACATTTACATAGTATATATTTAAGTTCAGCTTAGCTGCAAACGTTGACGATGCGTGCTACGTTGTAACATGGGCTGGTTAAGTGATGTCACAATATTCGTTTTCGGAAAATTTAGTTTTGCAACCCTGATCAAGTCAACAATTTGCTAATACGCTCACGCCGAATAGTTAGGGAATGGAACTCGAAAGTTTAATAGGTATCTTTGGTAAGATGAAACAAAACAAGTAAGGAAGCCTAAGTTCGAGTGGAATCGAACATTAAATACTCAGCTGTATGCTTTCATTGTTTGTTTGCATTTGATAAAAACACGGTGTATTTTATATAAAGCGAGTGCCGCATAAAGTGGGCGTAGCCACGACCATTTTCAACATTTTTATCAGTCATCCAACTAAGCATATGAATATTATTCTTTGTGCAAAATTTCACTCCTTTATGACTTCTAGTTACAAAGATGTCACGTTACTAATTCCCAAACGGTGTTCCAGAAATATGTTTGTTAAAAAGTAGGCGTGGTCATAAACCGATTTCAATAAATTTTTGCGTGTCTATTAACACAAGTTATAAAAGTGTATAAACCAAGTTTCGTCATAATATCTCAATTATTTGTCGAGTTATAGGCTAAGAAATCTCGTATATTCCCATGCAAGATCGAGAACTAAAAATATGTGATACCTATGTACATTTATTTTTATTCGCAATAAAATAAACAAGTTCCAGTGTTTTTGTATGTATTCAACATCCACTTTACTTATCTATCTATCGCCACTGTTTTACGAAAAATAATGAAAGATTTTCATGAATTGAAAGCATTAGTTAGTATGGGAGGTACCACTCCCACTTTTCCGATGATGGCTAGTATATGTCTTATGGCTTCACGGTATTATAGTAAATAAGCGTACTTAATGTCGTGAGATTCCGTACCACGGCTCAAGAGTTGTAAGCGCTTAAATGAACAGATTTTCATATTCCAGTTTTATATAAAAAATTACTAATTTTTTCCCTATTGCGATCCATTTTTTTTGACTTCTGAATATTATAGGTAGTAAAATTTTGCACATGCGGCTAATTTTTTTTTATGGAAAGGAGGCGGAGAACACAATTTTTGCGACCATCTTTCAAGAAATTTCATAAGAATTTAACTTAAAATTTTTTTTTATTTTTTTTAAACATATGATAATAAAAAACTTTTAAAAATAAAGAAAATGCTGGTTTAATTGTCAAAATCGGTTAGGTAGATCGTCTGCAATCGCGTTTTAAAAAAAAAAGGTCAAAAAAATTTAATTGCTTATATATAACAAAAACAAGTAAGGAAGCCTAAGTTCGAGTGGAATCGAACATTAGATACTCAGCTGTATGCTTTCATTGTTTGTTTGCGTTTGTTCGATATAGGGTGTATTTTATATGACACAAGTGCTGCATAAACAGGGCGCAGCCACGCCCATTTTCAAAATTTGTATCAATCATCCAAATAAGCATATAAATATTATTGTTAGTGCAAAATTGCATCCCTCTATGACTTTTAGTTACAAAAACTTCACGTTACAAATTCCAAAAGGGTGTTCCAGAAATATCTTTGTTAAAAAGTAGGCGTGGTCATAAACCGATTTCAATACATTTTTGCGTGTCTATTAACACATGTTATAAAAGTGTATAAACCAAGTTTCGTCATAATATCTCAGTTATTTGTCGAGTAATAGGCACGTAGATTCCTTTGTATAAAAAGAGGCGGTGCCACGCCCATTTTCCAAACTTTTTTATACTCAGCTGTACTAGTACACAGAGTATTATAATTTTGATTTCATAACGGTGGATTGTAACATAATGAAATAATCGAGATAGATATGGACTTATATATATCAAAATGATCAGGGTGAAAAGAGAAATCGATTGAGCCATGTCCGTCCGTCCGTCCGTCCGTCCGTCCGTCCGTCCGTACGCACGATAACTCGCGTAAAAATTGAGATATTTTGATGAAATTTGAAATGCAAGTTGGTATCGAGACTGGGACGGTTGGTATTGAAAATGGGCGAAATCGGACCATGACCACGCCCACTTTTCCTATATAGAAAAAATCGGAAATTTGGTATCTCAGCCACTAATATAGCTAGAGTGATAAAATTTTACCCACGTATTGAGCTCAGGCCGTTATGAAGAAATTTGATTAAGTTTTGGAAAATGGGCGGTGCCACGCCCACTTATTAAGGGTCAAACATTGAAAGTTTTATATGTCATAACTCAGAAACCGTTGAAGATATATCGATGAAATTTGGTATGCGTAATTTGCTTACCTAGACAAATGTTTTGGCGAAAAATTATCAAAATCGGTTGACGGCCACGCCCACTTTGATATATGGGAACTATAAAGGGGCCTAATAAAAACATTTTAAGCGATATCTCTGTCAAATATAAAGATCTATCACTGAATTTTTGTGGCAGGAGTCCAACTACGGACATAAAACAAAAAGTACAAAAATTTTGGAAAATGGGCGGTGCCACGCCCACTTATTAAGGGGCAAACATTGAAAGTTTTATATGTCATAACTCAGAAACCGTTGAAGATATATCGATGAAATTTGTTTTGCGTAATTTGCTTACTTAGACAAATGTTTTGGCGAAAAATTATCAAAATCGGTTGACGGCCACGCCCACTTTTATATATGGGAACTATAAAGGGGCCTAATAAAAACATTTTAAGCGATATCTCTGTCAAATATAAAGATCTATCACTGAAATTTTGTGGCAGGAGACCAACTAGGGACATAAAACAAAAAATATAAAAATTTTGGAAAATGGGCGGTGCCACGCCCACTTATTAAGGGGCAAATATTGAAAGTTTTATAAGCCATAACTCATAAACCGTTAAAGATATATCGATGAAATTTGGTACGCGTGATATATTTACTTAGCCAAATGTGTGGACGAAAGATTTCCAAAATCGGTTGACGACCACGCCCACTTTTATATATGGGTTTTATAAAGTGACCTAATAAAAACATTTTAAGCGATCTCTCTGTCAAATATAAAGATCTATCACTGAAATTTTGTGACATGAGTTCTACAATAGACCGGAAACAAAATATAAAAAAGTTTGGAAAATGGGCGTGGCACCGCCTCTTTTTATACAAAGGAATCTACGTGCCTATTACTCGACAAATAACTGAGATATTATGACGAAACTTGGTTTATACACTTTTATAACATGTGTTAATAGACACGCAAAAATGTATTGAAATCGGTTTATGACCACGCCTACTTTTTAACAAAGATATTTCTGGAACACCCTTTTGGAATTTGTAACGTGAAGTTTTTGTAACTAAAAGTCATAGAGGGATGCAATTTTGCACTAACAATAATATTTATATGCTTATTTGGATGATTGATACAAATTTTGAAAATGGGCGTGGCTGCGCCCTGTTTATGCAGCACTTGTGTCATATAAAATACACCCTATATCGAACAAACGCAAACAAACAATGAAAGCATACAGCTGAGTATCTAATGTTCGATTCCACTCGAACTTAGGCTTCCTTACTTGTTATATTTTGTTTCCGGTCTATTGTAGAACTCATGTCACAAAATTTCAGTGATAGATCTTTATATTTGACAGAGAGATCGCTTAAAATGTTTTTATTAGGTCACTTTATAAAACCCATATATAAAAGTGGGCGTGGTCGTCAACCGATTTTGGAAATCTTTCGTCCACACATTTGGCTAAGTAAATATATCACGCGTACCAAATTTCATCGATATATCTTTAACGGTTTATGAGTTATGGCTTATAAAACTTTCAATATTTGCCCCTTAATAAGTGGGCGTGGCACCGCCCATTTTCCAAAATTTTTATATTTTTTGTTTTATGTCCCTAGTTGGTCTCCTGCCACAAAATTTCAGTGATAGATCTTTATATTTGACAGAGATATCGCTTAAAATGTTTTTATTAGGCCCCTTTATAGTTCCCATATATAAAAGTGGGCGTGGCCGTCAACCGATTTTGATAATTTTTCGCCAAAACATTTGTCTAAGTAAGCAAATTACGCAAAACAAATTTCATCGATATATCTTCAACGGTTTCTGAGTTATGACATATAAAACTTTCAATGTTTGCCCCTTAATAAGTGGGCGTGGCACCGCCCATTTTCCAAAATTTTTGTACTTTTTGTTTTATGTCCGTAGTTGGACTCCTGCCACAAAAATTCAGTGATAGATCTTTATATTTGACAGAGATATCGCTTAAAATGTTTTTATTAGGCCCCTTTATAGTTCCCATATATCAAAGTGGGCGTGGCCGTCAACCGATTTTGATAATTTTTCGCCAAAACATTTGTCTAGGTAAGCAAATTACGCATACCAAATTTCATCGATATATCTTCAACGGTTTCTGAGTTATGACATATAAAACTTTCAATGTTTGACCCTTAATAAGTGGGCGTGGCACCGCCCATTTTCCAAAACTTAATCAAATTTCTTCATAACGGCCTGAGCTCAATACGTGGGTAAAATTTTATCACTCTAGCTATATTAGTGGCTGAGATACCAAATTTCCGATTTTTTCTATATAGGAAAAGTGGGCGTGGTCATGGTCCGATTTCGCCCATTTTCAATACCAACCGTCCCAGTCTCGATACCAACTTGCATTTCAAATTTCATCAAAATATCTCAATTTTTACGCGAGTTATCGTGCGTACGGACGGACGGACGGACGGACGGACGGACGGACGGACGGACGGACGGACGGACGGACGGACGGACATGGCTCAATCGATTTCTCTTTTCACCCTGATCATTTTGATATATATAAGTCCATATCTATCTCGATTATTTCATTATGTTACAATCCACCGTTATGAAATCAAAATTATAATACTCTGTGTACTAGTACAGCTGAGTATAAAAATTTTGTCGCCAAAAACAACATCAGGTGTTTATTGGTGTCACAAAGAGCTTTCCAAAAACGCGACTGCCGACCAAAACGGAAATATTTATGTTTTGGGTGGCCCGTTTCAGAAATTCTTACCCAGCTACGTATTATTTCATTTTGTTTTATTTTTATACTCAGCTGTACTAGTACACAGAGTATTATAGTTTTAATCACATAACGGTGGATTGTAACAGAGTGAAATAATCGAGATAGATATAGACTTATATATATCAAAATGATCAGGGTGAAAAGAGAAATCGATTGAGCCATGTCCGTCCGTCCGTCCGTCTGTCCGTCCGTCCGTCCGTCTGTCCGTCCGTCTGTAAACACTCTAACTCGCGCAAAAATAGAGATATTTTGATGAAATTTGAAATGCACGTTGGTATCGAGACTGGGACGGTTGGTATTGAAAATGGGCGAAATCGGACCATGACCACGCCCACTTTTCCTATATAGAAAAAATCGGAAATTTGGTATCTCAGCCACTAATATAGCTAGAGTGATGAAACAGGTTGATCTCAGGCCCCTAAGAAGAAATTTGATGGAATTTTGGAAAATGGGCGGTGCCACGCCAACTTATTAAGGGTCAAACCCTGAAAGTTTTATATGTCATAACTCAGAAACCATTGAAGATATATCGACAAAATTTGGTACGCGTGATATACTTACTTAGTCAAATATTTGGACGAAAAATTTCCGAAATCGGTTGAGGGCCACGCCCACTTTTATATATGGATCTTATAAAGTGACCTAATAAAAACATTTTAAGCGATATCTCTGTCAAATATAAAGATATATCATTGAAATTTTATAGCAGGAGTCCAACTGCAGACATAAAACGAAAAACACAAAAATTTTGGAAAATGGGCGTGGCACCGCCTCTTTTTATAAACAGGAATATACGAGATTTCTGAGCCCATAACTCGACAAATGATTTATATATAATGACTAAACTTGGTGTGTACACTTTTATTACTTGTGGTAATACGACCACGCCCACTTTTATATATGGGAACTATAAAGTGACCTAATAAAAACATTTTAAGCGATATCTTTGTCAAATGTAAAGATAATTCATTGAAATTTTGTGGTATGATTTCTACAATAGACCGGAAACAACAAATAGAAAAATTTTGGAAAATGGGCGTGGCACCGCCTCTTTTTACACAAAGGGATATACGAGATTTCTTAGCCTATAACTCGACAAATAATTGAGATATTATGACGAAACTTGGTTTATACACTTTTATAACATGTGTTAATAGCCACGCAAAAATTTATTGAAATCGGTTTATGACCACGCCTACTTTTTAAGAAAGATATATCTGGAACACTCTTTGGGAATTTGTAACGTGACATCTTTATAACTAGAAGTCATAAAGGAATGAAATTTTGCACAAAGAATAATATTCATATGCTTAGTTGGATGACTGATAAAAATTTAGAAAATGGGCGTGGCTACGCCCATTTTATGCAGCACTCGCTTTATATTAAGTGCACCGTGTTTCCATCAAACGCAAACAAACAATGAAAGCATACAGCTGAGTATCTAATGTTCGATTCCACTCGAACTTAGGCTTCCTTACTTGTTTTGATTTATTTTGTTTTATTTTATTTAATTTTATTTTAAATTATTTTATTTTTAATTTTATTATTTTAATTTTGTTTTAATAATTTTATTTTACTTATTCAATTTAACTTTTACCTAATTTATTAAATTTTTTGAATTTGCATTTTATTAAACATTATCTACTTTACAAAAATTTGATTTAATATTATTTTAGTTATTTTTTGTATTATATTTAGATATTTTTATTTAATTTAATTTTTGATTTTATTTAATTTTACAATCTACTTTTTGTCAACATTTTTTTATAATTAACTTTTTTATTATTATTTTACTTTATCTAATTCTTCCTCATTGCATTGTTTTTAACTTAACTTTCTTTTTTATCCTTATTTTGCGCTCTTATTTTAATTAAATTTAATTCTTTTATTTCTCAACCAATTTTACAGTATTTCATTTGTCCAAATTTTTTCCTTCTAAAACTTATACTTCGTTATTCCGTTTCAACTATCTGGCAGCCCCTTTTGACGATCACTCGCTGATCACCTGCAACTAGTTGTTCGTGTCTTCGGTTTTCAGCGAGTAATGTGTCTAGCATTTGCCACCAGATGTGGCTGTGTACAATCCCATGTACAGTGGGTTAGTTTGAGTGTAAATGAATAAATGAATGAAACGTGAGTTAAGAAATTAAAAAAAAAAAAAAAACGAGCAAATGAGTAAAATAAAAACACGCGTAGTAGAATAGATAAAATATATCTTTAGAAAGTTATTATATTTTAACATTGCTACTTATTACTAAGTTTGAATAATTTATCATTAAAAATTATGCGAAACAAATTTGTAATTCTGGGCGGAACTCCTGCCTGGGCTAAGGAAGACTCACTATGGAAAGTTCAGCAAAAAATATTTCCCGCCGAGCTAGATTCACTAAATTTGGCTGGCATATTTCTGCTGCTAAAATATTTGGTTTGAGAATAAATGGAGTCTCTACGAACCCTTTTTCTAGTGGCCCGTGTATAAGAGGGGTTTCCGTCCGAACTGAAGTGAGTTTCTGTAACAAAATCGGGAAAATTGTCGATCAAAATGACGTCACATTATTACGTTCCAAACTTTGTCACCACCTAAAAAGCAAGTGAGAATCTATCCATTGACGTCATTATGGCGTCACTCATTCGAAAACCTTGATAGAGTTCAGTTACAAAACTCAGTACTGTTTTCCAATATTTTCAACTGGGGCGTTTTAGAAATATTGTTTGGAATAATACTTTTTTTAAACTCCAATAACAAGTTTTTTAATATTACTTTTCCCCTTTATTTAGTTTATGTCAAGCACTGCGTTTTCCTCTTAGCATTATTTTTTATTTCATTATTTTTATTAAGCCTATAACAAACCAAATTTTCCAGCTGTTGTTAAAAATATCCTTAAGCCACATGCTAAAGTGCCAACATATGTATGTACATACATACATATGTATGTATGTATGTATCCATGAATCGACATATGCACCTTCGTTTAATTAAAAAGAAAGAAAGGACGGATTTTGAAAATGTGTATAAAAAGGATCGTGTCAATAAGCAACAGGCAGCAGGCGGCAGCTGCTCTTCAAAAATTCCTATTGTTATATTTCATGTTTCCAACGAATTGTAAAGAGTGTCCCGCAGGATCAAGCATTGGCTGATTTGGCGTGCAGCTGCTGGCGGGCACACTTCAATGCGTTTATGAATGTGCATATGTTTCATTTACATGTATGTATGTATGTATGTAATTATTGGAGCCTTATTTTAAGAATACAAAGCATAAAAGGACATGTGCAGAGCTGTATATGGATGTATGTATTTATGTGCATCAATATATTATATACATACATATATATGTACATTAAATTCATTATGTATCCGTACATTTTGTCATTAGCTCCAGGTGATACTATTTTGGATATTCTATTTATTGTATGCCTTATGCATTTTTGTGACATTTTTTAATAAAGTTGTCAAGCTAAACTCTGCATATAGTCTAGTCTCTAGGCGTTATCATTTGTATGAGGATCGGACTTCAAGCTATTCCCAGTAGCTTTGAGAATTGAAGAAAATACTACCTTACTTTTGACCATCGAATGCTTCGTGCATTTTTATGAAATCCAAAATTTTTACCACAACGCAAGTCATATGATCACAGTAAACATTTGAGAACTATTGACTCCCTAAGGAAATATGCCTGTTGTAAAAGGCGACCAAAATCCAACGGCCTAGAAGGTTGACAATGGCCAACAAAGTCATTCGCGCGACAGTTGGACTGGTGTCGGATGACACTAGTATACGAGCGAACCGAATTTATCCGTCTATTGACTATGGGAACATGGTAGAAGTGATCATATCTCGCGACTATAGGAAAATAAAGGCTCCTGGGAAGCGTATATTTTACTAAGTTCTACCATATTTTTCATAAGCGTTAAGGTGAAGAGTTTATTTGTAACTTAGTGGTATACCCATGGTGTATTGTATATATAAGCAGGCACATAAGTACTTTAATATATATGTAAATACATACGTACACAAGTACTTAGTACAAAATAAAGCCACTCACTTGCCTCAGCAAATTTTTACGGCATTCTTTTTCGCCTCCAACAACAATAAACAGTAGTAATAAATAATTCCATAAAAACTTTAAATAATTGTTATTTTAAGCTTTTTTTAAAACGGTTTAAGTGCATATGCAACACATAAGAAAACTGCATATGTATATACAGTGGCGGACAAAAGTCTACATACACCCCCTATTTTTGCTATATCACGGAACCAACAGCAATAAAAGAAAAAGTAAAAATGCAGTTTTATTTAAAACCTTTTCTTAACTACAATAAATAAAAGAAAACTCTATTTTAATAAGAAATTAAAAAAATACTGGCGAAATTCATAAAATCAGTGCAGACAAAAGTGTACATACAGTACAAAACAAAGCTTTTCTCAGAGAGAAAACTTATCTTAATTCCCTATTTTATTATTATTTAGTAGGTCCTCCCTTTGCATTAATAACTGCTTGAAGTCGTCGTGGCATTGAGGCTACTAAATTTGTCAACTCCGAAGAGGTTATACTGTTCCAAGCCTCTGTTATTCGATCTTTGAGTACTGCTGCGCTAGAAATCTGGTGTTTTCTAATTTTTCGGTCCAAAATCTCCGACACATGCTCTATTACATTTAAATCTGGACTTTGTGGTGGTGTGTGTAATTGCCTTGGCGCATAATATAGTAACCAGTCCTTGACAACTTGGGCCGTGTGCTTTGGATCGTTATCTTGTTGGAAGATCCAACCAGTACCAAGTTCCAAATCATCCACCGAAGGCTTCAAATTTTCTTCCAACAATGATTTATATTTATAACGATCCATAATACCTTCGACAAATGCTAATTTTCCAACTCCAGATGCCGCAACTGATCCCCAAACCATTACGCTGCCGCCACCATGTCTTCCCATCACTTCCAAATATATTGAACTTCGACTCATCTGTGAACAAAACCTTTTGCCAAAAGTCCATTCCCTTTTCCTTATGTTTATTAGCAAATTCTAAGCGCAGTTTTCGATTTTTTCACTAATAAGAGGTTTTTTGCGTGGTGTTCTACTACGAAAACCGTTATAGTTCAGATATCTTCCTATTGTGCGTGCATGTACACACTTTTGTGTCATGTTTTCTAAGTGTTCGACCAATTTCGGAGCAGTGACTTTTGGATTTATGTTCAATTCTTTGAGTATAACGCTTACATCTCTGCGGGATAGTTTCTTCGGTCGGCCAGAACGCGGTTTATTTTCGGTACAACCATTACTTTTGTGATTTCTAACTATCGTTTGTACTGTTGCGCGGCTCAACTTTAATAGTTTTGCTATTCCACCATATGATTTGTTTTCCGATTTGTGTTTTATAACTAAATTTCTGACATCAACTGAAATTTCTTTTCGCGGAGCCATTGTTAATAATATAACGTGCAAACAAAAACTGATTGATAAAACTGAATAGTTGCAAAAATAACAAAATCGATCGAAGAAACAAATAACGGTATTTTACCGTTATCACAACGCAGCGTAGAAGTGTGCACGACAGTAACCTCATGCTGTATGTACAATTTTGTCAGCATTGATTTTGTGAAATTCGCCAATATTTTTTTAATTTCGTATTAAAAAAGAGTTTCATTTTGTTTATTGTAGTTAAGAAAAGGTTTGAAATAAAACTGCATTTTTACTTTTTCTTTTAATGATGTTGGTTCCGTGATATAGTAAATATAGGGGGTGTATGTAGACTTTTGTCCGCCACTGTATATATACGCACTATGGTGGTCCTTAAAATCAAATGAAAATTTGTTATCCATTCTCACCTCCTTAATCGGTTAATGTACGGTTAAAAATACCACATATAAATTCTGGTTCCGATCGGTGATTGATAAAGGGTGTCGCACAGGGGTCAAAGTTCAGGTAACCATATGGTAGCCCTGTGCGATACTCATTAACCGTCTGCGATCGGGACCAAAATTTATATTTGGTATCCTTGAGTGCAAGACTATCGTGTTTGGCCATTAGACATAAAAAACTTAAGTTAATTTTTTGGTCTTTATATGGTAATCTGAACTTTGACTCCCCTGCGACACCCCCTACCCAGCAAACATAGTTCTAACGTTAGAAATTTTGTCGAGATTACCTTAGATAACTAGTGTAATTCTCTATATATTCCCAAATCGATAACTAGGGTTGAAAACTACACTAGAAATCGATTAGCGAGTGATTAGAGAAGGAGCCAAATCTCACGCCTTTTATCAATTCTCAATATATCTCTGTGATATATTGAATATACATACATATATTGAAATTAGATACTAAAAAATGGTAAAGTTAATATTACCGTAGTACAATGTTTTCCATTAAAAAGTACAAAAAGTACCTTTAATTTAAATAATAAGACTGAATTTTGCTTAAATTTCAGTTCTTATAAATGTGGTACCTAAACATATACATGTCAATATATATAATCATATGCAATTTAGGCATATATTGCGTTAATAAAATCTAAACAATGAAAAATAAAAATTATAAAAGGAGGTAAAGCTTTGCTTTTCATTTCAATTGGAAGTATTTGCAAATTCTGATTAGAATCTCATTAGAGAACTACATTAGAATTCGATTCGAGAATTATAATTTTCTCGATTTGAGAATTAGGTACCCTTTTGTTTGAGAACGCTATGATTCTCGATAGATTTTCGAGTCGTCCTCTAACGTTAGAGGTTTGAGAATGAGGCTAGTTCTCGAGTCATTCTCAAATCGATAACTAACCTCAGTGTTTGTTGGGTAACTGTCTCCGAACGGGACCAAATCTTCAACTATATGCATTAGCACCGGCCTAAGGGGCCGAGGTTGAAGAAATATGCTATGAAATTCGTCTCCATAAATTTGGTGACCACCCTAATGTGCACATCGTCGATGCCTTTGCGAAGCCGCCCATCGATAAATTGCAAAACCACCTATTTACCAAAACCCAAATTTTACACCAGAACAAAAAGATGTGCTTGCTTTGCCATAGAGCTGGTGGGATAATTTTTACCTATTTAAATAAACGTTATTTTAAAAACTTCTTACTGAAATAGTGTTTTTACGATTTGTATGTGTTGTCATCCGCGTCTGAGCCCCAGTGTTTCCTAATCTCCTTATTGTCACAAATGCCAACTAAGCGGTTTTGCAAGTACATATTCGTTGGGTCGTTTTGCAAAGGCATCGACGATACGTATGAATGCACATTCCCCGGTGACTGGTGTGCGCAGAGAACGTTCACTCCGCTGGCTTTATTCTCTCAATCTTTTTGGCTTGGGCATGCGATGAAGTCATGATCAACTTCACAGTTTGCAATGTAAAAAAATATATAAATAAATGCATACATGTGTATGTACAATCATATGCACATTCACTTATAAAAAAAAAATCACGAATGGCATTTTTTCTGCTACTGTAAGTAATACATATCTACTGCAATGCACTTGCTACTAATCCAAGCTAATACAGCTTGACTGACCGACCGAACGACCGATCGCAGCTCTGAACTGGTCATTCACTTCATTTGAAAAAAGACCTTGCAAGGCCGTCGAGTTCGCTTAGCCAGCGAGCTTAGAGTGTTGGCGTTGTCAGCCAATGTGTTTTTAAAAATAGTTACTAGTAATTATTAATATGTAAAGTTATTAACTAGTTAAATGAAGTAAAGATTTTTCATTGCGTTAACATTTGTAAAACGAGAAAATCGCTCTAGGCAAATCTGTATTAATGTATTACTTTGAAAACGTGAGTCAACTACCATTTATAGGTACTACTTTTATAGTATGAAGCTATTTTCATGATATTCCATATTCATGTCAACTTTTCAGTTACTTAATTTAGTACTAATAGAAGCTTGTGGAATTAATATGTGAAAAGTCTGATGTGGTATACTTAAGAGGGATCGAAATATGCTTTGTGATATGATATATGATCTTAACTTTAGATTCTAATAGCCCCGACACAGAGCATACGTCAATCAGTCTACGTCGACGTATGTGACTGACAGCTCAGGTACTTGACGGAGAGGTCGCCACATAGGAAACGTTGACGGATATACATAAATCAGCTGTTTGATTAACCTTTAACTACAGAGGTGGTGGGAAAAATCTAACTCTTTATAATTTTTTGTAATTTCTCGTTTAAGTTGCCCTCTTGAAATTCAGTTTTCAGTAACTTCACATCTCCTCATAATTATTGACCATTTTGGTTTTATGGAGGAATGTTTTACAAATGAGAAAAAACTCGAAAAGCATATTGCAAAAAAAGTGAAATTCAACAGTAGCTAAAGGTTAACAATCAAAAGCAATCAGCTGACATAGCGACGGATTGACGTATGCCAAAAGTTGAGTGTTGGCCAACTTTGGTACGTTGCGGCGACGGATCCGTCGTACTTGTGACGATGTACATTTAAATGCCCACAGTTTACTGAGCTGTCAGTCACATACGTTGACGCAGACGGATTGGCGTATGCTATGTGACGGGCCTATAAAGCCCGCGACTTGAACATTTCCATTCCACCCTTGCTTCCTTTCCATTAGCCTATAGATAATTGGCATTCAAGTCTTTTCGGGTACTCGGTAATCCATCCCTAAAATGCCCTTCGGTATCAGAAAATGCCCACTTTGGTATGTATTTTCTTTTGTGGTGGCATCCTTGGAGTAATCCTTATCTGTCATACCGATTTTTTAATAACAAAGAGTAATTTAACTTCGAACTTTGTACTTTATTCGTTACTTATCATATATATTTACATACATTCTTATCAGCATACAACTGCAAACAGAGTGCAAAAGTACTTAAAGATACTTTCACATATGTATATATGTATGTACCTACTTATTTACATATGCATGCACTTATATACAGGTATTTATGTATTTCTGTAAATGCATAATCTTCAAATAAGTACATAATATGCAAATTCTGTATAAGTCAAACTATCAGCCTGACCCAGTAGGAAACAGCCAACACATACAAATTATGTAACTTGAACTATGAATCGATAAACCAGTGATTTCCAACTTTTCAGCTCACAAAGAAGCAATGCGAACAGTACTGGCTAATGCTGCTTTTTGTTTTTTTTGTTATAGAATATCGTAAAGTAGCATGATGCTGAGAAAAGGACGACAGTTCGAGACAACTTTCTATAGTTCCATCTTGAACGACCTTTTCTGAGGCTTTTCATAGACACGATTGTCGCTACGATCGCCAATTTTTAGGCCTCGCTAAGCCCCCACTCCAAATTGTAAATATCAATTGATTTATTGATTTTGTTGTTGCATTTTTGTATTGCTCCCTCTTTAACTTACCATCGAGCGACTCATATGCAACTGGCCGACTTTGCGTGGGCGCCCATTTCTCAAGTCGCGAATATCGTCGTGAAGGAACGACTGAGCTTCCTCAGGCTCTCAAAAGAGGTGTAATATGTCTTTAGTGGTATGACAATGGGCTCTGCTCTGAGCTAAGTCTGTCGCTAATGCAACAGCCACTGCATATTGATGATAAAACGACGCCACTTTTCCTATTGGTTAGCCAGTTAGTCTTGTCTTTTATGCATTTATCCAAATGTTGCGCGTACATACAAATCGTCGTTTAAACTTCATAACCACCTAAGTCAAACTTTCATAACCGCTTGTGCCAAAAAAAAAAAAAATATGATTTGCAAATCTTCAACTCTTGACAACCAGCTCTATACCATAATACCATAAATTTGGTTTTTGGAAAGCTCGTCAAGCTCTATATTTCCTTCCAAAGTCCTTTTCAGCTCTGAACTCGTGGAGTTGGCTGTCAGGAATTCAATTCTACTTTTTGACAAAAGTGTCGTTTGTCGATTAAGCGGTTTCGAAACTCTTAGAGCCCGTGCACAATTGACTTCTACCTCGCTTTGCTTCAGAGTTTTGCTTTGACAGTTTCGTTCAGCATGTGCTTTTCAAAGGGACATGTTCACAATTGAGGTGAAGCGAGTAAAGCAAGGTATAAAGTTAGCCATGTTTCAACTTTTTTACACTTTGACAAACATCTCCCCTTGTGTGTGTGTGTATATCTACACTTATTTTAGCGATTTCGCGCAATTTCGTGAGAATTGAACAGAGAAAAGTAAAAAATAACATTCGAATAAGCAGAAAAAAGCAAATTCCCCAAATATTTTACCAAAAATCAGGTTTATAAATTAAAACAAAGAAGTGAAGTGGAAATTGTCAAAGTGTTAATTGTAGCAAGCATCTGGAATTTTGCTTTGCTTTAAGGTTTCTTCTATCAAAGTTGGAGCAGACAAAGCCAATTGTGCACGGCCTCTTAATGTATGTACTCATTCATTTAGATTTGTGCAACAACTCACAGTTTGACTTCACTGCAAATCTCTTTTGCATGCTCGTGGCGTCCGATCTGGCATATACATATTGTATGTAAGGAGACATTTGTGTATACCACTGCATGTACATACATACTCGTATGTACATATATTTGTGGGCATTAAAGTTGAAGAATAATTATGCTTTTTGAGTAGGTTTGCGATTTCCTCAATGACTCCATACTAAAAATACACTTTGGCTGTTTGCCCAGAGATCTTCTGTCTAGACTCCAGACACTTTACCGCATTCGGATACGTAATTTTGGCATATTTTTAACATATTTATTTATGTATGTATAGATGTGTGAACGATGAATCTTGACAAACTAAATTATGGTGGCGACGATTGCAGGCAGAAATTAAATTTTATGGCAATTTTTCGTCCAAAATTCTTTTCGCGGTTTACGAAAGGCATGTTTCATAGCGTTAACAAAAATCTATATATACAAGGATGAAAGTTTGTTTGTTTGTTTGTTTGTTTGTTTGTTTGTTTGTTTGTTTGTTTGTATGTTTGTTCCCTATGGACGCCGGACGACTACCGGGCCGATCACATTCAAATTTTGACACAATGATCACCTGATATTAGATTGAAATTATGACCACATCTAATTCTGGTATCTCAACACCTTCCCGAGATATAGGCCAAAATATGGACCCAGATTCCTCCGAAATATTTTTTTGCATTATTGGTATCAAATTAAAGATATCAATCAGAGCTTCAATAGAGAGTTCATTCCGTTCCAATTTTCCAGTCGGTTCTCCAGATAGAGACCAAGACGTGGACCCGGATGACCCCAAATTTTTTTCGTAATATTGGTATCAAATTAAAGGTGCTGATCAGGGTATCCATATATATTTTACACTATACGGATATCTCAATCGGTTCCCGCGATTGAGGCCGAAACATGGACCTAAATAGCCCCCGAAATATTTTTGACCATTATTGGTATCAAATTAAAGGTATCAATCAGAGCTTCAATAGGGAGTTCATTCCATTCCAATTTCCCGGTCGGTTCTCTAGATAGAGACCAAAACGTGGACCCGGATGACCCCAAATATTTTTTCGTAATATTGGTATCAAATTAAGGGTGCTGATCAGGGTAGCCATATATATTTTACACTATACGGATATCTTAATCGGTTCCCGGGATTGAGGCCGAAACATGGACCTAAATAGCCCCCGAAATATTTTTGGGCATTGTTGGTATCAAATTAAAGGTATCAATCAGAGCTTCAATAGAGAGTTCATTCCGTTCCAATTTTCCAGTCGGTTCTCCAGATAGAGACCAAAACGTAGACCCGGATGACCCCAAATATTTTTTCGTAATATTGGTATCAAATTAAAGGTGCTGATCAGGGTATCCATTTATATTTTACACTATACGGATATCTCAATCGGTTCCCGGGATTGAGGCTGAAACATGGACCTAAATAGCCCCCGAAATATTTTTGGCCATTATTGGTATCAAATTAAAGATATCAATCAGAGCTTCAATAGAGAGTTCATTCCATTCCAATTTTCCAGTTGGTGCTCCAAATAGAGACCAAAAAGTGGACCCGGATGGCCCCAAACATTTTTTCGCAATATTGGTATCAAATTAATGGTATAAATCAGAACTTCAATAGGGAGTTCATTCGATTCCAATTTTCCAGTCGGTTCTCTAGATAGAGACCAAAACGTGGACCCGGATGACCCGAAATATTTTTTCGCAATATTGGTATCAAATTAAAGGTACTGATCAGGGTAGCCATACATATTTTACACTATACGGATATCTCAATCGGTTCCCGGGATTGAGGCCGCAACATGGACCTAAATAGCCCCCGAAATACTTTTGACCATTATTGGTATCAAATTAAAGGTATCAATGAGAGCTTCAATAGAGAGTTCATTCCATTCCAATTTTCCAGTTGGTGCTCCAAATAGAGACCAAAACGTGGACCCGGATGGCCCCAAATATTTTTTCGCAATATTGGTATCAAATTAAAGGTATCAATCAGAGATTCAATAGGGAGTTCATTCCATTCCAATTTTCCAGTCGGTTCTCTAGATAGAGACCAAAACGTGGACCCGAATGACCCCAAATATATTTTTCGTAATATTGGTATCAAATTAAAGGTGCTGATCAGGGTAGCCATATATATTTTACACTATACGGATATCTTAATCGGTTCCCGGGATTGAGGCCGAAACATGGACCTAAATAGCCCCCGAAATATTTTTGGGCATTGTTGGTATCAAATTAAAGGTATCAATCAGAGCTTCAATAGAGAGTTCATTCCATTCCAATTTTCCAGTCGGTTATCCAAAATATATTAGTAATCATGATGTACACCGATATGTGCACCGGATGGCCATGTAAAGTTGTTGGTAAGGAACGTGAGACGGGGAGAGAGAGAGAGAGTAGTATAAGAGGAGGAAGAGATAGGGGAACGGGAAATGCTTACTGGTGGGGAGACCGATAGGGAAGGGAGTGGCATAGTGTGATTTGTCGCAGCGAAGTGTGACGGGTATTTGCTAGTAATAAATATGTACGTTCTACGTATTTCTCAGGGCTTGGGAATATATGCATGTATGTATGTGTGTATAGAGTTCCATGCCCACTCCAAAGGTCATCTGTCGAGGCGAATGAATTTTTTAAGGGTTTCCGAAAAAGGAAATTGAGATGCTTTTTTTTTTAATTTTTCTGGCTTAGAGAAAGAGAAAGAAGGAAATTGGGTTTTCAAGTTTGTTTTTGGCAAAGGCTTAGATCAGGGTCCGGCATGCACAAAATTCTTTTTTACGTGAGACTGCGTGTATTACGAAAGCTCTTTCAGGAACTATGTATGGAACGTTTTTAATGAAGTCAAATGTTGACCTTACACTTAGGGGGATTCATCGTTCGAGTTCAGAACTAAAGTTGAATTTGAGTTAACTAATAAAAATAGTTCAGAACTTTTCGGAATTCCTCTCACACTCCGAAAACACAACAACAACCACATGACAAAAAAGTTCTGAACTCGAACGATGAATCCGCCTTTAGCAGTCAAATAATTCCGATGCCTCATTATTGAGTTCTTGGACGTCAGTTATGTATATGAGTATATGAGTCTCTATGCCGTCTGATAAACCTTATATCCCTTAAAGATTGAAGAACGGTTTTGGCATTGAAATATTATCATATTAGTGTTGGCTGTAAGAATTATACATATATGTACATATATATGTATATGTATGTATGTATGTACCCAATATACATTTTAGTTGGAAATTGATTTTAGGTCAAGTGGATATCCAACTCGTTTTACAATTTCCAATGTTTATTTTCCATTGTACCTCCACTGGACCAACCAACCCATTCTTAAGGAAAACGGCAGATTTTTTTTTACGTAAATAATCTTAGTTCTCCACTTGAGAAACTCTTTGATATCAATTTGAACTCAAGCATCAATCTCCAAATAGATGAAAATGAAGAATAAAACTACTTATTAATAGGGCAAGGCAAAAAGTGCACTGGCCAACATTGCCATCCACATTAAAGGTTTATAAATTTACTAAAAGCGTTATCATATGAAAAAATTTTAATTAATTCCTCAAATTGACCTCCAATGGCACTCAAGTTGAAAACCAACTTTGGATCTCCAATTGATATTCAAATTGGATATCCATTTGAGAACCACAAAATTTCTCCAAGATTGGAAAAAATGTTGACTCGTGCATATTGGGTAGGTACATTCATTGACTTCAGAAATTGAATAAATAAATATGTATATATGTAAATAAATTTATTTGATCACTGTTGACTCAGTGTTGAGTCTAGCAATACGTGTTGGAATTTTTCGGTGGAAAATAAATATGGCCTGTGATGAAGTAAAGGCAACAAATTTCCATATATATGTGCATATGTATATCTTTATACAAAAATGCACAAATGCGCTAGCGAACGTGCATACAAATATTCATATTTATTTTACTGAAAGTTGTATTACAAATCTTCTAAAAGAAATGAATAATTGTAAAATGAGTAATATAAAAATAAATATGTAAGTAGTTATGAGAAATAAGTAGCAAGCAGCGGAATGGAACCTATTGGAAAGTGCATTCATAAATATGTAGATATGTATGTATGAATGTGGGTGCATCTGCACTTGTTTATATAGAAATATTCGCAGTGATTGCGATACATCACTATTGTGACTGAACTTTGGACTGTCTTTAAATTTCAGAATTTGTTTGCCGCGTTAGATGGCGCTCTGGTCGTATTACATGATCAGAAGTATTAAGGTTGTTCTCTGTGTCTAATCTTTTTGCCGAGATATCATGATATCTTGAGAAATTTGGCACACAGAGAGAGCGCACCTTTAAGAAAATAAAATTCTAACTGACTTCATTGTGAACTAGCATGTTAGTCATATTCTTTCCACTCTTTATACGACTGTTGTCGCTTTGCTTTGCTTGCTTCAATTTCGAATTAAATAATTTTTTATCTGAATAAAATAAAATACTTAAAAAAAAGAACTAGAAACATAAATTCAAACTCAGTTCTCATAGAAGACTATTGTGAATGTAATAACATGGTTGCATTTCCCGTGATATTTTTCTCATGATATTAAATATCACGGGTTGGGGAATTTTGCCGAACCTCCAAATTTGACAAGACGTGTATTTTGTTGTTGTGCTCGGCAAATTTATCACACTTATGTCATCTCGGCAAATTTGCCAGGCCAAAATCACAGAGGGAGAACAACCTTATTGTTTTGATGATCTATCGAATATCTATGATGTTCGACTATGGACTGTTGCACATGTCGTCGTTTAAACATCATAACCGCCTATGTGGAACTTTAAGAGACGTCTAAGTGAAGCTTTCATCACCGCCTAAGCCAAAATTGAGATTAGACAAACTTTATCTAATTCTTGGCGCCATGCTTTATCTATCTATACAATAATTTAGTCTTTGGGAAGCTCAGCTCTAAAGTCATAGAGTTTGGCGTCAGGAATTCAGTTTTAATTTTTGGCACAAATGTCGTTTAGCCGGTTATGAAAGTCTCAGTTAGGTGATTATGAAGTTTAAACGGCGATATGTCTGAATGTTTGCAGTTACTATAAAGTGAGCGGAGCGTGTTTAATTGAAATTGACTTAAGTTTTGAGCCTATGAAAATTGTCTGTATTGTACATATTTGCCCACCTAAGTACATATGTATGTAGGTATGCATTTTTGTTATCCATCGATGTGTGTGGTATTAAATAATATCTACCTACATCAGCAGACAATGCCATCTTCAAAATGAAATAATTGAAAACAGAAACATCTGTAGCAGCTGTTTTGGAATTGTATACCCAATTTACACATTATGCTGATCGGCCTTTAAACCGGTCGATTGGTGTGTGTTTTTTTTTTTTAATGAAATGGAGAGTCAAAGCAGTGATGGAGATACAAAGTGGACGACAGGGATCATTTCGTGAAGCAAATATGTACCTACCTACATATGTACAATTGAACACAGTTCAGTCACAGTTCAGTTTTGTTCGAACAAAATCAAACATAATATCATACATATATAAATATACCTAAACACACATTCATATATGGTATGTATGTACAATTTACATACAGATATAGCTTCTTTCAACAAACCGGCACACACATTCCTCTATAAAACCTTCTTTTTTGCTGCACATGGACTACCAACAAACATATGTATGTAAATGATAAGAAGAGGCAGGTAACCTCAATCCAAATAACAGCACGCGGCCAATCCTCTGTTGAGCAATCGAAAAAGATTTTTTGCTTCAGTTCTCTTAAAATTTGCGGTTGAGTGCATTGACACCATTCTCTGCCAAAATTGGCTGTTATTTAATGCAGCTGCTAAATATGCTACAGACAGATATTTTTGGCATGTGCTACAATTCGCACTTGTCATGGCATAAGGAATAGTGAGAAAAGGGTCATACATAAATGGACTTCACAGGCTTGTAGTCGCCATTAAATTTTTCTGTTCTTCCAGACAGAAAAATTTGTTTTTCGAACCATCCATATCTTCTATACAATACGCCTTATGCATAAAAAATGAGCACTTTCTCATAAGACTCAACTCAAACTTGATCTCGAGAAATAACCAAATAATTTAAATTTATAAATATATTGAATGGGGTTTTATAATTGAGATAAACCTAATTGGTTTGGTAAAATCAAGCAATTTTAATAATTTTTATGCATACAAAATCCACATTTTAACTGAGTACCTATGAGCTAAAGCTCGATTTTTATGCATATGTATGTGCATATGTGCAGGAGAATATTTAACTTTCTTAAATTTCTACCAAAATTCAATTTAACGTATACATAGGTAGGTATAAGATTAACAATAACAATTTAACATTCCTGTTGTACCTACTAGCTTTTCCAATATTGTAGCTAAGAGTTTTATATATCTACCATAACTATGTACATATATATTTTTACCTGCTAATAAATTTTCCTGAAACAAAAATAATAGTAAATGCATGCAAATCAAAATTTCAAAACCAAATTCGGTTTAATACAAACATACCATCCACCCTAATGCCAAAGCAAAC
Organism: Urophora cardui; assembly: GCA_960531455.1. NCBI lineage: Eukaryota > Metazoa > Arthropoda > Insecta > Diptera > Tephritidae > Urophora > Urophora cardui. The sequence continues at coordinate 43,364,272 of OY482673.1, forward strand.
CAAGCAAACACTCGCTGAAAACAAGCGAACATTCTAGCGAATACATTCGACCAGTGTGGCCACCCAAGCGGGTTAGCGGGCTTAAAATATGTCTGTGGTAAGAATGTAAAGGCGGATTCATCGTTCGAGTTCAGAACTTTTTTGACATGTGGTTGTTGTTGTGTTTTCGGAGTGTGAGAGGATTTCCGAAAAGTTCTGAACTATTTTTATTAGTTAACTCAAATTCAACTTTAGTTCTGAACTCGAACGATGAATCCGCCTTAATAGGGCCCACTAAAGGCGGATTCATCGTTCGAGTTCAGAACTTTTTTGCCATGTGGTTGTTGTTGTGTTTTCGGAGTGTGAGAGGAATTCCGAAAAGTTCTGAACTATTTTTATTAGTTAACTCAAATTCAACTTTAGTTCAGAACTTGAACGATGAATCCGCCTTAACCATCCAATTTATCGTACTACATCGTCGTACGATAAAGCGCATGCTTCGCCACCAACGTTCCGACTTCAACATTCGATTTATCATCAAACATCTTTTTACCAAGGCTTTGTGGGGTAAACAAAAAGCCAATGCATACGGATTGTGCTGGCTCTAGATGTAATAATTGAAAAATGCTAAAATAATTTGGAAAACCCGCAAAATCACCACTGCAGAAAATATTCTATGGATAAATCTAAGAAACTTTGCTAAAGAAACTAAGGGTCTCAACCGGTTTTGACCCACGAAATTTTCGATGAAATTTCATAATCAAGTTATAAAAAATTGAAAAAAAAAAAAAAGTAAAATGCTGAAAATTTATCGTACTACACTGTCGTACGATAAAGCGCATGCTTTGCCACCAATGTTTCCACTTCAACATTTGATTTATCATCAAACATCTTTTTACCGACGCTTTGTAGGGTAAACAAAAAGCCAATGCATACGGATTGTGCTGGCTCTAGATGTAATAATTAAAAAATGCTAAAATAATTTGGAAAACCCGCAAAATCACCACTGCAGAAAATATTCTATGGATAAATCTAAGAAACTTTGAAATTAAGGGTCTAAACCGATTTCGACCCACGGAATTTTATATTAAATTTCACAATCAAGTTATAAAAAATAAAAAAAAAATAAATAAAATGCTGACTTTTTTAGCTTTTTCTGCACTTTCTAACTTTTTTTTGCCAATTTAGCCTCACATTTTATCCACACCTGGCCACACTGCATTCAACCATTCACTCGCTATACAACATCGGCCATATTTTATTCGTTGATCGTTCGTTGTTTGACAGAGTTAAAAATTGTTTTCATCGCGCACAATATTTTTGAAGAAATTTAATATTTGTGTCAAATAAATGTGTATTGCCTAAATTAAAAACATTTAAAGGACTTGCTGACGCAAATAATATATGAATTTTAGTTTGTGGATTATATTTTTGTTCCAAAAGCAGTATTAACAACAAAATCAAATAGAAACTTTTACTTGGAATTGTAGAAAGGCTTGAGTTTTTCGTGAAAAGAGAAAAATTGTCAAGGTGAGCGTGCGATTATAATAATTAATACTATATTTAATAATGAATATGAACTTTTGCCATATGCGTATCCTTCTATTTTGCCAAAAAAATATACATATTTTCGTCAAATGGTTTGCGAAAAGATGTGATTAAAACCATATGTGCCTCTATATACATATAGCGTATTCGTTATATGCGCAGATATATGTACATACATATGTATCCACGAAATCGATGTGAGTTGGCACCAACAAAAAAAAAACAAAACGTTACATACGCGCATACTTACATACCTTACATACATATTTGTTAAATTTCCATTAAAAACATACCATATGCGTACGCAAGGCAGATCTAGGAAGGTAGGCTCGGTGGCGAATTCAGAAACTACTTTTTTTATTTACAGAGGTAGAGTGTAATGTCAAAATCAAAGCGAATTCACATCATGACCAATAGGAATGGGCGAGTCCCAAGCGAATTCAGATTTTAACTAAGGCGAATTATCATTATGACATTACACTATACCAATTACAATAACAAAATACATGGGAAATTTCTGAATTCGCCACCGAGCCTACCTTCCTAGATCTGCCTTGATGCGTACGCATATATAAGCGAATAAAGATGGCGCAAGGCAAATCCATTCTTAGGGTTCAATTAGTTATGCAGTAGCTTTATTTCCATAATAGTAACAGTATCGGTATTAATTTGGTCGATTATTGGTGCAGTAACAGTAAACAGCTGAACAGTGATCATAGCCCAATAAAAGTGGCCATGAAATCGAGTCGCTCTTCTTCTTTTAGTTTTTTAGGTTACGAAATTATCATATTTTGTATTAACGCTAATGGCGTATTCTCTTTTGATTGCTACGACCTTATTATTATTGGGTCATGACAGTGAACAACTGAAACAAACAATCGATCAGCTGGTTAGCGTTACGGCTGAAAACCAAAATTCATTTGGTTGTTACCGATAGCGTTACTGACTAGCGAATCACTAATCAGATACATTGTTTCCCATAAGGTTGGTTGATCAGCTGTTTTATAACGATACTGTTACTGCATAACTAATTTGAGCTTTATGGTAATGGTACGTGAACAGCTGACTTCTTCTTCTTCTCGTTTTTAGTTCACCGTGTATAGAAGAATACAGGAGAATGTCAAACAAAGAAAAATTTTACTTTGAGTTTGACATTCTGCTGGACGAAAATTTAAAGCGAATCGAGGCGAATATTTCCGAATTTGCCGTGCCACTACCATAATGAATTTGCCTTGAGATGGCGCTACACGGTTGCATTAGCTTTGTTCAAGAACTCAAGGCAGATCTAGGAAGGTAGGCCCGGTGGCGAATTCAGAAACTACTTTTTTTATATGCAAAGGTAGAGTGTAATGTCAAAATCCAAGCGAATTCACATCCTGACCAATAGGAATGGACGAGCCCCAAGCGAATTCATTCATTTTGACATTACACTCTACCGATTACAATAACAAAATACATGGGAAATTTCTGAATTCGCCACCGGGCCTACCTTCCTAGATCTGCCTTGCAAGAACTTTACTTGCTAGTAGTTATGAGCTTTGTTCAACAACTTTACTTGCAAGTAGATAAACCCTGCAAGTAGTGCTGAAAAACCAACGATTGAACCATCGATACTATCGATGGGGCCAAACAAAATCGCAAATCGCGTTTAAAATTTTTGTATATTTCCAATTGACATTTTTTGTTTGTTTTAAGTCTTATGTCTTAATTTTTTTTACCTTGTTTTATGTCTAAAATTGTTCAATAAAAATCAATCCTTATTTATTAATAACATATTAATTAATTCGTATTTTCGTGACCTTATATACAACATGTATTAGTTATTGATCCGTAAGTTTTCACAATTCCAAAAAAACAATACATTTTAGCTTGGGGTGTATATGACACCCCGCGAGTAACGACGTCCTAAAATAAGTGCGCGAGTAACAGCGGGATAAGTAAAAAAAATTTCACGGGTTGCCGAGTAGTGAGTTGGTTAGTGAATGATGTATTGTGGAACGATCCTCCGTCATCCCTTGTCAAGTTTGGTTTGGAGACAAACCGGTTTCGGCTATGCGCTATCTTCAATGTCCAAATTAGTAGTAAAAGTAGAATGAATTTGTAATGTTGAACTATTAGAACCGAAATCAAAAAATAAAATAAATTTATCTATGTATAAAGCTGTTAAAATCCAAGAAATTGTATGAAACTTTCTTTAACAAATCTTAAGATCTATTTTATTTTTTATGAATTCCGCTATTAACTAGGTACATACATATTAAAAAAATGTTTATGAAAATAGATTAAATCTTCCTTTGTAATTCCAGATAATATATTTGGAAACTACTTCAATAACAAACTAATGGGAAAACCTTTACATTAATGCACCACGTCGAGTTTAAAAAGAGAAAACGGGTCAGCTTTACATTAAGGAAGCACGCCTAAAAAAAAATTAACTTTTTCAGGGGGTAGAGGGGCTCTCACAGAACTCAAAACTAATCACAAAAATTGCCGCAGGCTTATAGTTTACGATATATTTGTTGTAATTTCTACGGAGCGTGCTTCGTTAATCGAAAATGTTCCCGTTTGGAAAATAAAGCAAGTGGTACATTAGTATAAAGCCCACCCAACCAAACCTTTAAACAAATTTTAGAACTCATTGAAGTATTTTTATAAAAATATCAATTTTCGTAATCAAGGAAGATAAGAAATGGAAGGATAGCGCTCGGCTTTAGATACTGAATGTGCCCCTGATCTGGTCAAGGCGTGCCCAGGAATCTGCGCTTCATTGCAAAGGCATCGCACTCGACCAGTATGTGACTGCTTGACAGGATACCTACTCTATGCATATCGTCGTTTAAAGTGCATTTTTGCGTAAGAGGTATTTTCATTTTCGAGTAAGGGACATTTTTGCCAAAAATGAGATTTTCCAACCCTGAGTTCCTGACGCTCAGCTCTATCGATCCATACCAAAACTTTGCAATTCTAACAACAAAAACGCATAATAACAGTAAATTTCATAATCGCTTATGAAGAGTATTGTTAAAATTTGGCAGCATTACCGCGTATGATTTCAGTTCATTCATACAAGCGAAGTTATATATTATTAGATAAATAAATTAAATGGCGAATTTATATGAAAGGGAGCAAAAGTTAAATATTTTAAAGAAATAATGTCAGGTAAATATCAAGCAGGTATTATTTTAAACAAATTAAATGAAGTTGCTAATTGGTAAGCTCTGATGCTACGTTTTTTTGCTACAATCTTTACAATTTTCCCAACCAAATTATGACTTTTTTTTGCTACAATCTTTACAATTTTCCCAACAAAATTATGACTAAAGGTATCAAAAATTAAAAAACAAAACAAGAAAGGAAGCCTCAGTTCGAGTGGAGCCAAATATTATAAGCTTTCATTGTTTTTTTACGTTTGCTGGAAACACGGTGCAATTTATATAAAGCCCGTGCCGCATAAAGTGGGCGCAGCCACGCCCATTTTAAAAATTCGTATCAATAATCCGACTAAACGTATAAATATTCTTGTTATTATAAAATTTCATCCCTTTATGACTTTTAGTTACAGAGATGTCACGTTACAAATTTCTGAAGGGCATTCGAGAAATATTTTTACTAAAAAGTGGTTATAAACTGATTTCGCTAAAATTTTGCACATATACTACCGCAAGTGGTAGAAATAAGTCCACCAATTTTCGTCATAATATCCCAATTATTTGTCGAGTTATGGGCTCCGAAATCTCGTAGATTCCTTTGTCTAATAAGAGGCGGTGCCACGCCCATTTTCCAAAATTTTTCTGTTTATGGTTTTCTATCTTTCGTGGTACTTGTGCCACAAAATTTCATTGAATTAAATTTATAATTGACGAAGATATCGCTCAAAATGTTTTTATTGGGCTCCTTTGTAATACCCATATATAAAAGTGGGCATGGTCATGGTCCGATTTCGCCCATTTTCAACCGTCCCAGTCTGGATAGGAACCTGTATACGAAATTTCATAAAAATATTTAAATCTGTGTACTATTACAGCTGTGTATAAAAATTAATGTATTACATTGCGATAAAAACATGTTTTTTGTAGGCCATGATTCTTATGCGAAAATTTATAAGACATTCATGTCAGGTTATAAACCAGATAGAACACGGATGTTCCTAATCCAATCCACAAAAGTCACCTCAAAATTACAAAAAGTAAATATCAAGATTTAAAATACTTAAAACGAGTGATGCCCTACGATTGTCATAGCTTTTATGACAATTTACCACATTTACCTTACGACTTCTCCAGCAATGTGTAAACAAAATTACGTTTTCTTAATTAAAAATATTAATCTTAGCTTTAAATTTAATATAAGTTTAAGTTTTGTTACTTTTTTTCTTTATAAAATACTAAAATAAAAATAGGTAAAAAAACTTTTTAAGTTAAACGGTTTTATGTTATACATACATTGCAATGTTTAAGATAAATGTACTAAAAACCAAAAAATAATAAAATAGATACAGTCGTGGGAATTATAAACATTTGCATAGACTAGACTAAAATAAAACCGTGGGGCACGTCAATTGTCTACAATCGTTGATTAAAATGTTTGTTTTGTAATGTTACACTATAATTAGGCAGTTGTTCAACCGACAACGATGGACGTGTGATAAGTAGGGCTAGAATGTGGAAAAAAGCTAGCAAGCTCGATTATAAGCGAGTTTTAGGGTTTCATAGTGGTGAGCGAGTAGTACTTTTATCATATGTTTTGTCGATTAAAGACAAACTACGAGCAGTGAAACGATTCCTCGTGTGAATGTCCAACGATAAACTAGTTGAAACATCTCTTTTATTAACATGGAGTGTATAACTATTGGAATTTCCATGAGCAAGAAAATAGTAAGTATTTTCCTCACCGTCTGCGGGCCAACTGCCTAACGACGAATTAAACGATTCTTCTATCGCACATTAAGTCGATAATTTGTAGACAATTGGCGTGCCCCACGGTTTTATTTTAGTCTAGTCTATGCAAATGTTTATAATTCCCACGACTGTATCTATTTTATTATTTTTTGGTTTTTAGTACATTTATCTTAAACATTGCAATGTATGTATAACATAAAACCGTTTAACTTAAAAAGTTTTTTTACCTATTTTTATTTTCTAGTTTTTAGTTTTTATTTTTTTTTAAACATTTGTAAATTATTTAAGTAATGCACATGCTAAATATCAGCCAAATCGGTCCATAATTAGGATTTTCAGTTTTAATTACCCCGATCTCAGCTCCACCTAGCGGAATTTTTTTTAAGAAAATATTTCTTTTCAAGGTAGTAATACATGTTCCGAATTTCAGCCAAATCGGACCATAAATGCCATTTTTGTAAATATAGCGACCCACGCGCCACCTAGCGGAATTTTTTTTTTAAGAAAATATTTCTTTTCAAGGTAGTAATACATGTTCCGAATTTCAGCCAAATCGGACCATAAATGCGATTTTTGTAAATATAGCGACCCACGCGCCACCTATCGGAAGTTTTTTTTAGGAAAATATTTCCTTTCAAGGTAGTAATACATGTTCCGAATTTCAGCCAAATCGGACCATAAATGCGATTTTTGTAAATATAGCGACCCACGCGCCACCTAGCGGAATTTTTTTTTTAAGAAAATATTTCTTTTCAAGGTAGTAATACATGTTCCGAATTTCAGCCAAATCGGACCATAAATGCGATTTTTGTAAATATAGCGACCCACGCGCCACCTAGCGGAATTTTTTTTTAAGAAAATATTTCATTTCAAGGTAGTAATACATGTTCCGAATTTCAGCCAAATCGGACCATAAATGCGATTTTTGTAAATATAGCGACCCACGCGCCACCTAGCGGAATTTTTTTTTTTGAAAATATTTCTTTTCAAGGTAGTAATACATGTTCCGAATTTCAGCCAAATAGGACCATAAATGCGATTTTTGTAAATATAGCGACCCACGCGCCACCTATCGGAATTTTTTTTTCATAATATTGCATTGTCATCGGGGTTATACATGCGTGCAAAATTTCAGATTAATCGGTTGACAGGAAGAGGGTGAAATTTGAATTACTAAATTTGACCCAAGAATAAAGAATAAATAATAAAACAAACGGGGTGAGCTAAATAAAACCGTTTAAAAACCGTTTAGCTTAAAAAGTTTTTTTACCTATTTTTATTTTCTAGTTTTTAGTTTTTATTTCGCATTCTGTTTAATTCATTTAGTGCTTCATTATTGCAAGGTTTCTTGCCCGTTAGTTTATTGCAGTCCAACGCCTCTATAGCGACCCACGCGCCACCTATCGGAAGTTTTTTTTAGGAAAATATTTCCTTTCAAGGTAGTAATACATGTTCCGAATTTCAGCCAAATCGGACCATAAATGCGATTTTTGTAAATATAGCGACCCACGCGCCACCTAGCGGAATTTTTTTTTTAAGAAAATATTTCTTTTCAAGGTAGTAATACATGTTCCGAATTTCAGCCAAATCGGACCATAAATGCGATTTTTGTAAATATAGCGACCCACGCGCCACCTAGCGGAATTTTTTTTAAAGAAAATATTTCTTTTCAAGGTAGTAATACATGTTCCGAATTTCAGCCAAATCGGACCATAAATGCGATTTTTGTAAATATAGCGACCCACGCGCCACCTAGCGGAATTTTTTTTAAAGAAAATATTTCTTTTCAAGGTAGTAATACATGTTCCGAATTTCAGCCAAATCGGACCATAAATGCGATTTTTGTAAATATAGCGACCCACGCGCCACCTAGCGGAATTTTTTTTTAAGAAAATATTTCTTTTCAAGGTAGTAATACATGTTCCGAATTTCAGCCAAATAGGACCATAAATGCGATTTTTGTAAATATAGCGACCCACGCGCCACCTATCGGAATTTTTTTTTTTCATAATATTGCATTGTCATCGGGGTTATACATGCGTGCAAAATTTCAGATTAATCGGTTGACAGGAAGAGGGTGAAATTTGAATTACTAAATTTGACCCAAGAATAAATAATAAAACAAACGGGGTGAGCTAAATAAAACCGTTTAAAAAAAGAATCATATTGAACATTTTTCCATTTCATAATCGCATGTGCATGATTTTTGTGCCAAATAAAAATTGCACTACCGCACATGAAAAAAAAAGTCCTAATAATTCAATTTGTTTCTTTTTTACACTAAGTTGATGTTTTAGCTAACAAACTGATATAGGTAACTATTTAAATTTAAGTTTGTACGCAGAAAGAAGTAACGGTTTTGAAATGAAACAGTTTTTTTGATCTCCTGTAAAGTTCAACCAATGTCCGCTACGCGAAAATGAAAATACCTCTTACGCAAAAATGCACTTTAAACGACGATATGTTTCCTAAGCCTGCAATGTTCTGTGAGGATTCCTGAACATATTACCAAAGAATCTTTTTAATTTTATTAATTAACATAACATGGAATATGTATTAAACTAAATTTCTGTTATTCAATTTCAGTAAAATATTTTAATTTCGAAGCAGTTGGCAACACTTTATTTGCTTGCTTTTTGCTAATTTTTGCGAATTTTATTTTCGCAATTTTGGTCATTTTGAAAATTTGTGTGTATTGATGCTATTTTTGGTAGAGTATGTTCATGTATGTATATATGTACATATGTATGTACATGCTATATATATTTAATGTACATAATATGTATGTATGTACATGTAAGCTTCGTAGATATGTATGTAGGTATGTCCATATGTTAAAGGTGATCTCAACTTTAATGGCGCTTGACTACGCCTTTGTTATTGTTTATTTCAAATTGTTGTTTACCTCATTTAGGGCCGTTTACTCAACCGCTGATTAACGCTAACCACGGTAAAAGTCCGGTTAAACATCATTATCGACTTCATCACATCATACATTTATCATATGGTCGATAATGCAGTCAACAACTTAACCGGACCTTTATCCTCCGGTTAGCGTTAATCAGAGGTTGAGTAAACGGCCCTTAATATATATGGCATAGTTGTATGTATGTATGTACATGTGTATATGCGTTTGCAATGTTATGTACATAAATATACATAGATATCTACATATGAGTAATACCTATCATCACCCAAAACAAAAACAAAATCATGCAAATTTCTTAGAAAAAGACACTAGTATGTATTCCAAAATAATCCCAATATTTTTTTTCGGCGTATTTAAGTATTAGAATTTGAAACAAAAGCAGTATTTGTATCGTTTTAGTTTGAAAAATTTGTTAAGTATTTCCTTAGCCCTCATACCTACGATCAAAAAATACTAATTAACTTACTGGGTTATATACATATGTAGAAGTATGTAGGAAAATGTATGGTGGCGGGGTCTAACTGGTCCCAAAGATATCAGTTGGGGTTAATGTATATACCTGCATATTCTACGTACACACATATGCATTTCCATGCTTAGTACAAACATTTATATGCAAATATGTGCTGCAGACCTTGAATTGTAATTGTGGACTGTGTCCAGTACAAACAACATTAGCACAGTGGATAGGTACTTCTTTGTTTAAAGGTTTCACATAACTTATACTCGTAGGTACATGCCTATGTAAATATGTACATTAATTGGTATACTTTATACTAGTACAAAAACGGGGAAGAAGTACATATTTGTACATATCTACATATGTATATACCTACATATATACATTTACTTCCGTTCCGAATGGAAAATGGAGTTTTTTTAGGCTATTCTACGCTTGAGCGTACCCATCCAACAAATCCAATGGAATTGAAAGAAGAACAGGAAATTCGAAAATAGTGGAGCAACAAAAATAAATTACAGCCGCGTTAAGTGTCTACAGCTGTGCAGCAAACGAATGCAACGCATGCAACCGTTGAGAGCCATAAAGTATTTAGGCGTTTACAAATCGGAGAAATGTGAAGAGTTCGTGTTCGTTACCTACAATGACAAAAACAGTGCTCGGGAGTTGGGCTTCTGAAATACGGTGCGGGAACATATTGAAAGTGGGTTGTTAATCTAGTGTGATAAAATAGCTTCGAAAGTATTCAACTTCCGAGTTGGTATCTAGAGATTTATTGAATTTACCAGCAATCAAGTTAGCCACTCCTTGTTACTCCATGTACTCAGCATAGGGTTAATATGAAGAGCCAGACTAGTAAAACTACATACATATGTATATATGTACATTAGGATGCGTTTAATTTGTATGAAAAACTTAAAAGTTCATAAAAAGACTGTATCGCCCCCTCAATCTGTAGTAACATGGTCATGTTCACATTGCCACCCTTCATAGAGTTCTCTGAATTTTAAGCTCAATGCGCCACGCCTTAATCGCGACCAATCGGTACCAAAATTTATGTGTGATATCTTTGACCATATTACTACAGATTGATGGGGCGATACAGTAAAATATCGTTAATTTGAGTTTTAAACGCACTAATGTACATACATAGAGTGGTCCAAAATTGTATGAATAAAATAATGTTCTCCCGAAATCCGCGGAACAGCCCGTATTTCATGCAACTTCACTACGCAAATGCATCCAAATTTCACTTGTCTTTAATGAAAATATTGGTCCTTAATCTCGAGAAATAACCAATTACATAATTTAAATTTATTGGATGGAGTTTTGTTATTTTTAAATTTTCTTATGAGATGAACCTAATTTGTTTGCTAAAATCAAGCAATTTTAATAATTTGTATGCATACAAAATCCCCCAAAAATCTGAGTATGAGCTATAGCTCGATTTTTATGCATTATGCCCATTGTTTTAAGAATAATAGCCTAAAAATAGCCTTGTGAAATGAAATGAAAATAACCTTGTTCCGCAATGACTTATTCGGTTTTATTTTTTGTTTGGACCACCCTAATGCATATATGTACTATGTACACATTCCATGTACAATAAACTCGTTTCATAATGAATGTACAGTGGTGTGCAAAAATAAAGCAGCAAATGGAAAAATTAGAGCTTAGTGTTTTCGTTTCTAAACGAAAATGTTGCATTGCTAAATGGTAATACAGTGCACTCGCGAAAACTCGAACTAATGAAAACCAGCCCTGTCCGAGTTATCGAAATGTTCGAGTTTTCGAACGTTATGTATTTTTAATATATTTGTATGTATGTATGAATTCGTTTTAACAGTTTTCATACCATAGTCCATTCTTATGTCATAGTTAATCAAAGAGATTCTCTGGTTTCATGTTTTGTAATTCATTGCCAGTTTATTTAATAAAAAATGTTAGCAAATATGAATGTTGCTTACAAATTATTAGAAAAAAAGCAGTGATCTTGGTTTGATATTTCTTATTTTCTACTGCATTTAATACAGCCTTTTCGCGCAGTGATTGTAGCACATTCAACTTTTCTCGGACAAATTTTTAAAGCCTTTTTTGCTAAACTCAAAACATTTAGTTTTCGTCCCATTATAAAACGCAAATAAATTTGATCTTAACCGCGCAAAATCCCGTGTATCACTGACAAATAGGGTTGGGCGATATATATCGATATATCAATATATCGATATTTTTAAAATAGTACAGCCGATAATATCGACGATATTTTGAATTACCGTGCATCGATAATCGATAATTTTTTGCCATTTCGAGCCAAATTCGATATTTTTCATACATTTCTCATTCGCTTTGAATTTAACACCAGAACATTTTTTAAGAAGTGGTATAACCATAATGTTCGGGTGCTTGAATTTACATTACTTTCTTCTTCAAGCAATTTTTAATGATTTTTATGTTTATACTTCAGGATTCGTAGAATATCTGTAGACCCATCGAACTTTAACAACAAATATCTAGTAAACTATAAGTCTCCGGCAAGTTTGGATTTCAGTTTTGAGATCTGCTAGAGCACCTCTGACCCCGTGAAGAAGTGGTTTTTTCGGGACGTGGTTCCTTAATGTAAAGCCGACCCTTTCGATATATTGATATATCGATGTTTTTACACGGCATAAATCGATGTTTTTTTAAATATCGATATAATATATATCGATATATTTTTCCAATTTGCCCATCCCTACTGACAAATATCAATCAATTTAAAAGAAAAGTTCCGTAATTAGCAAGAAACCTAGCAAGTGCGGCGCCTTAGAATGAAACAAAAGATGCACATAAAGACAAAAATTTGAATATCGGTCGTTACAGCACATGCAAAACGACATTTTCTCACATGTTTTTCCATGAAAATAGAAAATAATTTTTCGAGTTTTAGAGTAGCTACATTTTGTTCGAGTTTTAAAGAAGTCAATGGAGAAAAAAAAATGTTAAAGTTTCCAAATGTTCGAGTTATCGCGTGTTCGAGTTTTCGCGAGTGCACTGTATTATCAAAATGTGCCCAGTGGCCTATGAAAATGTTGCAGTTTTCAGCTGAAGAATGAGACAAAAATACTTCCGCCCTTTTAATTTTGCTAAAAGCAGTTAATTGCTCTGTAGTCGGGGACAGCTTCACATTTTCTCAATAGAACAAGCAACCCAGAAAATATATGGACTTTATGTGGAACAGAACCAAAAACTTTGACAGCTCGAAAAAAATGCCTAGAAGGTTGATAATGGCCAAAAAAATTGTTCGCATGATAGTCGGGCTAGTGTCAGGGGATTGTCTTGGTGGCTACAACAGTCCGTATATCTGAGTGCGACATTTTTTCCAGAATAGAACATGCTACATATCAATATGTACACACTTAAATAATGGTTAAGAAGAGAAGGAGAAGCTATAATCAAGAATTTCTCATAATTAGATGTTAATCTAATGGCGAATATATTCAGCAGACGTTCTGGGTAGTACAGAGGGAACAATGCTTTGCCCCATAAAATAGAAATTCGAGCCTTTCCAACTGCGCTGGTACTACAAAGGTTATCTCTTCCGATAATTGAAACTGAGTACTGCTGTGTAGAAGTCAGTGAAAATCTTCTACGTTGCATTTATGTGGCACAATACTGTATAGCTGTATATACTACATTTTAATGTTCATACTCTCGGGGAGGTACATATAAATATATATGTATGAGCACATGTAGTATGTATAATACCCAGCGAACATTCTCGGAGCCCTCATAATTTTGGAGTCTTGATATGAATCCGGAATATGTGCGAAAAATGAACTTAAGAAATATGAATTTAAGAAATATTTAAGTCGATGTCAGGTTAGAATCCGTAGGACAGTACAAAATAGACAACACTATTATAAAGCAAGTAGTGAAGGTGAAGAAGGTTCTACAAAAAGAGAAGAGAACAAGCGGTGGTGAAGCTACATATTTGTACTTGGAAATCGAAAGAAGATAGGATGAAAAGAACTGGTTTAAGGAACGGAAAATGCAAAAAAATAATAATTTTGAGGTGGCAAATGCAGAGGTATTTAGTTTTACTAGTCATAAAAGAAGGAAAGAAGATTCATATATAAATACGATAAGAGTCTTTTTGGAATCCAAAAGGGGCCATATTAGAGAAAAAATAAGAGGAAAGATATGAGTCTAAAAGGAGTCTTTTATGACTCTTAATCAGGTTCATATGATGTATGAAATTAGGCTCATATCGGGTGACAACCTTAAGAAAATACCTACATATCTACAATGTAGATTCTATATATGACATATATTATATCGACGGCTGAGAATAAGATCGCCCTATTTCAAAAATTGTTTCAAAAACGCCATATTCCAAAAATTATTTGAATAACGTCCTATTTCAGATTTTGCTTCAAGAACGCCCTATTTCAGAATTTGTTTCAATAACGTCCTATTTCAGATTTTGCTTCAAAAACGCCCTATTTCAGAGAAAATTCCATATATATTTCTCTGAAATAGGGCGTTTTGGAATAATTGTCTGAAATAGGACGTTATTGAAACAAATTCTGAAATAGGGCGTTCTTGAAGCAAAATCTGAAATAGGACGTTATTCAAATAATTTTTGCAATAGGGCGTTTTTGAAACAATTTTTGAAATAGGGCGATCTTATTCTCAGCCGTCGATATGTACATATCGGACTTCAAAATAAGCTCATAATGAGTGCGAACGCTCCGTTCTAGGGTTCTTTTCTGACTCCGAATGTTTGCTGGGAAGAAGGGAAATACATATCGCACACTAAATCAAAAAGCGTTACAACTCAAAATTCAAAAATTTTCAGGAGAGGCGAAAAACTTTTTAATTTTTATATGCAATGATATTGGAAAAGGCTACGTATAATAGTTATTTCTCAGTTAAAAAAGACTCTGATGGAAAAGATTTTTTGGCAGCCGCTAGAGATATATTCTGGGTACCAATTTATGGAAGAAACCTGATTTCGAAAAATTTTGAGTTGTGACGCTTTTTGATTTAGTGTGCGATATATTCATTTTGGATCTTCTATGTATATGAGCTCATAATGAGCGTAACTGCTGCGATTTAGAGCTCCTTTCGGACTTTTATGAGTTCGCATGTTTGCTGGGCAAAGTTTTAAGTATGTACCCAATCGTGACTTAACAAAAACAAAAATTAATCGTGCGCTGCTCAAGCGGAAGTTGACGTAGTAAAAACTCTTCGTTTCTGTAAGAGCCTATACACACTTGCGACTCAATCGATTTAGTCGAATGTTGATTTGCATGGGAATGTATGGCAAAGATGACTTGATACGAAACTCTTTTTTACTCTCTCACTTTTATGATTTTCCCACGGGTTTTCTGTGGCTTTGTTGCCAGCATCAACACAACAGAAAACCCGGCCGATCAGCTGTTTGTACAAATTGCAGGTGCCAGAAAGCAAAACACGCCAAAATAAATTGTCACATTCGGTGGATTTTGATGTTTTGTTATATGTGCCCAATTTGGTTGAAATAATAAAGAATTATAAAAAATACAGAGGTAGTTGTATTGCTTGTGTGTAATATGCAATGCAGTTTATTGTTTCTACTGAAAAAAAATTGTATTTCAGTTAAAATTATAAAAAATATGTTAATGAGATGGAACGCGGGCAGCGGTTCTTCGGTAGATTTATATATATATCCGGTTAAAAATTATTATACTTTAGTTCTAATTTATTCACATTTTAATAGAATTGCAAAACAAAGTAAAATATTTCTTAACAAATACCACCCAACTACATGTATTATCGTTCACCACTTTTTGTGCGTTATTCTTAATTTGTCTGAGATCGGGTTTCGAACACGAATATTCGGAATGTGGGAAAATCATACTATCCTGTGTATCACATTTGTGGTTATATCCTTATCTTAATTTGGTATAAACAAAATTTTATTATTGCTATAGTCTGCAATAACATAAGGAAGCCGAAAAATTCCTAGAAATAATATCTAAAATACCCATTTTCAGTTTTCGAACAGAGTGGCACTAATGAAAAATGTTATAAAAAATGCGCATTTTGACAGCGCTCTCACGAAATGAAGAGTTTCGTATCTAGTTATCTATGATGTATGGAAGCATTCACACTACATTCAATTAGTTGTACAACTGAAACAGTTGGATTTGCAGCCCAATTTCATTCCAACTGAAACAGTTGTACAACTGCTTGATCAGCAAGGCGCCCTTCTACGTATTCACACTTGAGACAATTTAGTCGAACGACTACAACAACAACAGTGATATTCGTAGTGGAAAGAGTTGCCATGCTGACAGCACTACTTTTGTTTCACTTTTGGTAAATTGTAGAGATTGAATATTTCAATTAATATTTTCAAAATGTTTAAAAACAAAAGGTTCGTTTCTTATTAACTACACCATTTCCAGATGGATTTTAGAAAGCGTTAACTGGATTTTAGAAAGGGGAAATTGGATTTTAGAAATGTCAATTGGATTTTAGAAAGGGGAAATTGGATTTTAGAAATGTCAATTGGATTTTAGAAAGCGTTAAAAGGACTTTAGAAAACAAAATTGGATTTTTGAAAGCGTGAATTGGATTTCAGAATGGGCGTTTAAAATAAATTTTACACAGAATTTTTCGAATAGAAATTCTTTATTGCGTATGAAAGTATAAATTAATAATTATATAAATTTTCGAAAATCCAATTTACAGTTTCTAAAGTCCAATTTCCCTTTTCTAAAATCAAATCGACATTTCTAAAATCCAATTTTCCCTTTCTAAAATCCATTTGGCTATTCTAAAATCTAATTTCCCCTTTCTAAAATCCAATTGACATTTCTAAAATCTAATTTCCCCTTTCTAAAATCCAATTGACATTTCTAAAATCCAATTTCCCCTTTCTAAAATCCAATTGACATTTCTAAGATCCAATTTCCCCTTTCTAAAATCCAGTTGACGCTTTCTAAAATCCATCTGGAAATGGTGTAGTTATAGACAAGAATTATCTAACTAAGGATATTTACTTCCGTTTTCATATGTTTCTTGATATTGTTGTTCTCTTCAAATGTCATTAATCGCATTTTAAAATAGAAATAATGAAAATGAAATTTCATGAAAATTATTAATGGCTGATTTTTACTATTTTTCCGTTTCTTGTACTTCTGTTCGTTTCGCCTTTATGACCGTAATTCCTTCCGTTTTTCTCTTTTCATTTACTTGACAGCTAGTTGCTAGTTTAATAAGAAACAAAGCCAAACAATGTATGCACTTTTTGTTTATTTTATTGTTTTTTATTTATTAATCAAGTTGACAGCTGACAAGAAGGTGCTTTCATGTAAGAATGCAGATAAACTTTAACAATTTAATACTTCATCACTTTATATGAAGACCACTAATGTAAAATTTGCTGAGTAAAATGTGAACATTGGCAACACTATGTCATTGTCAATCGCACGACTATTTAGTCTCAAGTGTGAATAGCTGCCACCGATTCGACTAAATAGTTGGAGTAGTGTGAATACAACAGTCCAATTCGACCAAATCGATTGAGTCGCAAGTGTGTATAGGCTCTAATTATTTTCAACTTTATTTCACACACTTCATTCACATCCGTTCGCTAAGCGAGCGGGGCTTATTTTATTTTTGTATTTTTTGAAGAATTTATTATAAAGCTAAATATAGTTTTTTATGCGTTTTTGTATGAACGCGTCGCTTTTTTTTTAGTCAGTTTTTTCTATTGAGTGCATAATATGGTTATCATTCTTTGTTGGCTAATGTCTACCTATTTAAATTTATTTTGTGAAAATTAGAAAATTAATTAATTTCAATAAAGCCCATATGACACTACGTTTTTTTTCTGGTATTCTACCAGGTTTTTTGTGTGAAGGAGATGGTCAAATACAGTTTTGCGTTGGTGTAAGCGAGCAAGATATATTGAAAAAAACCAAACAAAATACCATCTAGGCGATTAAAAACCAACGAGCCAGCTTGTATTTCAGTAGGTTTTTTGGCATTCGGTAATTTTTTCTGACAATTTTTCCAATTTGACAACCATAAAATAAATTATATTTAAAATAAAAAAATATATGGAAATACAAATTTTAAATTTGCCTCTTGTAAGCTTCTGCTTTGGCCGTAAGGGTAAAGAAGAAGTCCGCAAGAAAAATTATATTGCGTACTGGCTTCCCTTTATAACACAGAATACAAAGCTATCCTGCCCTTTGGGTTTCATAACTTTTTTATTTCAGTAATTTAAATCAAATTTCCAAAAAAAAATAATTTTTGAAATAAATATTATTTTTATTTAGTTTGAAGTTTAATGTCAATCAAATTATTTTTGAGGGAGTATTTGTCTCTTTTCAACCTATAGAAGAATTGTTTTTGTATTTTGACTTTCGGTGGGTTTTCAAAACCAAAAAAACCAGGGAAAAAATGTAGTGTCATATAGGCATAAGGGAAATATTGAAATCAAGAATAATAATTTTTTCTTTACGATTAAAATTTTCTTCAGTTAATCTAATGTTATGTTCAGACACAACCTTAATTGAACATTAAGAGCCTTCATTCAATTTTCAAGCCCAATGATTCTCAATTTACCATACAAAAATTGACCAAGTTAATGCTTCATTAGAAATTAATGAGTTGTTAATTAAGAACAATTCTGCATGCAACCCTGTTAAAAGGCTTGTTTCATAAGTAAAATGAAATGTCATGAAAAGAGAAATGTGATTAGCGTCAGTGTTCACTAAACAGGTTGGTTCGTCAGATCAGCTGCATTCTTGTTCTTCTTCATTACCTATAAAATTTGTTTTTATTTCTGCTTATTTTATACATGCATTCGTGTTTACGATTGGTAAAAATTGTGAGATGAATGTCAAAATATTTCGTCCTCCTTGCAATTTTGACATTTAGGTCACGAGAGTTTGATATTCAGCTCACGGCGTGTATGTGTATATGTATCTTGAGCCGACCTGTTAAATGGGCCAAGTAAATTAAATATGTCTGAACACCAAATCTAAAGATGTTCAATCAACCCCAATTGACTTAATTAATTTTTATGTCTGAACATGATATAAGATCCATAAATACATATGTAAGTATGTTAATATCCATTTATTGATTTTACATTAAAGTCATAATAATGTACTCAATCGCCTAGAAAAACTGGTCGAGTTTGTGTTCCGTTTAACTGAACTTTTGCACTCATTTTATGTGGTTGCACAGCAAACATACCATGAATTTCCAATTGGCGATTGGCAATCTTTTACAAAGAGAAAGTCCAGCTCAACACACACAAACACTCATATTTCTCATCCAATAGCCAATAATGCCAAGTAAAGAAAATAAGCTTTTTCCTTTGCTTTTTAATCGAATGTACATTTTAAAAATTACTTGCTGTTAGCTAAATTAAAAACTTGTCTGCTTTTGCGTAGCTTTTTTGCAAGCTTTTATGGTTTCTTTTTTTCATTTTATTTTATTTTTGCTATTTCACACGCATTATGGTATACTTTTTCTTTGGGGTCAGATTTACGCACATTCGGGCTTGTGGTTATTCTTCGAAATTGAGTGCAAAAAGAATGTCGCAAAAAAAATTTTCTTAAATAAAACTGGCCAATAGCTCAAACAAAATTCACACAAAAGATGGACTCTTTTTGTCAAAAGTTTTTTGTTTGGTATTGTGGGTTATGTAGGAAAAGCTTACTATAACCTTTGAAGATTGAGTTGAGGCGATCTGAATGATGTTACTTGCGTGGGTTTCTTCACACGAAAAACAAGGATTTACTCATTGGTGGCCCTCCGCATAGATTATGACAGCCATCCAAGCCTTCAAAAACATCTCTTCCTACTTCGTGAGGTAATCTCACCGCCAGCTCAGGGAAGTCATATCTATCGTTCGCCATAGTGTTGTCCGATTTATTTTGATTTATCACATCCCATAATGTGGTATTAAGCACGTCTCCGGCCGGTGATGAAGCTGAAGGTGGGTGGGCCCGTTGTAATTTTAAATATTACTGGCAATTTGGATGCCGTCCGTTCGTTCAATATGTCAGTTGCTTTAAGAACAGAGTGGGCCAAAGTCTAGATCCCCCAAACCGCCTAGTTCTTTCTGAACATACAAACGGTACCATCTCAAAAATATACACATCCCTATCGTAAACAACCCAAACATTTTGCGTGTTACTTTCGACAGTCTTGGATCCCTCTCCGCGCATACGACCGCTGTTGCTAATAAGGCTCAAAGACGAAACAAAATCCTCAAGTCGCTAGCTGGCAGCAATTGGGGAAAGGCAAAGGAACCATTACTACAACGTACAAAGCATTTTGCCGGGCGGTCCTTAACTATTCATCGCCAGTATGGTCGCCGGGGACTACCAATTCCCATTGGCAGAAACCCCAGGTACGCCAAAATTAGGCCTTCAGAACAGCCAGGGGCAACCTGATGGCGCAGAAACATCATCGACATACAGCTAGGGATGGCAAAAAAAATTTAATAACCGATTAACCGCTTTTTAGGTTAATCGAAAGCGTTCAATTATTAATCGCGAATAATTGTGGGGAACTAACCGATTATAACCGTTTTTCGATTACAATTATTGCTTAAAAAAATATATAATAAACGAAAAAATCGTCATTTATTAGGAAAAATCGTCAAATCGTCAAGATGACGATAAAATCGTCTACTCGGAAACGCTGGCTGGAGGGAACATTTATTGCGGTTTTTGGATATACTCACAAAACCGTAAGTAACCGAATTCGGACTCGGATGAAAAGGGGAAAATTTTCAACTTCGATTATTTCCTTTCGATTATTTTCAACTTGAGAGGAAAAAGGTTAATCGAAAAAATAATCAAAAGGAAAAAATCGATACATTTTAACCGTTAACTGAAATAAATTAACCGATTATAATCGTTTTTCCGGTTATTGTTGCCATCCCTACATACAGCATGAGGAACAAATGCTCGTAGTCAGGAAACATAATACCATGCTGAGCAATCAGTTCCTACTGGGATGCTACCGCAGGGGCCATCCAAATAGCCATCTGCTACAACAAGAACCTGCCCCCGGCGGCACGTCAGAAGCCATCTATTCGACCTCTCCCCAGGGGTGAAAAATATATGTATAGAAAACCCCTCGACCCAGCGAGTTAAAGGCACGCCCTAAAGAAGATTCACACCGAAACCATTTCCACATTTGTTTCCGTCCTATGTAATCCCGAGAGACCAACAGCCCCCATACAGAGGAGGAACTGGAGCTGCCAAGGGAAACTCGCGTCACTCTTGTGCACCTAAATTCGGGATACTATAGCCGGCTAAACTCGTATAAGGGCAGAATAGACCCGACATACCAAACGTACATATGTTCGTCATGTGGGGAGACGCCGCATGTCATACAGAATCTCTTCACATGTCCACTCAAACCCACTCACTTAACTCCCCTGTCTTTTGGACTAGCCCAAAAAATTTGATACAGCATCGTCGCGTTAAGTGAGCCTGACGATGATATGTGAACAGAGCATGCCGGCTAAGCAGGGTTTCGTACTGCTATAACAACATACTTAGCTCATTTAAGCCGAACCACGTAGCATACCTACACTTAAAGACTAACCTCCACGGGACAAAACTGAGGTTCAAGAATTTATGAAGCAACCTTTAGATTTTGGCATAGCCCTCGAGAAAGTATGTATACAAAAGCAAACCTTGCTAACTCTCCGACATATGAACATACATATTTTTGTTAACTTAATGATGACTTCTCAAGTCTTCCAAATTTCCAAATAATACTAAAATTCCGTTAGCCTTTAGGTATTCCTTTATGAAATTAACAAAAATCTAAGATTAATATACAAAAGCCTGCCTACGCACAAAACACTACACTATCTATTGTTCTTAATCCTTTCCCACAACAATTTTATCTTTTTTCAATTTCCAGCCCATCCCCTATCTACCTAACCAAAGCCAACGTTGGTGGTCCTATTTAAGAAACTACATACATATTTTCTCAATACTCATTAAAACATAAAATCTAATATATCCGGTTTTGTTTGTGAGGCTCTTGCTCTCACTCATATTTATCTATCCTTTGTGTATTGTATTGCATTATCAGCCAAAGCCAAGCCATGGACATGGGCACGTACACCAAGCAACCATTCTTAATAATATCTAACAAGCAAAACCCAACCTAGCAACAAACAAACGAAACGAAACGACGAAGCAATGATCCTTATCAACACATTTTACCACATACTTGTCCCTACAATTCAGAGTGTGTGTGCACTTTTATGCATTGTATGTGAATTAGAAAATTGTTTCTCACGAATTCCAAACCGCCACAGTTGGTGATAAAATAAGTGCATTCATTGCAGGGCAATATCTCATGGACCCATACGAGGTTTGCTCGTTAAGCCTGACCAGGCAGGCAGCGGCTACCAAATGAATAGGGTCTGTGCCATTCGTAGCAATAGCTCCACATACATACTATCAGGAATGAGCTCAGCAACGAGGAAAGCAAGTCAAGGGAACAGTGCTGGCGCCAGACCGATGGAATGCGACAGGCAAAGGAAATAATGGGAGCGTATAACATAAGTCGATTCAAGGGGCTTCGAAACTTTTCTAAGAATAAACTAGGAATAACTACTACCAGAAATTCTTGCAGGACATTGCAGGCTTAATAAATATATGCATAGACTAGATATCCTGTCAAGTAGTCTATGCCGCTTCTGTGATAGGTGAGATGAGTCTGCAGAACACATGTTGGTCGAATGCGATGCTATTGCAAGGGAACGTGGGTTCCTGGGCATGTCTTGGCCAGGGCATGGCCACATTCGGTCTCTACATTGGCCAGGGCATGGGTACATTCAGTCCCTAAAACTCTATTCTATTCTATTCCATTCTATTCTATTCTATTCTATTCTATTCTATTCTATTCTATTCTATTCTATTCTATTCTATTCTATTCTATTCTATTCTATTCTATTCTATTCTATTCTATTCTATTCTATTCTATTCTATTCTATTCTATTCTATTCTATTCTATTGTATTCTATTCTATTCTATTCTATTCTATTCTATTCTATTCTATTCTATTCTATTCTATTCTATTCTATTCTATTCTATTCTATTCTATTCTATTCTATTCTATTCTATTCTATTCTATTCTATTCTATTCTATTCTATTCTATTCTATTCTATTCTATTCTATTCTATTCTATTCTATTCTATTCTATTCTATTCTATTCTAAAGTTAGAGGTTTATATATCTAAGAAAAGTGCTAGTTCTGGAGTCATTTTCTAATCGGTATCTGAAGTCGGAGTTTGTTCGGCTAGTAATTTAGTATTGTTAGAATTGTATTGCGAACTTTAGCTCTATGTTGCCTTTGTCTGGACGGATATAAATCTGAGTTGTTCGGGTACGCAGATCCAACTGTCGTGGTAACGCTTTTTGTATCGACTGCGTATCGTATCGTCTCATCTGGGCCGGGTTCTGATTGAAATCGAAGGCTTATTTTTGAGTCCAGCTAGTGTGCCCTGTAAATATTAATGTCATGATTATTATTTATTCTTTGAGAGGTTCTGGAACGCTTGGCATCGACTTAACTATATTTTACCCTGCCATTAGTGCCTGACGACCTGGTCGTTACCCTTTACACCAGTGGCGGACGCTTCATACAATCCGAAAAGCCCGGCTTTCGCACTGGTGTAGAACTCGAGACCTCGGGTATGACAGGCTAGCATTCTATCAACTACACTAGCGGCTACGTAGGCTTGTCTAGCCAATTTATGTTAGGGCATCCGCTGCTTTAGCAGTATACCTAACTTAACCTATACCTAACTTAAAACCGGTTCCTCATGATGTCGATAATTTTCCTGTTTATTTCAAAGACCATAAAGATCGGTCCATTTACTAGATGCATAGCTACATAAGTACCAAACAACCCTCGTTGTAGGATTTTAAAAGAGCAATCGGTCTGAGATAAAACGTTGTCGCCTGTCGTGACTATTAAATTGAGAAAAAATTTAAAGCCGTTTTGGTCATGCTTTGCGTGTGTGTGGGAAATTCCCAGAATTTCCGTAGTGATTAGAAGAAATGAAAAATTCATTCAAATTCCTTTTTGCTTCATGCTCTTTCACACGCACATTAAAAATTGGGCAGACAGACAGCATGAGAGATAGATAGACAAACAGATTCTATCTACATAGGTATGTGTTTTCCTAACTAAACAAACATTCATATATAGTAATTTGTGGAGTTCACAACTATTGTTTTGACTGCAGTTCTATACTCAAGTGTTATGGCTGCGTTGGCGTTGGCGTTTGCGTTGGCGTTGGCGACGTCGGTCTTTCGCTTTCATCATGCAAACAATTCATTCGGGTATTATTTCTCATTTTCATGATGCTGTTATTGTTTGGCGCTTTCTTTCTCAGCACTCAGTACTCAGTTATCTTTTTTTTTTTGCTTTTTTTGTGTTTTGTTTTAAAGATTTTCCATATAATCCAACGCCCAGAACAATCAGCGCTATTGGTGATCTGGGTGATCGAGTGATCAATTGTACTTAGCGTTGGTATGCGCTGGACATGAAAAATTAACTAACATTTATGTATGTACCTACATATCGATGCCTTACTTTCTCAACCTCGTATCTTAAATAAGGGAACTTTTCAGGAAGCAAAAAAAACTGATTATTTTTTTTACCGTCATTTTTTATGTAAAAATTTTAATGCAATTATTAAGACATGAATTATAACTATGTGCACAATTAAAAATTATATACTTATCTATGTTCGTTTACGCATAAAACGAATTTTTTAAGATACGAGTTTGCTGCATTAACGATAATTTCATTTTTGAAACTTGATTTATAAGTTACTCGTTTGCTGCACTTATATGCATACAACGAAGATACTTCAAAACTATTAAATAAAAACAATATTTTGCTTAAATTCAATGTTTTATTTGTTAGAGGATATTATAAAAAAAACAAGTAAGGAAGCCTAAGTTCGAGTGGAATCGAGCATTAGATACTCAGCTGTATGCTTTCATTGTTTGTTTGCGTTTGAGGGAAATACGATGTGATTTATATAAAGCGAGTGCTGCATAAAATAGGCGTAGCCACGCCCATTTTCAAAATTTTTATCAGTCATCCAACTAAGCATATGAATATTATTCTTTGTGCAAAATTTCATTCCTTTATGACTTCTAGTTACAAAGATATCACGTTACAAATTCCTAAAGGGTTTTCCAGAAATATCTTTGTTGAAAAGTAGGCGGTCATAAACCGATTTCGCTAAATTTTTGAGCATGTATTACCACAAGTTATTAAAGTGTACAAACTGATTTTCGTCATAACATCTCAATTATTTGTAGGGTTATAGGCTCAGAAATATCGTATATTCCTGCTTCTAAAAGTAGGCGGTGCCACGCCCATTTTCCAAAATTTTTGTGTTTTTTATTTTATGTCCGTAGTTGGACTCCTTCCATAAAATTTCAATGATATATCTTTATATTTGACAGAGATATCGCTTAAAATGTTTCTATTAGGTCACTTTATAATACACATATATAAAAGTAGGCGTGGTCGTCAACCGATTTTGGCAATTTTTCGTCCAAACATTTGCCTAAGTAAGTATATCACGCGTAATAAATTCCATCGATATATCTTCAACGGTTTCTGAGTTATGACTCATACAACTTTCAATGTTTTCCCCTTAATAAGTGGGCGTGGCACCGCCCATTTTCTAAAATTTTTGTGTTTGTTTTTTGTCCGTAGTTGGACTCCTGCCGCAAAATTTCAGTGATATATCTTTATAATTGACAGAGATATCGCTTAAAATGCTTTATTAGGTCACTTTACAATACACATATATAAAAGTGGGCGTGGCCGTCAACCGATTTTGACAATTTTTCCTCCAAACGTTTACCTAAGTAAGTAAATCACGCATACCAAATTTCATCGATATATCTGCTACGGTTCCCGAGTTAGGGCTTGTAAAAGTTTTACAGTAAAACTTTCAATAGTTGCCACTTAATAAGTGGGCGTGGCACCGCCCATTTTCCAAAATTTCATCAAATTTTTTCATAAGGGCCAGAGCTCAATACGTGGGTAAAATTTTATCACTCTAGCTATATTAGTGGCTGAGATACCAAATTTCCGACTTTTTCTATATAGGAAAAGTGGGCGTGGTCATGGTCCAATTTCGCCCATTTTCAATACCAACCGTCCCAGTCTCGATACCAACTTGCATTCCAAATTTCATCAAAATATCTCAATTTTTGCGCGAGTTAGAGTGTTTACAGACGAACGGACGGGGGATGACAAAACGATTAATACGCCTTTAAATATACATGTATATTAAGATAAGAGTTTGACGCAGTTATGAAAAAAGCATTGATTGAGATACCAAGATATTTATTCCTATTTTTTTTTGCTATAGACACAATCTATTGAGATAGGAATTTGTTGCAGTTATAGAACAGAAAAATAGGAATCGTTTGATATGAAAATCTCAAAATCGCAGTTTTTTAAGATACGAGGTTGAGGAAGTAAGGCATCGATATACCTATGTATGATGCTGTATGTACCAAAAAAAAATAAAAGGAGAACGTGTTTTAATGTGGCCATTTCGGAGAATTTTTTCGGTCACTCTCTTTTGGTATTATTTTCTTCTAAAATTCAAGCCGAATAATCGAATTAGAAATTTTGTTGTTTTAATTAATGGCGGCGAATGGAGCTTAGGATGACGAGATGAGTAGATAGACGAATAGCCGGAGCATTGACTGGCGGATTGACTGGCGGATTGACTGTCGGATTGACAGTGTGGCGCTGAGTTTCTTGGACGTCGATGCGACTGTTGATCGGTTGGTCGATCGATCGCTTGGCCAATCAGCCATTCAAACGCAACTCAGCCGAACTAACAACCAATTTAGAAATTCTTTCGTTTTGTTTTGCTTCCAGCCATGTTCTATTATGGTATCGTATTTTACCTTTTTGTTTTCTCACATTCCATTGATCTTTACCGCAAAGCGGGAAACTCTGCAGGGCACAACAACGGAAAACTGATCGATGGCTCACGATCTTATTTTGGCTTTTTGCTGCTGCTGCACTGTTTTGGACTGGCTTTGCCTTTGGCTTACAGAGCGCATTGTGCTGTCACGTCTTGCATTTATGCACTACGCCTGCGCCAATGCGCTTTTACATACATATTTCTTTATATTCAAATTGAGAGCGTCTTGCTTTTTAGGCAGTTCACTTGGACTCGCTCGTACATATGTAAGATCGTTGCTTTGTCTGCTCGATAATTTTCCGTGCCGTTTTTCGGCAACGTGGTGGTTCCCTTTTATGTTTTTGGTGTGTTTCCCGCATTTGCTATTATCTGGTTCTTTTTGAAACTTGGCAGCTTCGTGTTGTTGTTTGCTGCGTAGTTGTTCTTGTTGTTTTTGTGATTGTATTCAATGCAACATTGTTTTATGCTGTGCTTGTATGGATTGGTAGTTGTTGTTGTTGTTGTGTTTGTTTTCTTGATGTTGTGTTTGTCCTTTTGTTGTTGTTGTTTTTATTGTTGTTGTTGTTGTTGTTGTTGGCGACAACGTCGTTGGTGATCGCTGCATGATTGCATTTCTTGGAAGGACGATACACTCAAGAATGTTTTTGTTTTCCTTTTTTGGGATTGTTTTTTCTTCGTTAATGTTTTTCTTACTTACGTATCTATATATTTTTGTTGTTTCGCTTTATATGCCTTACTTGTGTGATATTTCTTGTTTCGGCTTTCTTTTTAACGTTCTCAAACATATATTGTTTGCTTTTAATGCCTGAAAACTCCAAGGGACATAAGTTGTATGGGAACGATTTTCCGTCATCCTTTGTCAAATTTGGTTTGGAGATAGACCGGCTTCGGCTAATATGCGCCAACTTCAGTGTCTTTTTTCTTTTTTTGAAGATGGCGCATATTAGCCGAAACAGGTTTGTCTCCAAACCAAAATTGACAAGGAATTAAGGAAAATCGTTCCACAATACAACATTTTCCTACCCTGTAGGAAAACCAAGCAACCAAAAAGTAATAGCTTATATAAGTCCTTATATTAGGGCTTATGTGGTGTTTAAATATCTTATAATAAGGGGTAAAAAAGATGTTTTTTATTTAGCTGCATATGTAATTCAAATTTTTTGCGCAATTTAAGCGCTGTGGCTTATTTCATATTAAAACATATTTCTTCTCTCTCTCTCTATTTGAGATTCATCTTTTTTAGGCCTTAAGTCATTACACTTTTTAGTGGAGTGTTCCGTTGGCTTGCCGAAGAATGAGTACCGGGTTTTTCTTAAAATGTTTACTAAATAATGCCTTGTATACTCTGTAATAAGGCTGTTTTGGTTTACTTTCCTTTGGCCCTGATCTGTGTATACCTACGCACCCCAACCCAAACTTGCCATATTTCAGGGATCCTTTTGGTTTCATTGAGGAATGAATGTTTCCGGTATAATGTTCGGTTCTCCATTGAATGCTGGTACAATATTGTAAAACAAGGTATTCAAGGACGATGTATTGTGTTACGAATTTCCGTCATCCCTTGACAAGTTTGATTGAAACCGGTTTCGGCGATGTGCAATCTTCAGTATCTTTCATGGTTCAAGATGTATCATCAAGGACCGTAGATAGTTAATGATAGTCTGAGACTGAGCCGATCGCACAAGTTCTGTTGGCACAAACAAATTTCGAAAAATAAATGACCGTTTTCTCAGCACTTTTTTGTTTTTTTTTTTTGTTCTTTAGCGACTTTTACAGTTTGACTTTAGTAAGGAGATTTTTTGTAGATAATGAATTCTACGATTCCCTACTCCAACCACTCTTCGATTCTCTCCTTCAACTGACTGGAGAGAGATCCCAATTCAACGATTCGTAAAAGCGATATGTTGAACGTTTGTCCCCTATGTACACCGAAACTATCGTAATTAGGAATAAGATCACATTTAATTCTGGTATTTGAAGCCCTTCCGGAGATAGAGAACAATGTATGGACCTCAAAATATTTGGACCGGGATGGCCCCCAAATATTTTTGCGCAATATTTGTATCAAATTAAAGGTTCACAATATACAGATATCTCAATCGGTTATCTGGATTGAGGCCGTAATATGAACCCGAATAGCCCCGAAATGTTTGTGAGCATTATTGGTATCAAAATATAGCATCTAGTAATCAGGGTTCCAATATACAACTAATTTTATTTCCATACCTAAACCAATTTAAATGATATACACCGATATGTGGAGCCGGATTGCCATGGAAAGTTGATTAGGCACGGGAGAGGGGTAGAGAGAGAGAGAGATAGAGAGAGAGAGAGAGAGTGTAGTATAGGGGGAGGAAGGGATAGAGGGAACGGGAGATGCAAAGTGGTAGGAAGACTGATAGGGAGGGAGTGGCATAGTGTGATTTGTCGGAGCGAAGTGGGGCAGGTATTTCCTAGTATACGCATAAGGCCAAGGACTCCCATTCAGGCAGAACTCTACAGAACTTCTGGAAAGTGTTTTCGCTGTTACAGTAACACTGAAAACAACAGTTTGGTTATAATTTTTGAATTCTTATAAATTCATGTATTTTTTTGTATTTTGTAAAGTTTTAATTTATTGTAATATTTTTTACTAAAAATAGTTTTTGCTGCTGTTGGTTTCTGGTAATTTCCGTATTGTTGTTTTTATATTTGTAAATATTTTTACGCTTGTTCTTGCCTTTCTTGTTCTTGTACTCGTTGATCGTGTACATTTCTAAGTGGAGTTGGTTCTATTCATGTATCCACTTATGCATGTATGTTCGTATGTGCGCGAGTGTTTGTGCCCTCATATCTGGTAACACCGCATTCCAATCTCAGAATGAAGTAAACTTGAAACCAGAAATAAGACAACCAAGAATTAAATAATTCCCACAGAATTGTATGCGATGGAGCAAAGTCGAGAAAAATACCAACAATAACCGCAACCAGCGTTGCCGTTTTGCTTAAAATTAAGCAAAATTGCTAAATTTTTTCGTGCCTGTTAAAATGTTAAACTTTTTATCGTTTTGTTAAACTTTTTCATTCCAGGATGAAAATGTATTTGCTTCAAATTATTGAAGCTCATTCAGTTTCCTAATTCGATCAATAGAAAAAGCACTGTCTAATTGCATACCCAAGTTATCGGTAAATTCCTGTTGACGCTCATTCGCAGCTATGCAATGTGAGTTGACACAGTTTGAGGGTGAAAACAGAATCAAAGCGTAACGACATGACGTTACGACAACGTAATTCTCTTGGCGTAAACATATCGCTTCAAAGCCAGCGACTGAAACATTTTAATAGCGGCAAAGACCGCCCCTACAGAAAGCTCGATTTTTGCCAAACTCATGGCTGCTTGCATTATCGTTGCTGCCACTACAATTTTTCATTCACAATTAAAAAATATTTGGTTCAGTTCGTAATTTTTTAATGTAAAATAATAAAATTAAATGGTTAAATTTATTAATTTAGTGCTTCCCAATAAACACAAAAGCGAGGATGATATCGTGGCGAATTCGAGATGAATTCGCGGAGGTGAATGTAATTTTTCGGACTTGTATCGAGTTCGAGATGGACTCGAGAAAAATCAACTATCGCAATAGCATTTATTAATTTTATTAAATCTTGCTTTACACGAAGAAATTCCCTGTTGGACTTTAATTTACCATTTAAAACTCTACTCAAGCGACTGAAAAGCTCGGATGATATCGTGGCGAATTCGAGGCGGATTCGCAGAAGAAGATTTTCTAGAATGTATTCGCCAATGAGCCTAAATCTCGAATCGCCAACGATCCGAGAATATAAAAATGCGCGAATCGCTAATGAGGAGTGACTCGCCTGGGAATTCGGATTCGCCGATCTATTGTCGCGAACTATCGCCGCGATAATATAATCAGAGAAGCGAACTCGTCTCGAATTCGAGGCGAATCCGTTGTGTTTATTGGGTTTAAACTCTTATTACATTTGGTTGTGTATAAATACTTCTGCTTTTTTGGTCTCCAAATTAGAAATCGCTCTAGGTTGACGAAAACTTAATTTTGTCGTTGGCGACGTCGCGCCGCGTAGTCTTTAAAGGGGATACCCATCATAAGAAATTGCTCAAGAAAAAATTGGCATTTATTTCTTAAGTAATTTAGACGTTTAATTTTTTCTTGAAGAAATATATACGATCGTATACATTTCTTGGAAAAACCAGCGTTGCCAACCCCCTTTTTCGTCAAAAATTGTAATAGATTTATAGATTTTCTAGTGAAGTGGATACTGCCTAAAGAAAATATGACACAAGAAAATTTCTTGACTATTTCTTGAGCTTTTTTTATATGGAGTTTTAGCATTTGTTGAGTTCAGCTTTGTCACCCATGACTAGTATATATGTATGTATTTGAAGCGAAATACAAAGTTGTCATCTCTAGTTGAAAAAACCCCGATTTTAAAAAATTTTGAGTTGTGTCATTTTATGATTTAAGGTGCAATATATATCCTCATTTTTAAAAAAAAATTATGTTAAATTTTTTCGAGAAATGTTAAACTTTTTGTTGGATTTTGTTAAAAAAAAATTTCTGTCGTGGCAACACTGACCGCAACTACATATAACAACAACAACAGCAATAATAACAACAACAAAAGCCGAAGCATTTTATAGGCAACACCAGCAAGCATACATATTTTTTTTTTATACTCAGCTGTACTAGTACACAGAGTATTATAATTTTGATTTCATAACGGTGGATTGTAACATAATGAAATAATCGAGATAGATATGGACTTATATATATCAAAATGATCAGGGTGAAAAGAGAAATCGATTGAGCCATGTCCGTCCGTCCGTCCGTCCGTCCGTCCGTCCGTCCGTCCGTCCGTCCGTCCGTCCGTCCGTACGCACGATAACTCGCGTAAAAATTGAGATATTTTGATGAAATTTGAAATGCAAGTTGGTATCGAGACTGGGACGGTTGGTATTGAAAATGGGCGAAATCGGACCATGACCACGCCCACTTTTCCTATATAGAAAAAATCGGATATTTGGTATCTCAGCCACTAATATAGCTAGAGTGATAAAATTTTACCCACGTATTGAGCTCAGGCCCTTATGAAGAAATTTGATGAAGTTCTGGAAAATGGGCGGTGCCACGCCCACTTATTAAGGGTCAAACATTGAAAGTTTTATATGTCATAACTCAGAAACCGTTGAAGATATATCGATGAAATTTGGTATGCGTAATATGCTTACTTAGGCAAATGTTTTGACGAAAAATTATCAAAATCGGTTGACGGCCACGCCCACTTTTATATATGGGAACTATAAAGGGGCCTAATAAAAACATTTTAAGCGATATCTCTGTCAAATATAAAGATCTATCACTGAAATTTTGTGGCAGGAGTCCAACTACGGACATAAAACAAAAAATACAAAAATTTTTGAAAATGGGCGGTGCCACGCCCACTTATTAAGGGTCAAACATTGAAAGTTTTATATGTCATAACTCAGAAACCGTTAAAGATATATCGATGAAATTTGGTACGCGTAATATATTTACTTAGCCAAATGTGTGGACGAAAAATTACCAAAATCTGTTGACGACCACGCCCACTTTTATATATGGGTATTATAAAGTGACCTAATGAAATCATTTTTAGCGATATCTCTGTGAAATATAAAGATAATTCATTGAAATTTTGTGATATGAGTTCTACAATAGACCGGAAACAAAAAATAAAAAAAGTTTATAAAATGGGCGTGGCACCGCCTCTTTTTATGCAAAGAAATCTACGAGCCTATTACTCGACAAATAACTGAGATATTATGACGAAACTTGGTTTATTCACTTTTATAACTTGTGTTAATAGACACGCAAAAATGTATTGAAATCGGTTTATGACCACGCCTACTTTTTAACAAAGATATTTCTGGAACACCCTTTTGGAATTTGTAACGTGAAGTCTTTGTAACTAAAAGTCATAGAGGGATGCAATTTTGCACTAACAATAATATTTATATGCTTATTTGGATGATTGATACAAATTTTGAAAATGGGCGTGGCTGCGCCCTGTATATGCAGCACTCGTTTCATATAAAATACACCCTATATCGAACAAACGCAAACAAACAATGAAAGCATACAGCTGAGTATCTAATGTTCGATTCCACTCGAACTTAGGCTTCCTTACTTGTTTTATGTTGTGTTGCTTGTACATATGTATGTTTGTACGTTTGTATGCATCGTAATTTGTTGTTGGTTTCTTATGTTGTTGCTGTTGCTTTATGCTCTTTCGTTTGGTACGTACGAGCGACAAAAAGCGTATGTATCGCCATAGATATTTCGCTTGATTGTCGTTGCTCTGGTTGTTGTTGTTGTTGCTGCTGTTGCTATCTGTTGGTTGCTGCCCGGTTATTTCTTTTAAGGTTGCCCAGCTGAAGACTGACTCTAGGCTCTTTGAAAAGTTTCTTCATACATACCGAATGCTGCCACATAGTTTGATATTGTGAACTCCGGTTTTCCGAAAGCTAACTCGCTGGCATTCAGAGGCCGCCCAGTGCGTTGGCATGCTCCGTTCCATTTGTTTGCTCGTTTGTTCGTTTGTCTGTTGGTTCGTTCGTTTGCACCCATTGCTACTTTTCCAATAAGAATCTCCAACATTGCTTGCCTTGTTGCTGTATACATATGTACATATGTATGTATATGAGTTCCGTGCAAAAACAACAACAAGAAGTACAAACAGTATTATACCTACCTATATACGTATTGAGACTTTCATAACCGCCTAACAGACATTTGTGCCAAAAATTAAAATTGAATTTCTGACGGCCAACTCTACGACTTCATAGCTGAAAATGGCGTTAGAAAGAAATATAGCGCTTCCCGAGCTTCTTAGAGATCAAACTTATGGTATGCATCGATAGAGCTGGGCGCCAGGAGTTAAATTTTGACAAATCTCAATTTTGTCATAGGCGCTTATGAAAGTTTCACTTAGGAGGTTATGAAGTTTAAACTACGATATGCACATACATTTAGATATACAAATATATAAAATGCAATCAATTGTTGTATTTGTATTATAGTTGCCAGGTAATACGAGCTCGTACATTGAAACATACATACAGACACATCAAAAGCATAAAAAAAAATTAAGAAAAAAAACTTGAGTCTGAAAAAAGTTGTTTGACTGCATTCCAATGTTTTTCATTGCATTTATGTTTGTTCATACATTCATGCATACGAGTATGTGTGTCGTTGGGTTGGCCAAGCGAGCGAGTGTGGTTGCGTTGCCAGATGACGCCTTTTTTTTTAGCGTTTGACTGTTTCACGAGACTTGAAGATCTTTAAAGAAAACTTGACGGTAACTCGTAAGTCATGTTCCAGCACGTAAAAGGGTTTTAAGTAGCTAGCAAAATAAAACAATAAAATGGTTGCCATTTTGCAAAGGAACCACAGCATTTCGGGCAGAAAATGAGGAAAAAAGCTGGAATTGTCGGAGTTTTTTTATCCGCAAGGCAAAAAAAGGGCGACTGTCTGAAGACATTTCTACCCTAGAAGGTTCAAGTTCGGAATGCTGCGCAGAACAAAGTGGTGAAAAAGCGTGGCAAACATTGAAGAACGGTTTTTTTTTTTGAGAAATTTGATTGCTGCATTACAGACGACGAAACGTTTCGTTTTAGCGGACTTTTCGCAGCTTCTAGGCCAGGAATTTTACAATGTCGATACGCGGTGTAATGTGGATGAAAAGTTTAAATCAAATAGGCAGCCGATTTGCAGCTTTTTTAACCCAGGTTTTTCAAATAACAGAAACAATAAACACGCAAATTTACAGTAAGACTTAAGGGTACCCTGACATAATCCCAAGGGGCATAATCCCAACTTTTTTACTTGGGCTTAGTCACCCTAGGCGTAGTGACATAATCCCAATTGGGATAATGTCATTTTCAAGCCCAAAAAAACATTTCAGATTTTTTCTTAGATTTTATTACATTAAGCAAAAAAATTAAAGCTGACAATAAAGTTAATGTTGTTATACAATAATACATTGAGTATATGTATAAGATGAAATATGTATGTACTTAAATACACATGTTCTCAAAAAATTACTTTAAAACAAAAAAATTACATTAAAATTAAATATATTTACATATATACAGACTTTTTTCAATAAAACGATAGGTATATAAATATTTGTGTACATTGTATATATGTCTATAAAAAGATGAAAATTTGGAAGAAAAAATCGCGCGATTAATAGATCGATAGGTATATATATATGTATGTACATATGTCTATAAAAAGATGAAAATTTGGAAAAAAAAAAATCGCGCGATTTTGATTCCAAATTTTCGCCTGCGGCGCTTTTTTTTTTTTTTTTAAATCGATAGGTATATACATACATATGTACATATGTCTATAAAAAATAAAAATTTGGAAGCAAAAATCGCGATTTTGCTTCGCACTAGTACCTACTCGAGTGATTTGGTGTTCTGGCTCCCTTTTATTTGGGACTATCTGACCCGCCAGACGTTGTTCTGCCTAAAACTTATTCCTATAAAGCATAAAGGAAAAGTCCTAGACTGCCGTGTAGCCGTATCTCTAACCCTATCCCTATTCCTATCCCTATCCCTATCCTTATCTTTATCCCTATCCAGATCTCTAGCCCTATCCCTATGACTATTCTATCCCTCCAAACTTTCTAGGGTCACCCCTGGTCCACATTTTGGTCGATATCTCGGAAAACGGGTCGCATAGGGTCTTGAAAATCACCTCTTTTAAAATACTCACCAACACCTTTTATTTGATACCCATTTTGTAGAAAACCCGTTTGGGGTCACACCTGGTTCATATTTCAGGAAATACCTCGAATACGGGGTCTTATATGGGACCAATAACTACACCTTGTACAAGCACTCGTCAACACCTTTCATTTGATACCCATATCGTACGATCCCGTTATAGGGTTACCCTGGTCCACATTTTGTGGAATATCTCCAAAACCTTCCCGGATTCTTATACTTTTTTTGGCCATAAACCATCTCGGGCTCAATCGAAAACTACGTGCAAAATTTCATTTAATTCAGTCGAGCCGTTCTGGAGTTAAATCATCAGGGAGGAAAATGCGACTTATTTTTATATAATAGGTCACTCCCACATAGGTGACATAATCCCAAGTAAAAAAGTTGGGCTTATGTCACCCTAGGGGGAGTGACATAATCCCAAATTAAAAATTTGGGATTGTGCCACTTGGGATTAAATCACGGCACCAGACTTAAGCATGAGATTTTCGCAATCTTCTGACTGGACTAGGTGTATTCGAGCTGTGAGAAAGAAATGTAAGTAAATTTTGTAATAATTGTTATTTAAATAATTTAATATTGATTATTATTTGTTTTTAGCTTAAAATTGAACGCGACTGGAACCAAGTTATTGGTCAGTTGACGATTGGATCTAGAAGATGAGTTTGTTGGCGATAGGAAAACGAAATTCTTGCTTTGGAGCAAAGTACTGGCAAATATGCAAACTGATGCTCCAGAGCTCAGCCCTACAGGAGATCAATTGCAGGGAATTTTTTTTAAATATGGTCGCAAATTATAAACGCATAAATAAAAACTAACAGTTCTACAGGAAAAGTTGCAACAACTTGGGACAACTTTAATGAATTCGACGAAGTTTATGGCAGTAGACATTCCACTTCTCCTCTATCTCAGAATCAGCACCTCTCTCCATGATCTCAACAACTATCAAATAAGTTAAAATTTCTATATTTTCAAATAACACTTTCGGCGCAAAATAAAGCCTGCAATATTACTGCACATTATAAGCTGAGTATTAGCAATAGCGTATGAATAAAGAAGTAACAGAGTTGCACGAATGCTGTAATTATTCAGCAGATCGAACAAACCGCTAAGCTCCTGTCATAACAGCAAATGGGCTTTGGCATGGTAATCCAAAAATAATGTGATTTTGTTGCCTCAAGAAGCAAGACGCCTAACTGCTCAGAACTGATACCGATTGAAATATACTGAGCATTGTTTAAAAAGCGGCAATTAAGGCAACGAAGAAAGTAGCCCGCCCAAAATGACAAAAAAGTTTATTTGCGAATAAAAATTCAGCAGCTATTTTTGCTAGGTCATGTTATGCGAATGAATGAGGATGCTACGACACAGAAGGCATTTCTATCGACACCCAAACGGTAACAGCAGAGGATAATGCCTTGCACTCCCTTGCTGTTTTTAATTGGCATCGATTATAATGTATAAATTAAAATAACTGCTATAGATGCTTCTGAAGATACATGCATGTCTGTCTGTCTTTGCCTCTGTGTCATCATTTCAAATGTTTTGGAAATATATCACTCCCCGATCTGGCAGCATCATCACCCCTATTGGACGGCATGTGAATACAGTGTATGTATGTCTATAGCATAAAATGCTGCTGCTGCTACTACTACGACTATTCTACAAACGCACAGTCATAAACATATGTACGTATGTACATATATGTTTCCCAATGCAGACAGTTTTATGTATTTTCGGTCTCTGCAATGCTTACATACATACATAGATGAATACATACATAAGTACGTTTTGTGCATATAAACCTCCATGGTTGATTTTTCAGCTTCGTCTCCGGTGTCTGCACATTCGACGAATCATTAGTGCATTAAGTCTGTTGATGGAAACACGTACGTTCTATCCAACAAAAAAGACATACCTACTAAATAACTTGGAAAATAGACTGAAGTGCAGAACAAAAAAAAAAACGTGGAAAATCTAACAATTTTCTTTATATAACAATTACAAATTGTTAATAAAGCATAAAAATCACATTGTAAAATATTTGTGTTATTAATTAAACGTTGTTTAATTTTATTAATTTGTTTATATTAAACACACTGAAAGTGTAAAATTTGAGACTGAAAATAAAGCAGTACAAAAAATTTGAAGCGAGAAACAAATCAACGCATTCCTTTGTTGTGAGAGAGGAGAATTGTAAAGACTGTTCAAAAAATTTATAATTTTCTGTGCTGCAAAATACTATTCAAGCTAGCTGTTTGTATAAAATGTAAGTTTTAATGTGTTTTTTTGCTCTATTTTTTAATTTTAAGTAAAATTTAGTTTAATTTATTGAAAGCAACAAAATAAGTGCTTCTGATTCTGAACAAGTTAGTCGAGTATAAGAACATTTTATGAGGAGATATGTAAACCCTTTTTTTCAAACTAACTGTTATTGGTTTTCGAAACTAAAAATAAGAAATATTTAAAAAAATATATATAACATTAAAAAAAATTAAAAACTAAAAAATAAGCTGGCCCTGGGGTCGTTCAATAAATAAAAAAAAAAAAATGAAAAAAAAATGGCAAAATAAAAATTTAAAAAAAATTTCAAATAAAAAAATAAATATAAAAAAATTTAAATTTAAAAAAACTTCAAAATAAAAAAAATTAAAATGAAAAAAAAAAAATAAATAAAAGTAAAAAAAAAATTATAAAATATAAAAAAAATTTAAATAAAATTTATACATATTGTGCCGTATTAATAAAACCCAAGCAAATGCTTTTACTCAAGATTTTATAAATTTGGCATTAATTTGTATGAAAAAAATTACAAAATTTGAGTAAACCTACCAAACATTTTTTGTTGCCGGCAATAAAAAAGCGAGTCGTTTTGAAAATAAATAATATATTGCAAGCAATAATGAAATCTTACCGATTTCTTATTACTAGTCGGACTAAACCGTACGCCGAAGGCAACTCGCACAGTCGACTCGCTCTCTGATTACCTCAATGATTCGTTTTCTTATTACCTGAACGATTCGTTTCAAGGCTTTCTGATATTTTCATTTCTCATCGCTAAGTAAAAACAAATAATTATTTCCAATTTGTTATAAAGGCAACAAATTGACAAGAAGAGAAGGGGAGACAAATGTTTCTGATTTCTTGTAATAAGAAATCGATACGTTGCTGCAATGAATTAGACATTTTGACGATTTCTCACAAAGGCGAGTCGCCAATTTGTTTTCATAGACGATTATTGCCTATTTCTCGAGCTTTGCTTGGTGGGAAAGGTCTGAAATCTTAAGCAAAAGCAAATGCTTGGCTTTTATTAATATGGCCTATTGAAGAAAATTAAAAATAACTTAATTAAAGAAAATATGAAAAAAACTCAAAATTAAAATAAAATAAAAAAATAAATAATTTTTAACTTAATTCGAAACGTAAAAGGAATTTTTGTTTAAATTAAAAAGGGTCATTTAAAAAGAAAATATTTTTCAATATGGTAACACCACAGCCATTTACTGCTTGAAACAAAAAAAAAAAACTTCCTTGCTTTTAAAACTGTTATAGTACATAGAAATGCATGTTTTTTTCTTACTCTTTACTTTTCTTACAATGATTTAATAGAAAAATTTGTGGTAAGAGAAAGAGCGGCTAGAGAGAGAGCGAGAACAATAAATATTAAAATATAACATTCATATTGAGAAATAACAATAATTATATTACTACAACAACAAAAACATTAATTAAAAAATGTTTAACGGTAACAACAAATAGCAATAAACAACAACAACTAATGGCGATGGCGGCGCTGCGCTTTGATAGATTTCATAGCAGCAGTGATTTTGTTACCTTTGGACCCCAGGCAGCTTCAATTCACTTTAGTGCAGCTCAGCTCAGCTTCACTTCTCTCCTCTGCTCAGTTCAGCTCAGTTGCCAGCCATTGTTACAACATCGCATTGTAAATTTTTATTTCCTTCACTGCCCAGCAAACATTTGCTTAGGTTTTTCTTCATTTGAGACTACCGTAAACTCTAGGGCACAACTTTAGTTGTTCGCCTTCAATGGTTACGTTCACAGTAAGACCTTTACTTATTTCTCGATTGTGGTCATTATGTGCATGTTTTTTTGATGTCCGTGATGTTTTACTCAATTACCTCTATATTCTCGCCATCTCGCTGTAAACGAAATTCTGTTCAAACTACTAGTTCAAATCAGCGAGCCAAACCATTAACTAGTGAGTGAATGACTCGTGAAACAGAGTCGGCGACTTGGAACCTTTTCAAGTACTTGAAAGAATTGAAAAGAAGTGAAATATCGATTCAAGTACATTTTTCAATTCTTTTCAAGTACATTCAATTCTGTTCAATTACTTTGAAGTATTTGCTAAAACTTCAATTCTTTTTCAATTCTTTGTACATACTTGTACTTGTACTAGTACTTGAATATTCTGAAAATAATTGGTATGGACTCATTACTTCAAGATTAAAATATAAAGTATTTAAGTACGTAATAGTCCAATTACTACTCAGTATTACCCAGGTATGCTTGAAACCATCCCAAAACATCTCGATTATGCAGTCGAGAAGCAAGCTAAGTTTTGACTCGTTTGTTCTTCTACAACGATGGCGATTCTTTCGATTGCCCTAACATCTTGGAATCGCCTATCACTGCAATACATGTCACGTGCATGTTGGCTCACAAGTAATCCATCGAAACAATCGACTACTCTCAGCTTTTCAGCCTTCACTAGGCAAGCTTTTCAATTCCTCAATCGTCGTCGGTGTCGCGTTTGCCTGCTTTTGCTACATTCTCTGCCATTCACTTTAACCACCGCGTATGGGCATTTACATATATTTCTTTTCTTATTTTTAATTTTTCAGTTTTTTTTTTTCTTAATTTTCAGAACCTATTCACATATTTTTCGCAATCAATTTTTTTACTCGCACACTGCAGCACTCGTTCGTTCGTACAATTCGCTTACTCGTTTGTGTTTGCTCGTCGTTCATCTTTACTCTTTGCTTTGCTTGTATGGGGCCGCCAACTCAGCTTTTTACACTCTCAACTCCCCTCACCCACCCCAAACAATTCACATCGTCATCATCATCATCATCAAAAGTCGCTGTTGATGTCGAGCAGAGCGTAGACCAATGCATTGTTTGGTGCCGTGTGGTGCCTAGTTGTGAGAGATGAGTTGAGTTATTATTTCTACGAAAAAATGTTTATTTTTGGTTCCACTCTTTGCGGTATGTGGTGGGGCAACGACGGCGGCGACCTCCTCTACTTTTATGCTTTAGTCTTGTTGGGTGGTTTGTTTGTTTGTATGTTGCTGCAGTGCATGTGATATGTTGTTGGCACCATCGCCCATCACCATCACTACACAATCACAATCAACATACGAACGACCATCACCATTAGTACCATCGCCATCACCACCACCTCCACCACTACCGCTGCTGTCTTCATCAACCGCAGCAGGTTTTCATATTTCCATTGATGGTTATTGCTTGGATTTTTATTCAACTCTACACAGTGTTGCCAGCTCGTTCTAACGCATGCAACTTCACTCTATACTCGCTATGTAGGCTCTGTGGTGCGACGTTTCTCTTCTCACTCGCTTGCAATGCTGGCTGGCTGGCTGGCTTTGTTGCCTCGTATATGCCGCCGTGGAGCTGCATTTTTTTTTTTTTAAATATTTTTTCAGTGTTGCCACTTCAATTGTTTTTTCTTCGCTATTTCTGTTTTTATAATTGCTGTTGTTGTTGTGTTTGCGTTGCCTTGTTTTTATTTGTTGCACTTAAAATGCATAGCTGTTTGACTGCATTCCATTGAAACTTTCTCACAGTCTGCTGCAAATGCCCCCAAATGCTGTTGTTGTTGCTATAGTTGTTTTTTATGTTGCTGCTGCTGTTGTTGCGTCGCTTCGGTTACCTCGCTTGCTTGCTTGCCTGCTTATTTTTTGCTTTGTATGCTGGCTTGCCCGTCGAAGAATGGCTTTTGGCGTGACTTGGCTTGGCTTTGGTTTCTTTCAAGTTTGTGTGTTGTTTGGAGCCTTTCAATAAGTTTTTATTTTTTTTATTTTTTATTTTATTTGTACTTACATACTTGCTTGCAATTGCAATGTTGTTTGGATACATACTCGTACTTGTACGTTACATGAAACTCAATCCAATTTCAATTCGCTTACAATCGCCTTCTTCGTGGAAAAATTTATGTTTCTGCGGCTTTGGTTTGCTTTGGCTAGTTGGCTGGCTAACTTTTTTGGTGACTGCTTGGTTGTGTTGTTGCTGTGTTGACTGTGTTTGGTATGATGTTATGGATTTGTGTTTTTTTTTTGTTGTCCTTTTTATAACTTTCGAATTTTTTCGCTTTGTCGACATTGCTGGCTAATTAAAATTTTAAAGTGACTTCCATTTTTTTATTTTCTCAATGAATGAAGATGCTGCAAGTTGCTTCGGAAGGGAAGAGAACAATAGAAAGGGGTCTTGGAAACCTTGGTCGCACTGTAAATAGCTTGAAGTGCTTTTCCGGCGACTTTGAAGGTGTTTTGTTCTAGCAGATAAAGCTGAAAGGTTCACTGCTCATTATAGATTCCTTTAGAAAATATTTTTAACTTGCCTATTTCTATTTACGGAGTTTTCCGCCTCACATTGCCCTTTCTTTCCTTTCCTTTCCTTTCCTTTCTTTTCCTTTCCTTTACTTTACTTTCCTTTCGTTTCCTTTCCTCTCCTTTCCTTTCCTTTCCTTTCCGTTCCTTTCCTTTCCTTTCCTTTCCTCTCCTTTCCTTTCCTCTCCTTTGCTTTCCTTTCCTTTTCGTTACTTTCTTTCTCTTTTCCTCTTTCTTTTCTATTTCCTTTTCCATTTCCTTTGTCATTTTCTTTTGCCTTTCCGTTTCCCTTTTGCATTACCCTTGCTCCAGCCTTTCTCCTTCTGTTACTCTTTCCCTTTCCATAGGAAACAGAGATGTATAAAAAAGCCCTGCTCGTTTGAAGCCAATATCGCTCAAAAGCATTCCGGGGTCAACCGGGTCCACGTTTTGACCAAATCTGGTGATCTGACTTAGCCATCACAATAAAAAGAGCTCTCTGTTGAAGCCTTCCACTTGATTTGTAATCGTATTCTCCCCAATATAACAAACACACGTTATAAAAACTAACAAAAACGGACTATAAATACTGATTTTTTAATATCTCGACTCCAGCGCCACCTAGCGGGGTTTTTGTAACAGAGCTTTTGATTGCATATGAAACATACATGCCAGAAAACGAACAGAATCGGATCACAAATACGAATTTTACAAATAAAGCGACTTCAGCGCCATCTGGCGGGAAAGATATAGCCTATGTCGAGGGCAAAAATCCGTTGAGTAGTTTTTGAGCAATTTCCTCACACAAAAACACACCTTCAATTTTATAGATTGTTCAAGTGCTTTCTATAGCATTTTTCACCGAAGAACCTTGAATAATTTCCTACAATATTTTAGCTTTCCTTGCTTAATTTAGCTCTCTGTTTTAATTGTTATCATCATTTCAACATCTGCAATTACTTTCCACTTTCCATAAATGCATAAAATCAATGCGCGCTGTTGCTGCAAACCTTCGCTTTTTCTACGCATTAGCCTTCAGATTGCATACACATCGCATACCTAACATGACAAGTAAATGCCACGTTGCCACATTTCATTTGTGTAAATGCGTTGTTGTGAATTTCTTACTGTTGCATTTTGTAAAAGACGGAAAAAAGCGTTGCAATTTCTCTACGACGACAAAGAAAGCTAAAGTGAAGTGTTGCTTCTGCAAATATTTGCTACTCAACATGCTTCCCAACTTTTCCGCTTCCCTACCCTACAGATCTCAAGTGAAATCTTGCTGTAATGTTGCAACCGGCGAACATTCCAAACATAAAACGTAGATATAAAAAAGATGCACTTACATTCATTTTGCGTCGTACAAAACTTAAGCTCATCTACAACTTTTCTTATATGTAGTGGCAGCTTGTTTGTCGTTCGTTCGTAGGGGCGTGCAACCACGACGAGGTCGCTCATTGTAGGGTTCATTGATTATTATACATACATATGTATACAAATGCACTAAAAAGCGATAATGTAACCAAAACAAAACTACCATCTACTAATAATTGTTTGTGTGTTTGTTGCGTGTGTGCAAAAAGTTGTGTAGTGTTGGTTATTTTTATTTCAATTTTTCTTCGTGATTTTCCATGGTTGCACATACACATTGTGGGGGTGAAATTTGCCCACGTAATTGTATAGTTCGTTCGGTCGTCGTCCTTGTTGAACCAAGAGCATGTGTCGTCGTCCTTCGCTGCTATCATCATGTCATCGTACGCTGTTTGTGCTCGGCCATCGCCATCGCCGTCGCCGCCGCCGCCATTACTGCTTTGGAAATGTCATGCGCGCAATTTATTTTATGTACCTATTCATTTATCATGTATTGCTTTCCAATGCCGCCTGTGTTTTACAATGATTTATGGAAAAATAATTCATAGTTTAAAAAAACTAAGAAACACGCTTTAATGATAAAAAATTGAAATGTGTCTATTGCATATTTTTGGGCTTATTTTCAAACGCATCTATTGCATATATTTAGGCTACACAGTCGTTTACATACATACAGCTGAAACTAAAAAAAGCGTGTTAACATACAAAATTTTCTTATTTCGCACTTATGTAGTTTAGAGTACGTCCTTCCAACGGCGTCAACAACCCTTACCTTTTTGTTACGTGCAAGGCAATGCGCATTTGCGAATTTTCCATTGCAAAATCTATACGCATTCGTATTCATTTTCCGCCATGTATCGTATCGTATATAGACTTCGTTGTAACTCTCGTAAATACGAGCTTAGTTTACGTGCATCGCTCATCAATAGCTTTTGAGTATTTCCATGCTTACGT
Organism: Urophora cardui; assembly: GCA_960531455.1. NCBI lineage: Eukaryota > Metazoa > Arthropoda > Insecta > Diptera > Tephritidae > Urophora > Urophora cardui. Next base: position 43,408,779 of record OY482673.1, read on the forward strand.
TCAATCGAATCGCCTACTCGTTGCGTATTCCAGTTGACTTCGGCTATGCGACTCGTTGACGTAGTACTCACTTGCGCGAACGTAGCGTGTAGTGTGGCGTCGTTAACGATGCGCTGTTAATGGCGAAGAAGCTTCATGAAATTTCGCTGAAATTCGCTGCGCCACACAGTGGTTCGGCTCCATACATTTTGCGGAAAAAAATAGAAGGAGTAGTCCTAGGCCATTGAAATTTTTCACAGAGGTTATATGTGAGCTAATTAAGAAATTTTCAAAAAATGGTTCAAATCGGTCAACCCCTAGGGGTACCTCCCTTGGACCTTTAAAAAAAATGATTTAAATACAAATTTTAGTTTCAGCTAAAAAAAATTAAGATATCTTCACGAAACTTGGTACATGAGTTACCCTCATTAAAGGCATTGACAGCACCAAAAATTGTTGAAATCGGGCACTCCCTAGGGGTACCTCCCCTGGACCTATAGTAAAAATTTTTAATGAAAAATTTTAATTTCAGCTCAAAAAATTAAAAGATCTTCACGAAACTTGGCGCATAAGTTACTGTCATGAATGATATCGACAATACCAAATATAGACGTGATTGGCAAACAACCACGCCCACTTTTTATACACCTTTTATTCAAAAACAAATGAAGATATATGTACATTTTCAGTAACTGAAACAAAGCCATTGTAAAAATTTGGTTTACTTAATAATTATATTTACAATATAATCGAAAATATAACTATGTATGTACATATATATGGAAAGAAAAAAAAACAAATATAAGAAAAATATTTAATGATCTAGCATATCCTTGACAACAGGGGCCAAATCGTGGCAGTCGTGAACGAGCGAGCATTCGAAACGAATAAAATTTAGAAACGTATCGACTGGCTGAATTGTCCCATTCGAAACAGTTCGTATCGAAATTTTATTATCCAAACTTATATTCCACAAATAAAAAACAAAACAAATGTACATACATATGTCAAATTGAAGGAAAATTATTTTAAAAAAAGTAAATTTTGGTACACATTTTTACTTTTAACGAAGAGTTTTATTAATATACTTACTTCTTTTGCATATGAGTTCTTTTGCACATGAGTTCTTCGGAGTCAGAAGATGAACACAATTGTGCAATCGTAAGGAGATATATGTACATATGTACATATTTGTGATAGAAGCAATCATATGGGATTAGTTTCGATTATTGCCGCCGGGGCATTGCTGCTTTGGGGCAATATATGTATTTCCGAATCGTTTAACAGAAATCATTCCATCAACAGCAACATCCATCCCAGAAACCTGCATGATTTGCCCATTTGTCGCCGTTAAAGGTCTTTCCTCATTAGGGCCCCGCAAGTTCTCTTCTTCGACTCCTTGTTAAATGGCAACTTCTTGACATTGGGTTTTTGGTCAGCAAGGACCTAAAAGGTGTGAAAAAATTGCATAATAAAATTTATACATAGGTACCTTAAGCCATGCTTTAGCATCTTTTATAGGGGGACATTTACCATTAAGCTTCGCCATTCGGTATCATATTTGTGGCCCAGTTTATGAGTTCAATCATGTATTTGGCCATTATGCCTTTTGGAGGCATATTAATTTTATTCCTATAATTATTCATATCAGGATTGAGCAAAGTGCACTGAATTTTGATTGCATTCAGCCTTGCACTACCCAATCAATAATGAGTGGTAGTGAAAAATTGATTTGCACTACCACTCATCATTTAATAGCAGTGGAAACCTATGGTGCTCCGGCGAAGAAAGTATTTCTATCGAAACTCGCTCAACGCAAAAGAAAGGGGAGAGCTCCACTGCGTTGGGAAAATCAGGTGGACAGGGATGCTGACTCCTACACTGAGAGAAAAAAAATATATGGAGGGGTCAAAGAAATCGTTTACCTATTTTGAACACTACTTTCTTTGTTTTGAGTAAATTTTCCTTAAAACATGTTAAAAGGTTTATAAAATATTGTTGTTACATGCGTTACCATGGTTTCATATACTTGTTTTGAGATAATTCATACATTAAAATAATGAAAAATTCTTTAAGCGCCATTCCATTCCCAACTTTCCTTGCTTTGAAGACTTGATTTCTTTAATTTTGAGAAATTAAATTCCCATACAAATTCCCATGGCAACGAATTTGTTTGAATGTTTTTTTATGTTTTTTCCACATTTTTGGAAAATTTACACAAAACAAAGAAAATTTTGTATTGGGACGCGTGTTCAAAATAAGGAAAATTATGTCTTTGATCGAGAGAAATTTTTTTTTTTGAGTGTATGTATTCCATAATGCCGCCATGCTGCACGAGACAGAAACAATTGGCGCACATTGTTGGATTTGGCCAGAATCGAAGAAGAAGAATAAGAGGAAAAATATGGTGTTAGTTAAGGTATTAAGCTTAGAAAAGTGAACGGAAACCAACACGGCCTATGTCCTATGTTATAACTACATGTATAAGTATTTCTTTACCTTCTTCGTATTTAAAAGAAATTTATTAACAACTTTAACACCTATTGATATACACAAAACATATTATAATGCCGTGTTGTTCACTTTTCTAAGCCTAATTCCATGTGTACAATATCCCATAAACTTCCTTGCCGTTAATAAATAGATTGCCCACTAAATACCTTAACTACGACCATAGGTTTCCGCTGCTATTAAACGATTAGTGGTAGTGCAAATCATATTTGCATTCCCACTCATTTATTTATTCGTTTGATAATTTCTATTCGAATGAAATTTCGGTCTGTTCGAATGATGAAATACTCGTGAACGAATGAGAGAATATCAAATTTCGATAGTGTCCACTCGTTAACGAATGTGGTGATACCAAATTTAAAAATTTCGAAATTTTTTTCTCGTTCACGACTACGACGATTTGGCCCCAGGATCCAATTCCACACACTTTTTGTTGGGTTGTCGTGTTAGGGATGTTATATAAGGATCAGAACTTGCCAGTAATCGATTAATAACATCTGTATTGGTAGAAATTCCATCACTTTTCCTAGAAAACATAAGCCTAGAAAACATAAGCCCCATTTACTAGTAAGGGTTAACTCAGAACATGATAAGGAGTTCACTCGATAAAGTTCGTTAACGAATCCACATTTCGATCACATTTTATTAATTCCTCACTTAATTCTTTATAAGAAATTGAAAATACACTCATTGTTTTAATAAAAAATACATAAATAATATGTATATTGCAGAGCTATCTATGTGTACAAATTCTTAAACAAATTTGTTTGTTGCTATTGTTGTTTGCAAACCGCAATGTTATGACGAATGTGTTTGTTGTTATTTTTGTTTGCATTACCACTTGATTCTAACAAATTAGGTGTATAATTTACCCATCTGCATTCTTATCTCATCCTCTCTATGCCTGCATATTCGTAAACAAAAAATGTCACATAAGATGTAAACGTTAATATATACGCATGAGCCTAAAAGCATGCTACATTTTGTCAATTTTATAAAAATTTGATGGGACTTTCGACATTAAAATCAAGTTTAAATCGATTGGGGAAAATATGGGAAAAAATTTTTAACAGAAATCGATAGCAGACATTCCAAACTTTCATTTTATTACAGTTAGCGAGTGTAGCACGCTGTAGCACACAAACTTTTTGTCCATCGAAGTTAGAAAAGGTAGCATTTATGAAGTATCATTTTTGCTGGCCTATATTTTTTTTAATATTTCGTCGATTGCACTGATTTTTTCTTTACTTAGTCAAGGAGGTGCTATATTTACTTTTAAACTCACAAGAAAAACAATAAAGATATAAGTTATAAAGAAAATGTATAGCTAAAGTTAGCAAAAATTTCAAGCAGTTTTTGTTGAATAAAATTTTTCTGACTTCTGATACCATTATTTTGTAAAAAAATTTCAACTTTTTGTAAAGTAATCATGAATTGTTCATATTTGGACATTTCTTTATAAGACTACATCATTAAAATCTGAAAATTAGGTATTGAAAAAAAATGAATTTTTTCCGCGGCTGAACCACTGTGCGCCATCTTAAGCCATACATGTATTTGCCTTTACCCCCAAATACGAGTACATTATGTGTGCGTGTGTTGCAGCAGCGCCGGATGTGTGGCAGCTGCTTTCTTGGTCGTTGCTTGCATGCGACTTCAGCGAGTAGAGATACGAATAGCGAGTTTGTACAGTGGTTTATAGGGTTATAAAGACATCGTTATTTTTTATGGCACAATTTGCTTTTATTGCATTAGAAAAATTTATTAAAATAAAAAAAAATTGAAAACAAAAATTTTAAATAAAATTAGAAAAAAATAGAATAAAAAATTAGAAGAAAAAAAATAAAAAATTAAAAAAATAAAATAAAAATTAAAAAAATAAAATAAAAAAATTAGAAAAAAGTAGAAAAAAAATAAAATTAAAAAATATCTTACGTGCTTTATTTTTACTGACAGTGTCCACAAGGCAAGTGTGGGCCACCGCTGTAAGAAAATTTTCATTCCAAAACACATTCCCCATACAATATTATAAAAAATGCCAGCCTCATTGTGCTTTTGAAATATAAAAAAAAATATACAAAAAAATTATAATAAAAAAAAATAAAAAAAACCTATAATAAAAAAAAATCAGAAATAAATAAAAAAAGGAAAAAATTAAAAAAAATTTGAAAAATTTTAGAAAAAAAATAAAAAAAAATTTGAAAAAATTAGAAAAAAAAATAAAAAAAATAAATAAAAAAAAATAAAAAAATAAATAAATAAAAAAAAAATAAATAAATAAAAAAATAAAAGATTAGAAAAAAATAAAAAAAAATTAAAAATAAAATAAATTGGATAAAAAATATTTTAGGCGCCGCCGCTATATGAAAATATTCGTTTCAAAACACTCCATACAAGATTATAAAAACTGCCAGCGTCTCATTACGCTTTTGACTCACTGTACCTACATATGTATACTTAAGCTGGCAGCAGCTGGCTTCCTGGCTGGCGCTAAGGGTGCGCTTCCTTTCATCCAACCAACCATCCATATGATTACTTTTTCCACCCCTAAAACCATTGTCATTCCTCACTACGCCACTATGTACTTTGTGTTTGCTGACTTCGTGTATTTGTAGTGTCCTGCGCAGCACTTTTTACTCGCTCGTTTTCCTTTCGGTTTTCGGCAGCGACGCCAGCTTTTCGTCGTTGAACACTTCCAGGATTCAGTCATCAGCAACGTCATTAGATACACATCGCCAGGATACATTGGACACATAAGTTGTGTGTTAACGTAGAACGGAGGAGTTGAATTAAAAGATAAGCTTAAATTTTTGTAGACATTTTACTGTCTGAAAAGTTGAAAAAATTTAAAGAATATGTGTGTTAGTTCAACTAACTTATTTTATTAAAATGAAAGTGTTGTAAAGCTTTGCGAATTATTTGCTAATAAATTTGTTTGGGAGTGAAACAGTGCGACGTGCAGGATTATATTTGCAGAGCTTGTTGAAGGTATGCAAACTGTTTTATTTTTTTTAAAGTGTGAATTAAATGTTTTAAATTATTTGCCGCATAATTGAATATTTTCTTGTTGATTTTTCTTGAAAGTTTTTTAAAGTGAAAAATTGGGAAAATTGGCTCACATTTTCTTTTTTTCACCGCCATTTTTCGCTTAAAAAAATGTGTGTATGCATTTTTCATCTTCCATTTATGTCTGTATTTATTCTTCGTTTGCTGTGTATGGGGTCGTTGCTTTTCAGCTGTTTGTTTTATATGCATACGTTGTGCCTGGAAAAGTCTGGAAAGTTAGCAAAAAGAAATTTTTCCCACACCCCTTGTTTTACTGCTATTGCTTTGCAGCCTGCACAAAGCCGCCCACTACAGATTGTTTTTTTTTTTTTGTTGCAGAGTGTGTTAATCTTTGACCGGGAATATATTATGTTACTCTAGAAGCGAAGTTGCTGAAGTTAATTTTATATTAGAGCACAACTATCCAGTTAATGACACTTCGGGTATACTATATACGATATTGTGATTATAAGATACGATATTATTCTTATCATATACTATATTGTGCTTACAAGATACAGAGCCTATACAATGCTGTTTCTAAAAGAGGAAATAAAAGCCTATTTTTTTGGTTTTTAAACCTCTGAAGTTTTCTGCTGCCAATTCGATGTCGAAACAGCTACTAGAACCTTCATTGTCCCTTTATATTAACTACTTTGGCATTGCGCTTATAATTTTTTGTGCAATCATGCATATTTTAATTATAAAGTTGTTTTTATTTTTTGCTCAAGTATTTATTAGCTAATAATGAAATATACTTATTGTACATTTTTTATTGCAAAATATATTCTTTGTATATACAAATGTGTGCGCAATAGTCACCTTAAATGCCAAATGCCGTGCTCATAATGCATTCATATTAATAAATAATAAGTACGTGATTGGCAGTTGCAATCGAGTCACCGTAGACGGTAGAGCGTTTTGACTGCGTTTTTATTTTATATAGATGTTTATTAATTTGTTTTTTTATGGATTAGAAAGTGCATTGCAAAAAGCTGGAGAAGTAAACAGCAACGAAAAGCAATACAGAATTTATGTTTATTATTAAACGCGAAAACAACTAAACAAAATTTGAAAAATTATTACTAGAAAGTAAACAAGAAAAAAAAAAAACATAAAATCATGAAAATAAAGAAGTAAGCAAGTAAACTTAAATATAGTAAATGAAATCATATAAAATAAGAATTAAACAAGTTAACTAAAATAAAATAATATAAAATAAATATTACCAAAGTGTTCCTTTCGTTTGTATTTGAAAACAAATGTTACAGGAGCAGTAGCAAATAAAACAAAAGTAGTTTTCTCTACAATTTTGCTCGTCGCAGGTAAGCAGAATTAATCTCTCCAAGAAAGATGCAAAAAAATCCTCGCAGTTTTTAGTTTTGGGCTTTAATGGGTTAACGAAAGTATACTTTTAAGCAGGGACCGAAAATAACGGTTATTTTTTTCTAGTGGGGTGAAAAGGCAAAAATAACCTTTATCTTCTTTTGGTCCTTAATAACCATTATAAAAACCAAAAAACAGTTTTGGACCTGAATAACCGTTATGGCAACCAACCAAAAAAGTGTTTTGGGCTTGAATAACCGTTATGGCAATCAAAAAACAGTTTTGGGCCTGAATAACCGTTATTCAGATTTTTATTTTTTTTGATCAGCTATAAAAATCAAGCCTATTTATTTGTCAATATTTCTGGACGATATTGGTATCAAATGAAAGGTTTTGAGCAGGGCTTTTACATAGTGGTGTATTTGTTAAGATTCGTATTTCAGGCCCAAAACGGTTTTTTGGTTTTTATAATGGTTATTAAGGACCAAAAATTTTTTTTCTAATGGTAATGGTTAAATATGACTTACCCCATTTCTCTTATAACCGTTACGTCCCTGCTTTTAAGTCTAACAAATGCTCTTTTATTAAAATATACTTACATATTCAATTGTTTTAATAAAAAGTCATTTGAGCAAAGAGCAATTTTGAGACGATAGGGCGTTTATCTTATCTTTGCGGAGCCTTCACTGCCTTATAACTCACTTTAGAGACCTAGAGGAAGAGATAAAGAGAGAGAGAGGAAGAGTTAAAAAAGCAAGCAGCAATGTTGTTTTTATGAAATATGTACCTCAACACCGCCCTTTTCTTGCCACAACACTTGAGGTCTATGCCCTAAAAGTCTATTTGTTGTAAAACGCTTATCTTTGGCGCAGTCTAGCCCTAGCCCTGCGCTGAAAAAGCGTTATTGCTTTGTATTTTTTTGTAATTGTTCAAGTGGTCTTGCTAGCAAAAATGATTTTGCAAAAATAACTAAAAGTCAACAAATGTGTATCTTATCATTGTTTTTACTGATAATTGCTATGCAAGGAAAGATTATACTATACTCTCATATATATATGCTTTATAAGGCGAATTTATACTATCTATAGACACACATATGTATGAGTTCTATAGCACTCAGTAACTTGCCCTTAACTATAAATCAACTAATGACATTCCCTTTATTTTCATTTTACTTGCAGACTTGCACACGTAACAGCAATCACGCGCTTACAACAAAAACAAAAACAACAGTAACAACACTTGCTGTTATTAATCAATTTGAACAACAAATCAAGGAGCAACAACTTGTTGAAGCACAAGAACAACCAGCAACATCAGCAAAATGTCTAGAACTATAACCGAGAAACCGTCAACATACAAAACTACGAGCACAACCCACTTCTGGGGTTCATATTTTCGACCATTTTTCTACAACAGCACCAACAACAGCACTAACACTAACAACAGTTACGACGTGACGGATAATAAAACGAATGAGTTGTATCAATGGAAACCCGAACAATTTACCATGGATGAGAAATATCAACGCGAAGATGAACGTTTGAAGACATTCGAAAATTGGCCGCTCGAATGGTTGAACAAAAAAGAATTGGCACAAACCGGGCTCTTTTATACGGGCGAAGATGATAAGGTGAAATGTTATTTTTGTGAGGTGGAAATTGGACGTTGGGAACGCGAGGATCAACCGGTCAATGAACATTTGCGCTTCTCGCCGAATTGTCCGTTGTTGAGGCGGCGCACCACCAACAATGTGCCGTTGAATAGCGATACCTTGAATCGCATACTGCCGCCCATTAGTTATGATGTGTGCGGTAATGAGGGTTTGGAATTTGTTATGGAAAATGGTGGCGTTGAGCAAAGCGGTTCGGCTGGCGGCGAAGATGTGACGACGACGGCTGGTGGTGGTATGATGCAAGGCGGCGGCGGTGGCGGCGGCGTTGTTGTTGGGCCTTATCAATACGATAGCATTGCAAATAACGCATTGGCGACGACGGCTGCCACACAAAATCAAAACAGCCTCGCAAACAGCCACAGCAACAATCAACGTTGCGGCGGCGGCGGCAACAATAGCGATCTACAATTGTACCGACCCGAATATCCAGAATACGCCATTGAGGCGGCACGTTTGCGTTCGTTTGCCGAATGGCCGCGCAACATGAAACAGCGCCCCAAACAATTGGCCGATGCTGGCTTCTTCTATACGGGCATTGGTGATCGCGTCAAATGCTTTAGCTGTGGTTGCGGCCTAAAGGATTGGGATGATGACGATGAACCATGGGAACAGCATGCTTTGTGGTTGCCCAAATGCCGTTATTTGAATTTGTTGAAGGGACAAAGTTTTGTAGAAAGTGTTGCTGCTAAATTTAAATTGGCGAATGATAAAAATGCCGCCGAAGCGGAAGCAGAAACAGAGGCGGAGCCAGAGGCTACAACGGATGAGCAAATGCAACAGCAACAGCAGCAAGCGCCCTCCAGTCCGGCCACAGCGGCCAACATCAATAATGTACAACCACCTGCAACAACAACAACAAGAGCAACAGCAGCAATGGCGTCTGCTGCCGCACAATCCACCAGCACCACCTCGCAGCAACAGGCAACAACAGCAACACCACCAACAATTGCCGAGGAGAAACTTTGCAAAATTTGCTATGCCGATGAATATAATACGGCGTTTTTACCGTGCGGTCATGTGGTCGCCTGCGCCAAATGTGCGTCGTCGGTGTCGAAATGTCCGGTGTGTCGGAAACCCTTTACAAATGTGATGCGCGTATTTTTTCCTTAATCATCTCTGAAGAAATGAACTATTTATTATTATTACTGCAAATGTGTAGACTAACCCGCGTTGTAAATAATAATTATAATAATAAAAGTAATAATAATGTTAATAATATGCGGTAATTCGGCCAGTTGTGGTAAAAATATTTATATTATTTGTTGTATGTGTGCGTATGGCAGTCTGTATCTATGGACGCTGCAACTGGCCGAATAAAAACATTCAAATATGCCTAAATATACTATATTGATATTTATGTAATTTACTTATTATCTTTAAAACATAAAAAAATACAAATAACAAGAAAAAAAAAACAGCAAAAACAAAAAAAAACCGTTGCGTTTTTATTTCCGCAAATGTTAGGGTATGTATGCAGATTTTTGTTTACAGTTGCGTGCAAGGCAAAAGCAGCCAGTGCTAGTAATTAAAGAATAAAAGCTTACTCTGCAACAACACTACTCATTTGAAGGGCGATGTCGTACGTGAACGACACTGTACACTGTACACTGCGGGATCTAAGACATCAGAAGGGATTGGATAGCAGCAGTTATTTCAGGCTGACGAATTACTGCATTGTCCTTCAGACGAAATTAGTAGCTGTGAAGGGGTAGCAGAACACGATCAATGCTTCAATTCTATTCAGTGAATTTAAGCATGGGTACGTGATAAACCAAGCAAATAAGCCCTGGAAAACATGTCTGTATGGTGTCCGAAACTATGCGTAAATCATAGGATTCAAAGCAAACCTGTTAAATAATGATTATTAATCGTAATGATTACCGGCTTGATTGATTATTTTTTCAACTGTCCAATTAATGATTGATTACCCATTGTTTTCAAATTTTAATGATTATTTTGCAATTACCATTAAAAAAAATCAAAAAAAATCATAAAAAATCAAAAAAAAGGGAAAAATAATCATAAAAAATCAAAAATAATCAAAAATAATCAAAAAAATTATTTTGATTGTTTTTGATTATTTTTGATTATTTATGATTTTTTTTGATTTTTTATGATTTTTTTTTGATTTTTTTTGATTTTTTTTAATTTTTATCAATATGGTTTAAAGAAATATGCACATATGTACGTATGCAGGTTAGGCATGGGTAACACTGCGCTGCGCGGCGCAATTGCGCTAACACCAACCCTGGTGTTATTGCGCTAACCCCGATTTGGGAAATGCGCCAACTCAATATAGCGCCAACCCAATGTAGCGCCAACTCAATGTAGCGCCAACTCAGTATAGCGCCAACTCAATGTAGCGCCAACTCAATGATGCGCTATTGCAATATAACACTGACTCAATTTCGTGCGCTAACACCAGCTCCAATATAGCGCTAGTGTAAAATGGCGCAACCACAACGCCAATAACAGCATCATAGTATATGTATACGTATGACAACGTCACAATTATGTGTGCTTGATAGTGATCTAAGTGAATCTAATTTCCAGCATATTTTCACATATATACGGAATATTTTTCCAAATGATTATGAAAATTAAAATTAATTGTGCCCTCGTATGTGTAAGCAGAATTGCGCCAAAAGAAATAAAACGGGGATGGTAAACAGTAACAAGCGAAAAAATGTTATTTATCGATTATTCGATGACAATTGCGCTAAAGGTGTTATTGCGCCAGTACCGTGAGTTGGCGCCACGGTTGGCGCTGGCGTTATTGTATCAGCGCCAAAAAAATTGCGCCATTACCCATGGCTAATGCAGGTATGTATATAGCCTTTTAAGGCAGACTTCCGACGGTAGCTTGATGGTAGTACCGGGGGGTTCGATACGATGAGCGTAGGTGGTGTAGTGCGGTTAAAGTCCCACACTAACAGGATAAAGGCTCTATATGCTTCCTCCTCGTATATTTGTGCAGAGAGGCATACACATTTATACATATCTTACAAGCTTGGAATTATTGTTAATTTGTCATTGACCGTACATGGTACGATGCACGTTTATATCAAATTATTTATCTTTATGAAAAATCAAACATTTTAGTGTAACATTCGCTGTTGTACTAACTCATAAATTGGGCTTTAATACAGAAGTTCTCGTAGTTAGGTATACAATTAAAAGCAACTAATATTGCGGCTGTCTTCGACTGTATCGAGACTTTATGACATTCATGAATGAGGAAAAGAAGCGATACATAGTCTCATTTTCATTAATTTATACAGTGAATTATGTGCGTTATTTATGGAGATGTTATAGTCCAAAATGTCTATATCTGAACAATCCGTTGTATGGGACCTATATGTTATAGTGGTCCAATTTCTCTTAAGAAGTCACCCAAGTACCAAATTTCAAGTAGATATCTCAAAAAATGAGGGATTAGTTTGCGTTTATACAGACGGAATGATGGGCATGGCTTAAACGACTCAGCTCATGATCCTCATCATAGCGGTTATATTTTGGTGGATCTGTCATGCCTCCTCCCAGCAAACACAGTCTCTAACGTTAGAAATTTTGTCGAGATTACCTTAGATAACTAGAGTAATTCCCTATATATTCTCAAATCGATAACTAGGGTTGAAAACTACACTAGAATTCGATTAGCGAGTGATTAGAGAAAGAGCCAAATCTCACGCCTTTTATCAATTCTCAATATATTTCTGTGATATATTGAATATACATTAGATACTAAAAAATGGTAAAGTTAGTATTACCGTAGTACACTGTTTTCCATTAAAAAGTACAAGAAGTACCTTTAATTTAAATAACAAGACTGAATTTAGTTTAAATTTCAGTTCTTATAAATGTGATAAACATATACATACATGCGAATAGATGCATATAATCATATGCAATTTGGCACTAATAAAATCTAAACAATGAAAAAATCATGTAAAAGGAGACAAAGCTTTGTTTTTAATTTCAATTGGAAGGATTTGCAAATTTTGATTAGAATCTCATTAGAGAACTACATTAGAATTCGATTCGAGAATTAAAATTTTCTCGATTTGAGAATTAGGTACCCTTTTGTTTGAGAACGCTATGATTCTCGATAGATTTTCGAGTCGTCCTCTAACGTTAGAGGTTTGAGAATAAGGCTAGTTCTCGAGTCATTCTCAAATCGATAACTAACCTCGGTGTTTGTTGGGCTTCTGCATTTCCGCTCAAAGTTATAACACCATTTCATATGAGTATAAAAAGAAGGGTATACAAACTTTGTTATAATTGTACTCTATGTTAGTCAATCAAATGTACTTGGAGTTTTAATAGCTATATATAAAATCATACTATATACATATATGTTCATATTAAAAATATAAAAACAGAATTGAATTAATAAATGTATGTAAATAAGAGTGTTTTAATTAAATTATTGTCGAATTTCAGCGAGGTAGTCTGTTGAGAATACCAATATTACCAAATTGTCTTTCGTTTCAAAGAGCAGACTATAGCATTGATTGACTGTTACACAATATCAATGGGCCTTATGAATAAACATCCTTTCGCTGAAATTTCTATTAATAAAACTAGTATTTGCTATTTCTATAAGCAAGAGGTATTGATTTTTTAAGTCTGCCGCCAGTTATTGAATGTAAATTTCCTCCAAATATTGCATAAATACTTCCATAAGGATAGCTGATGTGGGGCTACCCATCCCCAGTCCGTGAGTTTGTCTGTATATTTTATTGCCAAATTTGAAATAATTCTGGTCCAGGGTTATTTTCAGCGTATTTACTGTCTTTGTTCGTTTTCTCTGTCAGTATTTTAGTTAGAGCTTTTAGTATTTCTGTCTTTGGTATCGAGGGGTATAGATCCTTCACGTAAAGTGATACCTGTTTTGAGTCCTTGGGTACGTTCAGAATTCTCAGTTTGTTGACTAGTTCCGTTGTGTTTTTGATTGCTAGTAGCATATTTAGATGTTTTGAAAGTCTATATCCTGGTGCCGATTTATGGTTTATTATTGGTCGCATAGGTGTTCCTGTTTTGTGGATTTTAGGTAGTGCGATCAGTGATGGGGCAGATGGATTCATTGCTGTGAGAGTGTAGGCTACTTTGCTGTCTCTTATATTTTTCGCTTGTTTTATTGCACGCTTTATTGCCATTTGGTATTCTTCCGTTGGGTCTTTTCTCATCACTCGGCAGCCCATTTCTTTGATTAGTTGACCTGTTTTTCCGGTGTATTCCTCTTCCTCCATTAGCACAGTTGTATTTCCTTTGTCTGTTTCACACTTCATCAATTTTTTCAAAGAAGGAAAAATTCTTAATTTCATATAAGTTGTATTTATTGTTCATCATACGCCATACCGTTTCAGCCCTAGATATTGCCCTATTGTATTCTTTTAAAAGGCAGAAATATTACGTACTTACGTTCCGACATTGTTCCTCAAATAGGATTATTTGGGAATTTATATTCGTCTTCGCATGCCTACTACATAATAAAGCAGTAGACGATTTGCTATGTTGCAAATAGATTTACGTAAAGATAATCTCTGTCATAATCAGAACTCTTTATTCGCTCTTCCCTGTCCTTATACTGAACCTAGAAATGAATCTTCCCCAGGTGTAGGAAGGGTTTGTATCCGTATCTAGTACGAAAAACTTCGAACGAGCCAAGATCTATACAAATTTTGTACTTCTAAATTTGTCGACATTTTAATTAGTGCAGTTGTCGCTGTAGAATACACAATGACTTGGATACACCTGTCCCCATATTTACTGCAGGGTTACGTACTTTAATATGCGTTCACATACATTTGTACAAACAAACTTTATGCCTCTCTGACCAAAAATACATACCTACCTGGGTACTTATGTGCATGCGTATCCAAATTTCTTTACAACAATATTGAAAAAAATCAAACAAAATAAAAAAAAATCAAAAAAAAATCATAAAAAATCAAAAAAAATCAAAAATAATCATAAAAAATCAAAAATAATCAAAAACAATCAAAAAAAATTATTTTGATTATTTTTGATTATTTTTGATTTTTTATGATTATTTTTGATTTTTTTTGATTTTTTTTGATTTTTTTTTGATTTTTTTTAATGGTAATCATTAAAATTACTTTTTTTCTGCAAAACAATTAAAATAATGATTACCAATTAAAAAACAAAATAATTTAATTGATTACTAATCCTAATCGGAATTTAACAGGTCTGATTCAAAGTTAACTAAATGGCTGCTATCCCTGAATTGAATGATTGTTGACTGATTACTGGGTTCCGCCCCAACAAAAGTTCTTCAGAAGATTCATGGGTCTTTGCGCGTTAGCAATGGTGAGTATCGACGGAGATTTAATGATGAGCTGTAGGGGCTTTACGCAGAAGTCGATATTGTTCAGTGAGAATGGATGAAGGTGCTCCGGCGCAGAAAGTATTTCTATCGAAACCCCCAGAAGAAAAGGGAGACTTCCACTGCGGTTGGAGGATCAGGTCAAGACTGACTCGTCCTCCTTTGGTATTTCCAATTGGCGTCAGGCAGAACGAAACAGCAGCGACTGGGGCGCGCTTTATTGTACTCGGCCAGAGCCGTCTAGACGATTACGCGTGAAATAAGAAGTAGATGTGTCGAAAATGGGACTAGTTGATGACAGTGGATGCGGGAGATGTAGGAGGAGGCGATAGAGCTTGTTTTGTGCTCGTGTACTCCTGGTATTTGCCAAAGGAACTGGACTATGTATTTATGGATTCGGAGCTTTCGAAGGCGATAAATAACTAGAGCAGCAATGCGGTTTGGTACGAAACTGAATTTGCTTTCCGTTCTTTGTATTATAAAAACAAGGCAGCAAGATATCGGTTAAGGCATCTTAAATGGATTCTTTGGAGGAAGCCAACATAACTTCACAATATTTTTGCAATCGGCTTAAACAAAATTTGGTATATGAAACTGAATGGACAATAGAGGCTCGCGTGTTGTTGTTGTTGTTGTAGCTACCAAGACACTCCGCGAAGGTTCAGGGGAGTGTAGGGGATGTGACAGTCCTTTGCCGGATAAATCCGGTACGCTCGGGTACTAGTCCCTTCTGACACTAGCCCGACTGTCGTGCGAACGATTTTTTTGGCCATAATCAACCTTCTAGACCATATTCAGCTTTCGGCTGAATAAATATATATTTATATTGTATATTCTTTTCTTTAGGTTTATTCTCTATTGTTTCTTTTTCTTTAAATAAAAACAACTTTCCTTTTCTTCTGTATTATTTTTAATTGCAATTTCGTTTCACTTTATTTTCCTTTAATTTTACACTTTAATTTAAATTTTATTTTAAAGAGCGGGGACGGAGGGAGCTTTAATAGTTGCGGGATATCGATCAACTCATATTAAGGAAATTTGGAGGCTCGCGTGTATTTGTGGATGCTTTGTATAGATGCTCTTTAACGAGTATGTATGGTGCTGATCTAAGGTTTATCACTAAAATATAAAAATATCAATTGCAGATAGTTATGAGCTAGAGATGAATGCCGCAACAGAAGTTCTGGTTACCTGGATACTAAGAAATCGAAGGAAATGATGCACTAGCCAAAATCTAAAACAAGTGAATGTAGATGAAATCTTCCTCTCAATTAAGAGCGTAAATAGATCGGGCTCACGTACGTAATGGTGGTTTCCCCAGTGTGAGGCTTTGTTCGCCAGTAATAGGTACTGACAGAGTCGTGCATCGGTGATACAATACCGAAACCGAAAACTGCATCCTGACACTGTCTATAGCAGAAAGTAGACTGGCATTTACCTGGCGCATACTAAGGCGGTAATAACAAGCAAATAAATAAGCATATGTCACACTGAAAAACTGTCATTCAGTATATGAATAAACACGCATTCGCCTCAAAGTATGCAATGAAAAAAGTAGGCGTTTACATAAAAAGGTGCAACTAATAAAAGTGTGTTAAAAAGAGTTGTACTAAACGCCATAGCAAAAACAAAATTTGTACTTTTGTTAAGCAATGCATTTTTGAGGCTCGCAACTGTAAGTTTAAATGTCTAATAGAGGCGCTTAGTTCGAAAAGGCATTAGGTTTAGCTTATACACAAGTCTACTATAGAAGTATAAATAATTGTATGTTCATTGTACTCGGTGGCTGGCACAACGTTTAACGGCCCGACCTACCCTTACACCCACACGCCGAAAACAACAACAAAAGGAAAAAAATCGCGCACCAAAATATCTAAATATCGTCGATGTCTTTGCACAACCGCCCAATGAACACTTGTAAAACCATCTATTTTACATTTGTGGGAAAAATGAGATTTGGAAACGCTGAGCTCCAGACATGGATGTTAACACATACATATGTACATACATATCGTAAAAACACTATTTCAGTAACAATATTTTAAAATAGTGGCTAATGAAGTACCAACTATCCTACCATCTCTATGGCAAAGCAAGCACATCTTTTCGCTCCTCTGTAAAATTTGGTTTTAGTAAATGGGCGGTTTTGCAAGTTTTCGTTGAGCGGTTTCGCAAATGCATCAACGAATACAAAGCGCAATTGCATACAAACTCGCAGAGCGGCGCATAAGTTTTGGTTCCACGGTCGCTGTCGGAGCTTTCTTACTATTGCTTTGTGGAGCACAGCCAAGTCAAACCAAGTCAAGTCAAGGCAATTGTTGTTTTTGCAAGTCTGCTGTTGTTGTTGTTGTTGTGATGCTTACGCAAACTATTTGCGATAGTTGTATGCATCTCTGTATATGTGTGTGTGTGTGTGTGGGGTTTCCTTTGAAGAAGGCGATGCGTCAGCAACACTGGATACCGGCTGCTTATTGCTGCTGTTGTTGTTGCTGTTGTTTGTTTAGACGTTGGCGGAGCAGCAGATAAAAAAATTGTCGCATAAATAAATATATTATAATTGACTTGCTGCACTGCGCTGCAAAAAATGCAAACACGTATCCCCACATACATATGCCATAGTACTAGCAAGCAAGTATTTTGCTTGTGGTTGTTGTTGTTGTCCCCGCCTTATACGGAAACAGCATCGCGCAATGAAGGTTGTCAGCTTAGATATGAAATTAAATACATATGTATGTAATAATTAAAGTTAATATGTAGTAAATAACAACAACAATTACAACAACAATATTCATGATTGCACTGCATAATGTGTCTGTGGGTACTTCCCGGTAATTGTATTTTACAAATCCCTTGTATGTGGTTAGTTCGAAGTGAGCCATATAATATTTACTATGTATGTATGTATGTATGTATTATGAAGATATTTATCATATGTCATATTTAGATTTTTAATTACCGATATTCATGGCTCGTAATGTCAGCGGTACCTAAGTACACCTACAGTGCACATAAATACATCATGACAACAGTTGTGTCGTGTTCAACGGCTGCACCGTTTTAGAATACATCCACTAGCTGCGATAATTCTCGTCTCATGGATTTTGTATCATTCACCGATTCCACCAATTTCGATAGTTCACCGGTTTAAAAGTTTCGCCGGTTCCATCAACTATGTGCACTTTCACTAATTGAAATAATTCACCTGTTTCATCTTTTTTGCAGTCACCGGTTCCACCAATTGCAATATTTTACCGATTTTATCGATTTGGTTGCATTCAGCTGTTCTACCGATTATAAGCACTTCCACCAATTGTGATAATTCACCGGTTTCATCGATTTTGTTGCATTCACCAGCTCCACCAATTATGAGCACTTCCACCAATTGCGATAATCTACTGGTTTCATGAATTTTGTTGCATTCACCAGGTGCTCCAGTTATGAGCACTTCCACCAATTGCGATAATTCACCGATTCCATCGATTTTGTTGCATTTACCGGGTCCATCAGTTAAGAGCATTTCCACCAATTGCGATAATTCACCGGTTTCATCGATTTTGTTGCATTCACCGGTTCCAATAATTGCCGGTTCGCCGGTTTTATTGATTTTGTTGTAGTGAGTAAATTAGCGGTAGTATTTGGTATTAATATTCGATATTTGGTATTAATATTTGATATTTGGTATTGATATTCGGTATTAGTATTAAGACTTGATATTCGTATTCGTTATTAATATTCGTTATTCGGTATTAATATTCGGATTTCGGTATTGATATTCGGTGTTCGTATTCGTATTGGGATTGGTATCCGCCTTCACCCACTTTGCTTCATTTTCTTTAACTTTTTATTTTTGTTTCTTTTCCGTTTCTTCTTTCTTTTCTTCTTTTCCAAAAGACTTTTACTTTCTATTTTTATCTTTGTTGGTATCCTTTTTCTTTTCGATTTTCTTCATCTTCGCAAATATATATATATATATAATGCTTAACATTAAATATCGTAAAGAATCGGAGTTGGATTTTACAAAACCATTAATTTCTAACTTGCCTTTAACTAATTCTAATATATTATTTATATTTAAGCACTTCAAGTTTTTCGAAAAAAACGACACTAAGCATTTGATTGCAACGATCGCATCAGCTGTTTTGATTGGAGATACAAACATACATAAGCGAAAAGGGCAGGCAAAGTCGGTGAGAGACAAAGGCAAATTTATCCACCTATTTATCATTCATTCATTCATACATTTTTCTCCATATTTCAGGAATGCATACATATATACATATGTACACAGGGGCGGATTTACCTCTAGAAGCGCCCTGGGCAAACAAATCAAGCCGCGCCCCAATATTTCCAAAAAAAAACCATACTTGCCTTCTTGTGGTGACATTTCATTACTGATATATTTTACGGATTGAAAAAATTTGATTCGATTCTTATATACATAGGTACCACATTTTTTCCATTTTCTAAACTTCAAAATGATCTGATCTTAAACCCTCATTATTAGGTGGCACAGATTTCGCAATATCATTAAATTGCAGTTCATCATACAAATCTGAAAAACAATTTTAGAAAATGTTTCGTACTGAAGCTAAACTCACAATTTTTGACAGTAGGGTGCCTCCCAGGTAGCGAAATCTGGCTTTCTGGTCCAGAAT
Source organism: Urophora cardui (assembly GCA_960531455.1). Classification (NCBI taxonomy): domain Eukaryota; kingdom Metazoa; phylum Arthropoda; class Insecta; order Diptera; family Tephritidae; genus Urophora; species Urophora cardui. Next base: position 43,428,319 of record OY482673.1, read on the forward strand.
CTACCTGGGCTGTCGATCAATTGACTTATGCATTTTTACCTTTTTGGTTATGATCAACAACGGAGTCATTTTCTTTTTGAGAAGTTTGAAAAAACAATCAAGTTTAGGGATTTTCGACAGTAAATCTTTGTATTTCTGCACTTTCTCGGCTGCATGTTTTTTGTTTGCTACGCCGCTTAACTTTTTCATATTTGCACTCATTCTTCTATTTTTCACAAAAACATTAATTCACTGACACTTTTTTGATGTTTTTAACTCGGAACGACTTTTAAGATCACACAAAATGTACGAGCGCATTGTAGAGGCGCGAACTATTCAAATTAACCAGAAACAGAAAATATTCAGATCTTAGTTTCCTTTGAAAAAGTGAGCTCGCGCATTTTCCCGAAAAAATACTTCAATGCCTACTTGATTTTTAAATTTGAAATTTCAGTTAAATTTGAATCTTTCACGTTATTTTCTGCACACAAGCTGCTAAAACTTATGGCGTTTTCGATTCTGGCCAAAATGTCGCACTTATTCTGCACTTTTATCGGGCTGTCAATTTTTTTGTTCTATTCCACATAGATTCCACAAATTTTTTAGGGTTGATTGTCCTATTGAAAAAAATGTCGCACTCTCCCCGACCACAGGGCAGCATTTTCTGCCTTTAAGGGCCTCCTCAAACAGAAGCGATACGATACAGCCCACAAACCAAAATCGTATCGCGTTGGTATCGCGTCATGCACAATTGATCGCGTGGGCTGTATCGTATCGCTTCTGTTTGAGGAGGCCCTAATATGAACAAGGGGTTGCATTATTTTTGTTTCATACATCACATGAAAAGTGCAACATTTTCTTAGGGCACAGGGCGCATGTTGATAATGTTACCTTGTAATAATGCAGCATTTTTGTTCAGAATCGAAAACGCTATTAGTGTTTACATATCGCTCATTTGCTGCAAGACTGGCATAAATAAAAAAAAACGTGATTTTTGAGTTAATGCTGCAGAATAGTTAGTTACATCATACTTCATTTGAGTAAAAAATTCTTTATGATTTGTTGAAAACTAAGCGCTTCAGATACAAACCAAATGTTGCATTTACTTGCGCACCATATGGCGGTTGAATCTCAAAATTGCCCTTCCTGAAAAGTTGTGTATTTTGAAAAGTGAAAATGCAGCAAATGAGCGATATGTAAGTCCCACTGGGGTGAAGGTTAAGAACTGTACCAATGTACTGAAATGTACTTTGATTAATTTTTTCTCTGTAAAAAATTGAAAAAATCTTTCATTCTTGTTGTAATATTCAAAAAAAAATATAATAAATAAAAAAAAAAATTTTCTTTCTCTTAGTTTTGGCGCCCCTATTGAAACGGCGCCCTGGGCAGCTGCCCATGTTGCCCCTATGTAAATCCGCTCCTGTATGTACAGATATATACAAGTATTAATGGAAAACACAAGCCCATGTAGTTACATACTTATTCAGCATCAACATTAATTATCATCTCGATGAATCATTAACGAGTATATGTACATACTTATTTGCATTTTGAGCAGCATTTCATTCCAAGTCAAGCAAACAAGTGAATCGTACGTAATGTGTTGTGGATTTAATAAATTTGCCCAGAAGCTATAGCTTACATATGTACATACATATATGTATGTATGTATAAGATGTATGACGCTGAAATAAACATCAATTTAGTGGATGGAATGCCTTGAAACATTTAACAGCTGCCGGGAATTGGTGATTCAAGCAAGGATCGTGTGTCAACATATTACTTAGGGCCTTTTCACATTACTCGGTACGACATCGGATCGACATTTTTTGCTCGGTATTTTCAGCTTACCGAAACGATTCCGCGTTGCTGTGTTTTTCACACTTGTGGGAATACTTTCGGTGCGTAATCGGCAGAAAATAGGAAAACAAACATCGAAATTTGCAAAACAAAATTTTTAACTTCAACAAATCACTCAATAATAACAATAATATCTTCTAGCGAAAGCGAAGACATTATAACTTGCTACATTTATAGCCGAAACGAGTTTTTTACTGACTTTGTTCTTCTTCTTTTATCACGCCGCAAAAATGTATGCAGTAATTCCTCAAATTTTACTGACCGGTCTTACCGCGTTGCGGTATACCGAAATTAATCCGCTCCGATTTCATGTATGCAACACTAATGTGAAAGTGCCAATTGAAATACATGTGGTCAGTAAGGTTTCGGTATACTTTCGGTAAAAACCAAAAATGTCGATCCGATACCGCACCGAGTAATGTGAAAGCGCTCTTAGTATGAAATAGTGGACAGAATCAGCTGACTTCGAATGTGCAGTTTGCACTCATGACAACATCACTGCAGCAGTTAAGTTCTGTGAATTGAACAAAGCAATATCAATTTTAATATTCAACGAATTAAAATCACGGCCTTTAGGTCATGTATCATCATTCAATAAACAGCTGAGATTGGTATTTGAGAATTTAAGGGCAAAATACCCAGAGAGGTTTATGATTTTTTATAAACAGGTGAATATCGCTTTATCTGACAATATATAACAATCATCACTACAAGTTTACAAGTAGATCAAGTCATTTCACAGACACATTAGTTACCATGACAACGCGGCTATACATGTCGAAACTCGCAACAGAAAGAACTTACTTTTTGTCACCCTTTTCCCTGGAAATGAGCGCAACCGCGTCTAAATTTCGGAATCTTCATACTTTAGCTCACTAACTAGTTGCACTTGGGAATATTACAAGGAAACTTTAATGTCTACAATAAGGTTGCCTGAAACTAGCGGAACCTAGCGGACTCCTTTATAAGTTTGCGAAAACACTGCGCTCAGGACAGCCTCGGGATATTGCTTAACGGAGCCGGTACATTCGGTAAATCAACATCAATTGCAAGTTGTCCCGGTTGTCAGTTGAGTAATTAGAGGATATACCACAGTCTGAAAATAGGCACTATTGTGCCCTCTACCTCATCACATTACCTTCCCAAGTACGGTCTTATTCAAGAATTCAAAAATTGAGGTCGGTTTTAGGTTTGTTATGGGTTGCTCACCGGCTGATGAGAGCCGAGTGTTCTCTGACTTCTTCGAGATATTGCACTGCATTCGAGGAATATGTGTTCAACAGTTTTATCTTCCATGTCACAAAATCGGCATGCACTACTATGTAGAGAAAATTCCAAGTTTATGCATATGGCTTTTGAGTCTTCCACATCTCATCTTGCTTTTCGGCTGTTTAATGCCAGCGCTGTCTCCCAAATAAAGTTACTTCAGCCTGAGTAATTCTCTTATTGTCTATGGTCCAATACCAGTTACCGGAAAAAGTGGCCCCCCACGTGCAATTGAGAAATATCACACACATTTTAACCACATCGAGAGGAACGGATACATACAGGAGCTCGGCCTCTTGCATCCGTTGCGAATACGCACAGCAGTTAAGCCCCCTGCATCCGCAGTACGTTTTATAAATTAATAAACGTGTGAAGCCTTTTAAGGCAGACTGAAGGAAATAATGCGAACACAATGGACTTCGAGCCTGGTGCTCAAGCCACCTCCCGACGGTAGCTTGGCGGTAGTACCAGGGGGTTCGGTACGATGACAGTAGGAGGTTTAGTTCGGGTTAGAGTCGCACACTGACGGGGTAAAAGCTTTCGATGCTCCCTCCTCGTTAAAAAAAACACACACACACACATTTTAACCAATGTAGCGCAAATTGCTCTGCGCTCTCCCACACAATCTCCCTCATAATTTTACCTGAGTCTGTCCTATACTCAGAAAGGATTCAGTTCCAATTGATTTCTCAGCTGCTTCCACTCGGGCGAGTCCGTCCGCTAACTCATTTCCTGTCACTCCTCTATGTCCAGGAACCCATGCCAGAATTATTGAGTTCCTAGCGCCAAGGTCGGTTAGATTTCGCATTAATGGCACCCTGTCTTTGACACATAGTAGTCGTTTAGATTATTTATGCACTCAAGGACTAGCGCGGAGTTAATCTCACACGAGGCTATTGCCTCGACTAATACTTCTGTCTGAAAAATGTTAGCAAAGCGCCCCAGGGGTAAAGACACTCCGGCTCTCGGAACATAAAAGCTGGCGCCCCTGCCCTCTGGCGTTTTGGAGCCGTCAGTTGAGTGGACTTCCTACTGTAGCTGAAGGGGGCGAAAGAGAGTTGCGTAATAATGGCAAAACATCGTTCTGTTGTTATAAATCTTATCGGTGCAGAATCGGCAAAGACATAGTTATTATATAAGGAAATATATATAACTTTAATACTTGGTTTTCTCTCTTACTTAGTTACTAACAATTTCGAAATTTATAAAATTCTTATTAGCCATATTAAAAGCTTTATGCATATTAGCATAAATGGCCACATCTATTATATTTGTATTGCTAAAATAATCCAACGCAACCACATTCGCGGTCAAACTCCAAGGACCCTTCAACCAACTTGTTACTTTTGGATTTAAAACAGCGGCGCGTTCCTTGGCTGTTTCCAACTTATCGTTGTTCTAAAATGGAAAGTGAAGTAGAACAATTTTTGTTTTTAATCCAATTTCGAAAATAAGCACAAGCTTGCTTTACTTACCAACGACTGTTCCATGCTGCGTATAGCTTCAAATATCCAACCTTCATTTTGCACTGGCGAAGAATTCTTTTTGCTAAATAACAAACGCATATAATCCAAAGCCTCGGAGGTATTCATGAATGCCGTGGAGAAACGCTTCCAATTTGGACATAAGATTTTAGATTCTACAAAAGAAGAAAAAAAAAATTATTTTAAAATTTACATATATTATACGCAAGTTGGCAAATATTTTTATAATCTCGCTATTACTTGCCACTTTCTGGGAAGGGCAACTCTTGTACTGGATATAGAATAATTAAATATTTATTAGTTTTTCTTATTTCATCGATGGTAAGTTCATAGCATGGTTTTGCTTCGGCATTGGTCGTTGTATTGCGTTCATAAACAATATCGCCGACTTCTTCATGTAACAAATGCAGCAAAGTGCTGTGACGTTCTGGATGCTTGTAAAACCCTAAGAAAAAGGTGAAAGGAAAACCTTTTTTTAGATGTAAGAAAATTTATTCAATAAAATAGAATAAACCATTTAAATGATTTTGACCGAGTAAAACTGGTGTATAAACAGCAAGTGAGACCAAATTGTTGGTCTGAGAACAAGACACATTCTGTACAGTGGATTGATTTGTCGTCATCTCTTGTCAAATTAGGTTTACAGCAGGGACCCAAACAGTTATAAATTTTAAAATAAAAGTCCTTTCTAATAGAAAAGGAACGGCCCATGCGATTTAGATAAATTTCGTACTTGGTATTTTGGGCAGAAAAGAGTCCAGGTTTAACTTTTATTGTTGGACTTAAAAACAGTTACATGAGACCTATTTTCCAAAAAGTTAGAAAAATAAAAAAGCATACATATTTGATCCTGTAGAGGTCCTAAGAGTCATTTTGATGTCAAAGATCACCTCCAGTTTATTTTATTTTTTTTTCATTTATGTATATACCACAGAAAGAGCAAGAAGTTTCCAGGGGAGGTTTCACTTCGATTTGGGATGGCTAGAGGAGGTAGACTTCCGTCTAGCAATGGCAAATAAACCGTATCGCAAAAAAAAGTGCACCGCACCCTCCCAATATGACGTCTATTTGCAAAACCTTGCTGAAAAAAATTTTAATGCCGCTAAATGTCGCTAAAATCATTTTTTCATATCTGGTATTTAATTTGTAATTCTTATGGCTCGAAAAATTTATTAAAGCTCTCGTAGTTTTGATCCTATTACAAGACATAGATATGATACCAATATTTCTCAGAAATATTAAGGGGTCATCCGTTTTCCCCAAAATCCCGGGACCCGGAAAAAAGTGATGGCATTTTTCCTAAGTTCGCCCCGAAGCCTCTTGCATCCCAAATTTTATGAAAATTGTTAGAGCAGTTTTCGAAATCCAGGGTAAGTTTGTACAAGAATTGCTCGTTTAAAGGTATTAGATAGATTTTTCTCCAGAGGTCAGTACTTTTACACGTAGTTAAGTAATATTTATATTAGGATTTTATTGATCTAGACCGAATAAATGAAATGAAATATACAATGTTATTATTCCGTAGTGATAATATCAAAGAAGAGCAAGTTGAGCTACGAAAGGTTGGTTTTAGTGCAGACTCCGGCAAGATTCTGAAAGAATTTGTATCGGAGAGCTCAGACCGATTTCAGCTACATTGGTTAAAATCTGTGTGCTGTTCTGCCGTGCGGGACGATTTTGCCGGTGCCCGATTTAGTGAATACAAGAATTAAAATATTATTACTCTCTGTCTTTTGGCTAAGACGAATATACACCGATTTAAATCGGAGAAAGAATTTTCATAGTGTGAAGGCCACTTCCGCCTTATTTCTAATTACATATCGTCGCTTGAGAAAACGAATGTCGTATGTTACAAAACATAGTTTCGAGAAAATCGACTTTGAAGTTCAAATTGGAAATTCTCAAAAACTATACAGCAGATTTTTCTGTTATTTTGACCTGCAATTTGCAAAAGTTGGATATCTTTAAAATTATGGAAGATAAACAACTTTTCATTCAGTATGCATTTGTGGTATGTGACGTCTGAGCAGCAATACCTCTTTATAATAGCACATACGACAAAAATTCTTCTGTTTTTCCAAATCGGAATGGTTATGAGGCTCACATTTTTTGAGATATCGACTTGAAATTTGGCAGTTGAATATATTTTGATGATACTTTGATCATTTGTCGGAATCCGCTACATCGGACTAATATAAGATATAGCTCCCATACAACTGATTCTTCAGATATAGCCAAGGGCGTAGCCAGGATTTTATCCAGGGGGGGGGGGGGGGGGGCAAGCACATCAAATATTTGAAGCAGTCAAACATCAATCTGTTTGCGACTAAAATCAAGTGTTGCTGTTCCGCTCTTAAATGTCAAAAATAATACTAATTTGTGAGTGATGACAACGACGAAATGACAACAACAACTGTCAAACAAACTGGTTACCTTCAAAAGGTAGAAAAAAACTACTACTATGTATAAAACAGCTGATCGGGTTGTTGTGTGCAAAATTATTCAAGTCGCTCATTTGGTGAAAACCAAAAGTAAGTTAGCCCCAAATCTGGGCTAACTTAAGTCAAAACTTAATTTTATACTGTTTTCTGACAGAAAATTAATGTAGTACATTACATTTATAATTTAACAATAAATTCTTGTGTTTCACACACACTCAATTAACAAGGAGATGTCACTTTTCATTAAATAATTTGTTATTATTGACAAGAATTTTTTAATAAATAATCTCAGTAAACATTCGGAGTCATAGGTAAAAAAGCAGAAAAGAATCCTAAACTGGAGCGTTCACACTCATTATGAGCTCAGCTTGGAGTCCGAAATGTATGTATTTCTGTTCTTAAGGTGGTCCCCTGATATGAGCCTAATTTCATACATTTTATGAGCCTGAATATGTAGTAAAACCAAAAAATTTTTTTTTGTTTTTGCATTTTCCTTCCCCTGACCCAATTATCTTCATCCTCTCCCTCCATTCGCCCCAGCTTATTCACCTCTTCTCTCATTGGTTGCGTTCAGAAGTCGGAACTGTTGAGCAAAACTGTTGTGTAGATATCACTGAGCGGAAAGGGATATAATTTGCTCCTTCTGAACGAGCTGATACAGAAAATAAACAAACTATTATTATAATTACCTATCCACAACATAATCGGCAATAATTTCGCTGCTTTGAAACATTTTTATTACATTCAAAAATTCATAAATATAGGTATTTATATATTTGTACATATGTCAAAGTGGCCGCTGTGGTGCAGTGGGTAGAGTGCTCGCCTGCTATGCCAGAGGTCTTGGGTTCAAACCACAATCCGAGCAAACACCAAACTAATTTTTCTAATTAGTAAAAATCCAATTATTGGGTTTTTTAAGAGCAGCGGTCACCTCTCGGCAGTGGGCGGCATACTCTCCGAGTGTATTTCTGTCATGAAAAAGCTTCTCACAAAAAATGCATTCGCCGTTCGGAGCCGGCATAAAACTGTAGGTCCACCCAATTAGTCGGAAAAACAGAAGGAGCACACCTCGAATTGGGAGAGAAGCTCGGCCATAAAACTCGTCAGAGTTATAATAGCGCCATTGTATTATATTATTATTACATATGTCAAAATCGTAAGCACAACATGTTGTCCGAAGTGAGCATAAAAAATGTATGATGACAAAAAAATGTTGTCTATTTGTATTTTCCTCCGGATGAACTTTAGTGGTACTTTTATACCTACTTCCCATTTTTCGAATTACAATTATCATTTAAAAAAAAAAAACAAGAAAAAAAATTATAAAAAAATTTTTCCTAAGCTCATACATATTTCACACATGTCTGTGATTCATATCCGACTCCAAATTATGAGTGCTCTGAGAATGTTTGTTGGGATAATAAATTCATGCCAAAACGAATTGACGGTTGCCACTGAAAACTTCAAAATTAATAAAAACGAACTTACCTCCCAGAGTTGTATTGGATTTTTATTCGATTAAAAATTCAATTAATTAGTAATGGATCCATTAATAATTAAACTTCTGTATGGAAAATCGAGCTTCATTATCAACTTAATGAAATAATGGGTCATATTAATAAAAGCCAAGCATTTGCTTTTGCTTAAGATTTCAGACCTTTTACTCAAATTTTGAAATTTGGTTCATACAAATTAATGTCAAATTTCCGAAATCTTGAGTAAAAGCATTTGCTTGGTTTTTATTAATACGGCCCAATGTGGATAATTACTCCATTAATCGCCTGTGTGAAATCAGTATTAGCTTTAGTCACGCTGGTGAAACCGGGCCTTAGATTCTGCTTATCAATGCTAATGCTAAAATATTTAGTGAACTGTAGACACGAATTGAAACAAATCTCAGTGTTTTATTTTGACATGTAAATTTCTGTACTATTCTCTGATGCCATTATAATATTAAGCACTAGCGAGGGGGGCAGCTGCCCCCCCCCCCCCCCCCCCCCTCTGCCCCTACCTGCCTACGCCCTTGGATATAGCTGTTTTCGGGTATAACTTCTTCATTTGGGGATATAAGCATATGAAACTTTGATGTATTTATACGCATATGGACCTAATAAATGTCACCGAAATTTGTCAATATCGGACCACTATTACATATAGCTGCCATACCACCGATTGTTCAGATATGGGCATTTTCGGATATAACTTCTCCATTTAAACAGCTAAGGGCATGAAACTTGAAAAATTAAAAGATTAGGTCCGATTTAGTTAATCTGCATCAAAAACTAGAAATCATCGATTTTCACATACGACACTCGTTTTCTCAGGCGACGATATATAAGCGCATACACAGAGCCAAAAAGTTCACCTACAATCAAAGAGACTGCCACCTAAAAAAGCTATTTGGCCGAGGAGAGGGAGAGGGGACAAAATTGAAGAAATTTTTGCTAGAAATTCTTCTGGATTTTAGCTTGAATTTCTTCTTAAATTTATTTAAAAGGATATCGTCTGAAAACGAGGAGATAACTTCCTGTTTATTAATTTTTTATGTCATTTTGTAAAAAAAATTAAATTGTTAGAAGAAATCTGCTTGTTTTTAGGAGAAAAATTTTTATAAAGCAAATCAATAAGGACATCCTCTAATTTTTACTTGAACCTTTTTGAATTTATTAAAAAGGAAAACTTTTTATTTTTAAAAGAGCCCTTTTTAATTCAAATTTTGCTTTAAACGTCTTAACATACGTACATACATACATATGTACATATATACTCGTACATACTAGAAGTATGTATAACAGTTATTGCATCAGCCACGTTTTATGCGTGCAATAACATGTTCAAGAAATTAAAAGGGAGAACTTTTTATTTTTAAAAGAGCTCTTATGTATTTCCTCCGTTCGTCAATTTCACTACGACTTTGCACATTTCTACAATTCTGAAACGATTAATGAAGCACTTGGTATAAAGAGTTTATTATGTCCATCTGCACTTATATGAAATGAAATGTTGCCCTTTGTCTGAATAAGTCCTAGGAAAATACTAGTTGACTAATTATGTTTTCCGATGAAAACCAAGATTCTCTTCTTAATAATATTAACCAGGATTTCTTCTTAATTTTACAGGTTATCTGCTAAATTTATGTGAAAAGGTTTCCATATTTATTCTAGGAGTCATCTTCTTAGTTTTATATAAGACGTTTTCATCTTCGTTTTATAGGTTATCCATTAAATTTTACTGAAAATGATTTCATCTAAAATCCACGGGTTATCTTCTTAATAATATTGAAAAGGTTTTCATATTAGTTTTACAGTATATCTACTTAGTTTTATTAAAATGAGATATCCAGTCATAATAAGACGGGCATCTTATTGGAGAGAAAGCGTAGAGAAATCCGCTAAATTTTGTTCTGATTTACAGGGCATTTTAGGTGGTCTTTTGGCTCTGTGTATGAGGCGTGGAAAAATGCACGCTTACCCTATAAATCAAGATACCATCAAATCGTTAGTAAGCACTTACCAATGGGAAACGAACTGAAGTCAAGTATAACCACTTCATGTGACATTTTAACGAAACGCTTTACATCTCTTAAAACACCCTTTAATGGCTGTACGAATTTGTTTTCGTTCACAATAAAAAAGTTATCCGCATTATCTGTCTCGTAGACATTGACCATTCTATCGAAGCTGTAAAGGGAAAAGAAAAGGTTTATTAATTGTTTCATTACACACACAAAGTGTCCTCTTCTCCTTCAATTCTCTCTTTTTCATTTTTTTTATTATTTCCTTCCACAACTCTTTAGTTTGCTTAATACTTTATCTCCTTCTGAATTGACATTCAGACGGAAAAAAGTCACACTTCCTTATTTGTGTCCATCTTTTCTTGTTACACCCTTCGTTTTTTTTTTTTGAAGCCCTGCGGTTTTATTATTACGTCAATTACATTCTCGAACTCTAAGGTATGTTATGAGTATGGGAGAACAGGGATAGTGGTGGATACAACCATAGTGGTTTAATTAATGCTCACCCAATACTGAAATCCAAATAACGCATGCCAAAGACCAATTGCGACCAAACATCCAAACGTTGCGCAATCACATAATCCTTTATCAGCACCGATTTGGTTTTAGTTAAATTAGTGGCGTAAGCAGCCGAGGCGTGTGTACCTAAAATGGAAATTTATGAATATCAAAGCGCACTTACATACACGCATATATCTGTCAAAAACCCAAAATTACCTGGTATAAAAAGATCCTTCAACGGCATTTGTGCTATATGCTCCAATTTGGACATCCAATTCGGTTGTATTTTCAAACATTCCACTGTCAGCAATTCACTACCATTAAAACTTGCCACATAATAGGGTAGACAATTGCCTTTCGGATATTCAATTGGCACCACATTCACATCTGCGCTATTCCAACCGCGTGGAAAACGTATCTTGCCAATTTTCACATCAGTCAATACTTTTCCCGATGAATTGCTGATGCGTGTGATACGTGCCTCCGGCTGAATGTATGAGGTGGCAGGATTTTCACTAAAAATACCAATCCATTCGGGATGATTATAACATTCGGGACCCCAATTTACTTCAAGATTTGCATCATGTAACGATTTGCCATCCAGCGCTATAGTCAGATAGATGGGACAGGCTGTTGATGGGTGGGAGAGCGGTAGGTGATTTTATTGCAATTAGTAATTTCTTTTGCTGTTTTTGAAACAGTTTAAAACCACTTACCTCGCACGAATAACGGCAATTGGATGCAAATGAAAATCAAAAACCTTGAAAAATACATTTTAGCGTTTGTTGTTTCAATGCGTAACGCTAAACTTGAACTTAAATACCAAATTGATTTTAATGTCGCTCAATGCTCGAGGCGCTTAAGCTGGTGTTTTCTGAATCTATCTCGACTTAATGCTTACTGTATCTGCTGTAACTTGCTATTAAGCTGATCTTAGTTAGATGTAAGAGCAGCACTTATACAGGGTAGTCAACAAATTTCACGCTGTATTTCGGACTCATATCGGGCTCCACTATTATATGTAGTACGAGAATGTTTGCTGCCATAAATTAAATTAGTATTGCTAACATCATTTGGTTTTCTTCAATCATCCTGTATTTTCAATTAAGTTCCGCGTGTATCTTACGTTTTTATTAAATTTAACTAGAAGTTATTGCACAAGAACAATTTTAAATTTGACACAGGCATAGAGTGTAACTAAATAAAATCACTTATATTTGATAGTTAGATGAGAGCTAATCTCAAGCTTACTATATGCTCAAAGTTATGTAAAAGATTTATCAGAGACATGTTATGGTGAGAGAGATTCAACAGATTAAGCTTGCGCTGAATTGGCTGTTGATAGTTTTGAATCTGAAGCACAAGCCGTGTTAAAATTTATGTCCAAAAATATACTTTAACTTAATATTAATATCCACAGACTTAAAGCTAGTTTTAATCTGATAGTTTTGGCGGAGAAGGAAATTTCTTTGAACATTAGTTCACCGTGAGTTAAAGCGCAGGGTTTACTGGCAAAAATTGGGCCGGGGATCCGCAGTACCGAACAATGCAATTCACCTCTACACCGATGGATTTAAGCTTAATGCTAGGCTGGGAGCAGGAGTCAGGGGGGGGGGGGGGGGTGCTATAAATATCATTTCCCTTAACTGATAACTGTAGTGTCTTCCAGGCGGAGGTAGCAGCGATACAGAAGGCGGTTGAATTCTTGAAAGCAAGGAAAAGCAAAGTTAAAGACGTTTACATCTTCTCAGACAGCTAGGCTGCACTGAAAACGTTTGGGACTGTCTGATGTAATTGCAGAACTGTGGAAAATTGCCGCAGATCTCTAAATGAGATAGCTGAGAAATTTGCCATTGTTTGGGTGCCTAGACACTGCAACATACATATCTACCGCGAAACAGCAGCATAAATTGCTAGAGTGGGCACAAGATCTGAGCTTGCACTAATGGCAGAGCTAATAACAGATCATATACTGCTTGGGAAGCATACAGAAACGATGAATGCTCCATATTACCCTATAGGGCTTTTGATGCTGAAGAGGCAGTAAAACACTTGCTGTGTGATTACCCAGCACTAGGAAGGCGACTACTGAAACATTTAAAAGCCTACCAATTTAGGGATCTAGGCAATCTAGCATCTGTGGTATTTAGGAAAATTTGTACACTGAGAAAAGAATCAACCAAAAATTGGTTAATAGTAATAATATAATACAATGGCGCTTTTTTATAACTCTGACGAGTTTTATGGCCGAGCTTCTCTCCCAATTGGAGTTGTGCTCCTTTTTGTTTTTCCTACTAATTGGGTGGACCTACAGTTTTATGCCGGCTCCGAACGGCGAATGCATTTTTGTGAGAAGCTTTTTCATGGCAGAAATACACTCGTAGGGTATGCCGCCCACTGCCGAGAGGTGACCGCTGCTCTTAAAAAACCCAATAATTGGATTTTACTAATTAGAAAAATTTTTTGGTGTTTGCTCGGACTGGGATTTGAATCCGAGACCTCTGGCATAGCAGGCGAGCACTCTACCCACTACACCACAGCGGCCACGTTAATAGTACTATTTTTATATTACAAAGGAAATCAACCAGAGTTTTGTTTAAAATGAAATTTCTGATTTTATTCAGTGTTTCGTTTTAGAAACAAAAAAGAAATATCCTAAAATGGTTCATATCGACGCTTCCAAACAATACTGTACTAACTCGACTTAGTACATTTTCGCGTTTTTGGCATTTTCAAGTATTACGTGTCTTAATTTAGATGCTGTCTAATTTTGGTATCAATCGGACAATCCAATCAAAAGTTATAAGAAAAAGTGTACATATAATGCAATTCGAGATTTTTACAGAATAAAAACTTTGAGAGCTTGCCATGAAAAACCACGTAGCAAATTTTATATAAAGCGTACCCTAACTTTGATATTGTCGAGTTTTGGTGTTGATCGTTCCATCCAAACAGAAGTTACAAGTGAAAATATACTTAGCATACAACTGAAGTTTCATATCGAGTTTAAACTTTGAGAGCTTCTCCTGCAAAACACAGTTTTCAGACTTAGTACAGTTTGTTTGGAAGCGTCGATATGGAATAAGATTGAGTTCAGTTAAATATTTCATTTCATTTTCATAGTTCATTTTTTTTATTTTGATTTTAATATAAAACAAGTAAGGAAGCCTAGGTTCGAGTGGAATCGAACATTAGATACTGAGCTGTATGCTTTAATTGTTTGTTTGCGTTTGATGGAAACACGGTGTACTTTATATAAAGCGAGTGCTGCATAAAGTGGGCGTAGCCACGCCCATTTTCAAAATTTTTATCAGTCATCCAACTAAGCATATGAATATTATTCTTTGTGCAAAATTTCATTCCTTTATGACTTCTAGTTTCAAAGATGTCACGTTACAAATTCCCAAAGGGTGTTCCAGAAATATCTTTGTTAAAAAGTAGGCGTGGTCATAAGCCGATTTCAATAAATTTTTGCGTGTCTACTAACACAAGTTATAAAAGTGTATAAACCAAGTTTCGTCGAGTTATGGGCTCCGAAATCTCGTAGATTCCTTTGTCTAAAAAGAGGCGGTGCCACGCACATTTTCCAAAATTTTTCTATTTTTTGTTTCCGGTCTATTGTAGAACTCATGCCACAAAATTTCAATGAATTATCATTATATTTGAAAAAGATATCACTTAAAATGTTTTTATTAGGCCACTTTATAATACCCATATATAAAAGTGGGCGTGGTCGTCAACCGATTTTGGCAATTTTTCGTCCAAACATTTGCCTAAGTAAGTATATCACGCCTACCAAATTTCATCGATATATCTTCAACGGTTTCTGAGTTATGACTCATAAAACTTTCAATGTTTGCCCCTTAATAAGTGGGCGTGGCACCGCCCATTTTCCAAAATTTCACCATATTTCTTCATAAGGGCCTGAGCTCAATACGTGTGTGAAATTTTATCACTCTAGCTCTATTAGTGCCTGAGATACAAAATTTCCGATTTTTACTATATAGGGGAAGTGGGCGTGGTCATGGTCCGATTTCGCCCATTTTCAATACCATCCGTCCCAGTCTTGATACCAACTTACATTTCAAATTTCATCAAAATATCTCAATTTTTTCGCGAGTTATCGTGCGCACAGACGGACAGACGGACAGACAGACAGATTCTTTTTACATGTGAAAATAGTACTTTTTTCTCTGTGTAAGATTTGTGGAATCCGCACGATGGTTCGAGTAGGTCGAGTAGGGGGGTTTTTGAATGCAATGGTACCTTCGGGGCCTAAGTATGCTAAGTGGAAACTAGCAACCACTGTAACTTAACCTAACCTAACCTAACCATTAACTCTCAGCTTTATTGCGCTCTCACTCTGTTGCTCTTTTCGAAAGCAAACATCTATTCGAAAGCACAAATCTATTCGAAGGCACAATCATATTCTATACTATCTATATAATACTATATGGAACAGAACTCGGAAGCTAACGAGTTTTCTTTCGAATCGAACTACAGAGTGAGAGCCTTTGTTTCTTGCTTTAAAATAACTTACAAAAGGTTTAAAAAGACAGTTAGAGGTTTAAAATGTGCTACGTAAAATTTGTAGCTGAAAATTTTACTGTTGGTGAACGAAGGTGAAAAACTCCTGCGAACTATGGTGAGTACGCCAACAAGCTTGCAAAAAGCAAGCAAAGTATGGAATGCAGTCATTGTAGGTGAATATAAAATCTAATTTAACCAAACATAGCCAACAATTTTTTGCGATACTTTTAAATAATACACTTATTTCTTATTTTCATTATTTTTATTTATAAATAACTATCATCTTACTCATTCAATAAATCTTAATGCAAACATTCACAAAACAAATCATGCTACAAATTAGTATGTTTTAAACTAAGGTCCACAAAAAAAAAATAACTAATCGACTTTGAACTTTATATTAAAATTACGAAAAAAATACATACTTACATATAAATGTAATTACTTAATTATTTAAAGACGTACTTAAAACTTTAATGATAATTTACACAAACATATTCGAGTGAGTGATGCCGGAATCGCAATTTGGCGTTCGGTCGGTCGCGCTTCTGACAAGTGAGTAGAAATGTATGGAAATATATGAAGCAAATCGCATTGTGACCTCAAGCGTTTGATCGTAAAATTTTTGTAATATCGTATATTTATTGCAACCCTGTATAACGCCTGAGTTGAACATTTCTCTACTAAGTCGGGCGTTTGACATTAAATAAATTCGAATTGTTTTCTTTCGATGAAAAATTGTAAAATTTATGAAAAAATTCAACAAAATATGTTAGTGGCAGTGAACATGTTTGCAATCCAACATCTAATATCGAATGTCAGTGTGAAGCGGCTTTGAGGTACGATCAACGCGCGACCGATCTAACGCCAAATTGCGATTCAGGCATGAATATCTATGTACATATTTAAATGAATAAATAAATAAAAATGAATGCAGTAGAGAGTTTAAAACTAATTATAAAACTTAATAAAAAAAAGGAAATTATAGCTTAATAGTTACTTACATGAGTACACATACATATATATACAAATTACATTTAAAGGAATGCAATAGTGTTTTCTTACTTCTTTCTGTATGTATGTACATATGCTTTTCTTTATAACTCGGATTTTCCTATGATTTACAGGTACAAACAATTATATTGAACTAATAATGTTATGCATAAATAATTTATTTTTAAATTACTTAAGTACAATTGGCCTTTAAATTGAAAACTGTTTTGGGAATGTACAGTTTAGCTACATATGTATTTGTTTTGGCAAATTCTTCATGTAGTAACTTTTCTCATTCGATTACAATAACTATATATTTAAATATTTTTTTAAAATTTTGGAGATTTTTTTATTATTAAAAATGAATTAAAATAGTAGTTTTAGGTTCTATATATAATGTGTATGTATGTATGTATGTAGTTCTGTTGAGGTAGTTTTATAATTGTGTTTTAAGTAATTGTTCTGCTTGTTTTGTATTCTGTTGACGAAGAGTAGCCTTATGGATGTTCGCTTGGTTCTTTAATGCCAAAGATGACTATGTCTATTGCTATAAGAATCTTATATCTTTTTTTTTATGAATGTATTTATGATTTTCTTTTGTTCTATTTACTATTTCATTAGAGTTTTCATTGTACTGCTGGTTTAAAATAAGGTAGTTACTTTCAACAAAAATATTTTATTTAAAAGCTTCATTGAGCATTCATATATTTAACATAGTTCAATTAATTAACAGTCTTCATGTTTCCTTTTGTGTGTTATTTTGCGTTTATTAACCATTGTTTTTTTTTTTTTACTTTTTATTTATTTATAAGATTTAATAATTCTTTTGCTACTACTACTTTAATTTTTTTTATTATTTTTTTTATGAGTTTTGGATAGCAGTACTGCAAGAATGCAAAAGTTTTAACCTGGACTAAATATCGAAAATGAAGAGCGAAAATCTACATACAGTAATGTTAGTTAGGGGATTAACAACCTGTCATATAACGTCATATCGTCATAAGTCATAATATTTTGTTTTTGCATTCTAGGCTGTATACATATGTACTAAATAAATACAA
Source organism: Urophora cardui (assembly GCA_960531455.1). Taxonomy (NCBI): domain Eukaryota; kingdom Metazoa; phylum Arthropoda; class Insecta; order Diptera; family Tephritidae; genus Urophora; species Urophora cardui. Next base: position 43,445,951 of record OY482673.1, read on the forward strand.
CTCTGCACGATATGTTTTTGGGTCGTGGTATTTGATCAGCTGTTTTTGTTTACTTCTTCACAGAGTTTCGGGAAAATTTTTTTATAACTATTTCCGTACAATATTTTAATATGACATATGAATTTATGGCACTTTGTGAATCCCCTAAATAATGTTTCTGCAAAAGATACATATTTTTCTTGCGCTTCACTTCAGATACGAAACATTGGCGCTTATGCATAAAAAAACTGAACTCTTTCTTAAGAGACTAAACTCAAACTCAAAATCGCGAGAAACAACCAAATAATTTAAATTTATTGCATAGTTTTATTAATTTTTAATTTTGTTATGATAAAAATCAAATTTGTCTAGTAAAATCAAGCAATTTGAATAATTTTTATGCATGAAAAATGCAAATTTAACGAAAAAAATGAGTATGATTTTTATGCATTAGGCCCATTGTGAGAAGAGAATATTCTTTTTGCAGCACGTGTATTAGAAACTATTTTTTTTTTGTATTAGAAACTATTTTTTTTTTGTTTTAGCATGAGCTCATGAGCTATTTAGTAGTATCTTCTATAATTAATTAAGATTATTCGTGAAACTATTGGACGGATATTTTCAGTTTTGCACCTACATATGTACAACTTTAAGCCCGCCCGAATCATTTGTGTATCCCAGTAGGAGCTTGAGTTGAGTAAATGATGGCTTGTAAGAATATTGAAAGTCAAACTACATACGTAGGTAAGTGCTAAATGGGTTTTGGGGAAGTAACAATTTAGCCGCTATACAGGCACAGTATAATGATCAAGGTAATTTTCGAAAAATTTATTTAGAATTAGACTTACATATGTATGTATGTATGTATGTACATATGCATATATTGACCTAACTGTACCAATTGTGAACACATATAAACTGATAAGTGATTTTATATGTATGTCTATGTTTAAAGTTATTTGAACGCCCCTGGCAGTTAATTTATGTAAATATTTATGAATTTATTTCTATGAACAAAGTGCATCAAGTTCCTAAGTTACACATAGTTTACAAAGCCAAATCATCGCTTATATCTCTCAGGCCTTGATAAGTGCATTTTCATACAAATTTTGACAATCTGATAAATGTATCTATAACTTAACATTTTTACAAGGCTTTATCTATTTATATCAGTGATTATGACACTACTAACACTTTCACATATTGTGCATGTGTTTGTTGAAAGCACAAAAAGCTCTTGGCTACACCCAAAAGAAACAGGAAATTAAAATTTTTAAATTGGAAATGGATATTATTGTTATTATTAATATTAACTACACAAAAAATCACAAACAAAAAAAATAAAAAAATGAAGCATATAACTAAGTTCGAGTTTCATCTGAAACTTCTGTCAAAATCCATACAAAAAAAATAAAAAATTGTTCGTGAAACATGCGTGAAATTTCACAGATATTTCACGATAAAGTTGTACTGAGTTCCTGCCGTGAAAACGTTGCGCAACATACCAGCAACATTTTTCACGCCAATTTAAATAGACAATGTGCCATATTAATAAACTCCAAGCAAATGCTTTTACTCAAAATTTCAGTAATTTGACATTAATTTGTATGAACCGAATTTCAAAATTTGAGTCTGAAATCTTAAGCAAAAGCAAATGCTTGGCTCAAGGCAAATTCATTATGGTAATGGCAGGGCGAACCCGGCAAAATTGGCCTCGTTTCCCTTCAGGGCCGTGCGCAGGAATTAGCCTTGGGGGGGGGGTTTTAATTTTGGTTTGCATTCGCATACATTTTTCGCTAAGATAAACATATTTGCTGAAACAAATATCCAGACCCATACATAGGGTTGCCAGACGTACTGATTTGATCAGTACAATACTGATTTTTCGTACCCCGTACTGATGGTTTTAAAAACCTTAAGAAATACTGATTTTTTGGATTTTGTACTGATTTGTACTGATTTTTAGCCGACAATAAAAAAAATCATTTTATCACCCTGCGATATTACTCGACGACCAACGTGTAATTGTTGTTGTGCACTCCGACGAGTGAGGGAAATTTCGGACATCGATCAAATTTGCTGGGTGAAACAAGCACCCGAGGCTTCGGGGTAATATTGTGTTATGTTGTGTATGTGCGCTCTAATCATCGATTTAAGCGTAACCACCTCTCATCGATGACGAAAATGTGTCCGAATTTCATCTGTGGGTTTGCTCGTAAGCATAACCACGGCATAACCATGAAATGATTAAGAAGGAGGAAGCAACGCGAACGTTAAATGTCATAGAAACATGATCGACAGTTAACGACACGGAAACAAGAAATAAATGCCAGTAATAAAGACGATTTTCTCCGCATATATTGCTTTTTTTTGGAAGGCAATGTACTGATTTTTTCGGGAAGGGTATCTGGCAACCCTACCCATACATCATAAATTTAAATGTTCTCTAACTTTTCTGAAACTCATTATGATTCATCAAAATCTAGTTAACCAGGTCCTAAATAGTACAATTTACAGTACTTGTTAATTGAAACTGCTCACTGTTTTCACAAAATGAACATTTTTTGTTATCAGTACAATTTTTTTTAAAATGCCAAACGAACATATGCTACACAACTTTGTAATTTCGGAAAGCTCCAAGTGCAATTCAAAGTGCCGAACTTATGTATTGGCCAACCTTATTTTTTGCAACTTTCACCAATTTCTTCTTCCGTAAAATTATTGTAACTAATTTTGTCAAAAATTATGAGTCAATATTCAATGCAAAATTTATAAACTGTATTTTGAAAATTTTTGCAAAATCATTGCAACTTACACGGAAAGAATTTTTTACTAGAATCAGTGCCGAGACAAGAAAAATTAGACTTGATTTTGAACTTAGAAAATAATTTCTTAATATCAAGAAAATCCAAGAAAATTGGATTTTAAATAAATAAGTAAACATTTTCTTGCTTCAAGTGAAATCGGATTTTAAATAAATAAGAAAAAGTTTTCTCACTTCAAGCAAAAATGGACTTTAAATAAATAAGAAATAATTTACTTACGGTAAGTGTTTTTTTCTTGTTTTTAGGAATAAATAATTAAGAAATAATTTTTTTGTTGCAAGTAAAACTTTGCTTATACGAGCTTAAGTAAATAAGAAAATATTAAATATGTAATCAAGTAAAAATTTTCTAAAAATATTAAAAACGTAAAAAATAAGGAAAATGAAAACTAATCATAAGGGATTAGAAAACCATAATTAGTCAACTAGTACTTATTTTCCTAGGACTTGTTCACTGAAATGATAACATTTCAATTAATATAAATGAAGATGCAAATAGTGAACTCCTTATACCAAATGCTTCACTAACAATCTGAGAATTGCAGAAATATTCAGAAATATGCAAAGCGGATGGCAAATGAAAAAAAAAAAATACGTGTTACTTTGGAAATGCAAATTCAGCAAGAAATATTTTACTTCGCTCAATAAAACGTTTTCTTATTTATTTAAAATTTTTGTTTGCTGTAGTTTGATGATATGCTCAAAGAACTTTGGCGTTCAAATTGAGCAAGAAATATTTTACTTCGCTGTTGTTTTCTTATTTATTTTCAATTTTTTTTTTGCTGTAGTTTGTTGTTCCAATTCATCGAAACACAATTTTCTTAAATTCTTCTTGATATTAGCAAGAAGATTTTCTTCATTTAAGTAAATTTAAGAAAAGATGTTCTTATTTATTTAAACATTTTTTTTTAACACTTTTTTTCTATAGATTTTGTTAGTGTTCTTGAATAAGAAAATAATTGTCTCATTTTTGGAAAACTCAATTTCTTATTTCCAGTAATAATTAAGTAAATTTTTCTTATTTCCCTAAAAATTTTCTAAATTGAGTTCAAGAAAGTATTTTTTTGATTCAAGTATACAAATTTCTTTCCGTGTAGATTTGATCATGGGGGGGGTTTTAACCCCCAAAACCCCCCCCGTGCGCACGGCCCTGTTTCCCTTTAAGTTTTTGTTCATCACAATGTCAAACTCAATGTCAAATTTTTCTTTGTTTGACATTCTTCTGTATTCTTCCCATTACCATATGAATGAATTTGCCTTGGCTTGGCTTTTATCAATATGACGCAATGCCATTTATTTTCGAGTGAAAAGCGACATTTGTTGAAATTGGCATTTATATTTTGCACAAAAATTTTTTTATTGGCCAAAAGTTGCGATGCTGCAAATTTTTTTCTTTACATTTGCTCATTTTTGTTTTGGCATTTATTCTCATTTGAGAAAAAAATGTCTTGAAACATTTCACGGCAAAATAAATGCATGTTGCCGGCGAAATTTCACGGCTGTGAACTTAGGCTTAAGCGCAAAAAATACAAAATTATGATTCCTATTAAAAAAAAAAAACACCCACAGCACACAATCATTTACACAACCTGCTAGCTCAACAGCTCAATGCTGACTGAACAAAAATTTGCAAACACGCAGAATTTCTTCGCGTGTATGCGAAGAGCTTTGTAGTGTCGGTGTGAGGCTGTCGCTGTGAAAGCTAGAAAAAGCTCAAGCAAGCGTGCATAGGCTGTGATAATCACTGATGTACATGTATTCCCTCATTATTTTTTCTGCAATACAAATTTCTTTTGCTGATTATGATTCATAACTAATATGTATTATTATAGCATTTTCAAGTCAAGTGAAACTTTTTTCAAGTCAAGTGAAACCTTTTTCAAATTAAGTGAAACCTTTTTCAAATAAAATGAAATCTTTTTCAATTTAAGTGAAACTTTTTTCATTTAAAATGAAACTTTTTTCATTTCAAATGAAACTTTTATAATTTCAAATGAAACCTTTTTCAAATTGAATGAAACCTTGTTTAGTTAATACAATAATATTCTTATATGAATTTTTTGAACACGGCTTTTTTTCGAAAGTTAACAATTCAAAATATTTTACACAATTTGCACTCTAAGCTAGCAATATGTATACAAGTTCGACATCACCTCAGAACTTTTTGCATTTCAATGTTTTTGTTGTTTTATTGTTTGTATCCCAGCAAACATTCGGACTCATATAAGGGTCAGTAAACATTTCTTAAGCTTATATACCACATAAGCCGCTGTGGTGCTGTGGGTAGAGTGCTCGCCTGCTATGCCAGAAGTCTCGGGTTCAAACCACAGACCGAGCAAACACCAAAAAAAATTTATAATTAGTAAAAATCCAATTATTGGGTTTTTTAAGAGCAGCAGTCTCTCGGCAGTGGGTGGCATACCCTCCAAATGTATTCCTGCCATGAAAAAGCTTCTCACAAAAAATGCATTCGCCGTTCGGAGCCGGCATAAAACTGTAGGTCCACCCAATTGGTAGGAAAAACAAAAGGAGCACACCTCGAACTGGGAGAGAAGCTCGGCCATAAAACTCGTCAGAGTTATAATAGCGCCATTGTATTATATTATTATTATTTTATACCACATATGTCACACCTATATATTTCGGACTCATATCAGACTCCAAATTATGAGAATTTCAAGAATGTTTGCTGGGCTGAAAGAGTTTGATCTACTTAATTTTAGTACATATATAAATATATCATGTACATATATAAAAATAATGAAACCAATAACAAACTAAACAATTCAATTGTTGTTGCGATTATTTTGCAAATATATATATATATATAGGTACATATCTGTGGTCACAAGCAATAACCGCTTAAGTCGACTTAGGAAGATTTCGAGTTATATATACCACGTTATTCTTCTTTTAAAACTCTCTATTTCTGTAAAACCCCCATGCTTATAACTTAATGCAGTCAAAAGATATAAATAAAAACATTTAGGCTTAACTTAGAATAGAGGTATTTTAAACTTGCTATAACAGCGAAAGTAGATTTATAAATTTAATCAAATTTCTTCATGACATTTTGTTTTATTTACAAAATTTGATCGTAACAGTGTGAATGGCTCACTGATTTTGCGTCCATAGTTTTTAACTGACTTTTATGATTTGTTAAGAAACGCTTTCGAATATAAAAATCAATTTATCTCGAAATCATTTTTTAAGACTTAAGCGATTATTGCAAATTGCCACAGATATATATTGTTGCACATAGTTACCACTACTAACATTCAAAGTTCAATAACTTTCGATGTGTAAAAGCCGTGTACAAAAAATTTATATAAGAATGTTATTGTACTAACTAAACAAGGTTTCATATAATTTGAAAAAAGTTTCATTTGAAATAAAAAAAGTTTCATTTGAAATGAAAAAGGTTTCATTTGAAATGAAAAAAGTTTCACTTAAATTGAAAAAGGTTTCATTTTATTTGAAAAAGGTTTCACTTAATTTGAAAAAGGTTTCACTTGACTTGAAAAAAGTTTCACTTGACTTGAAAAAGGTTTCATTTGACCTGAAAATGCTATAAACAGAATTATATTTGTTAAAATTAAAGCATGATATCGGACTCTTGGAAGACTACAAAAAATTCTAAATAATTAGATTAAAAGTTAAATTAATAGTACATAATATGTATAGAAAGCTCGAATAGTAACATTAAAAGCTAAGTCAACGATCGGCATACAAGAGCACAATTGCGCGTAAGTACATATTTTTTCAAAAGCTGCCTTAATTACAAATAATTTCATTCTCAAACTAAAACTTAAATTGAACTTGTACTATATTTTGCTTGCTTATTCAACTAATATTTACAGTTAGCCTAACTAATAATAATTTTAAATATATATATACATATACACATAGCTAGACACATGCAACTCTGTTCAGATCACACAATACAAGAAGGAATTCCCTTAAAAAATAACTAAATACGAGTACAGACTAATAAATACCACACGTACATATTTACATTTCCAATCAGCTCACTTGCTGTGTCAGCAAATTCACCAACTCCGTGCGATCCATATTACTCAGAGTTTGCATGTCCAAGCCCAGCGCAGTTGCTACCGCCTCGATATTCAAACCGAACGAAGCGAGCAGCTCGAGAAAACGCACCTCCTCGCCGGTTATCGGATTGGTGACCATCGGACAGGAGTGATTACATTGCGGCCAACTGCAGCGTTCCAGCAAACGGAGCGAGCATTTTTCCGGCACACGTGGCAAACCGCGATTGCCGCGACGGCCAGCCGAGTTGGCGTGGTGCATTTTTTGCTGCGAAGGATTCCATGGTTCAGTGGACATCATCGTTTGTTCGTCGTGTTGTAGTTGAGTCGCCGGTTGTTCGACGCCGATGACGTTGACGGCGTTGAGACCTTTATTCTGTTGCTGTTGTGGTCGGCGTTGTTGCCATTTGCGTCCGATGTTATGGCAATTGCGTAACGGTTTAGTAGCGCCGCCGCCTGCACGATTCTTATGCTCCGCGCCATTGCCATTAAGACGCTTGTTGGGGTTGTTGTTGTTGTTTTGGTGATTGTTCTTTTTCGCTGCGGTGGAGAAGGGTTCGGAATTATTTTCATCGCCGGCGTCGGCGCCGCTGCCGCCGGGTGGGAAATTGTTATTACGCTTTTCGGTGTTGTTGTTGCGTCGGCGTTCGTGTTGATTATTGTTGCGATGGTTGTTGTTGTTGTTGTTGTTGTGCATTTTGTGACGTTTTTGTTGTTGTCGTTGCTGGCGGCGCAGACAGCGCATTACTTGACGTTCGTGCCGCAGACGGCGCCGCTCCTCGCGCATGGCCTTGCTCAATCGGTGCTTTTTGCCAGCGCCATTATGCTTCTTCTTACGCTCTTTCATCCCTGTCCTCAGTTTATGCTGCTTGTTATCTTGCGCCTTTTCGGCATGATTTTGATGTGGATGACGACGCTTGTGAACGCCAACTTGTGTCAAATTCTGTTTATCATCTTGCTTTTGTTTCGGTTCTCTCGCCTCCTCTGCGTTGTGTCTGCGACGACGTGGTCGCGTCGAATGTTCCCAGCAACGCACCGCTGACGGCAATGAAATATCATCAATTTTTATATCAACCCAATCGCGTTTCAAGATGACCGCATGCCCAATGCAAGAGGGCGCAAATACCGCTGTAACATTGTCCAGCGAACTGCGCAGCGCGCCACCCATATCATGTATGTAATTCCATTGTTGTCTGGTCACCGGTGCGCCAACATTATCGGCGCGCATTTGCGCCTCATCGAACAGCCATTGGAAGACGAAGAGCGGCGACCGCAATGTTGGATACAAGCGAAAGCCGAAATAACAGCGCCATGGCTCCGAGGGAAAGCGTTGTGTGCAGGCCTCCGGCAACAAGCCCTGCCATAATTTATAACCCTCTTGTACGGATTCGATCGACGCCACTGCGGACGGTGTGTACGGCTCACGATCTAAAAACCAACCCGAATCGCAAATGCCACGCACCGTCACCATTAAATTGCGTTCATTTTGTAGGAAATGTGTAATGCGATCCAAATTGAGCATAACGCCGAGACCACCAGCCGATGAGCCGACGAGTAGCAACTCAGCGCTTGGTACGCGACCCAAACCAAGCGGTATAAGTTCGGCGATGACTTGTCGTAAGATTATGGCGCCCATAAAACGCCAATCGTCCTTGCCGGTGATTTTTGAACGCGTGCCGGACCACGAATCGCTGCTGCAGTAGGGCACCAGCACGTGGTTGGCATTGTGCCAATAGGGATTCTCTGCAGGCAGTGGGGAGAGTATGCCACCAGCTGCAAAGAGAGCACAAAAAATAGAAAAATTAATGTATATCCTAAAATTGAAATCAATCTCAATCATACGCACCATCTCTGGTATCCGGCCATTGCGCCGAAGTCATCAAATGCCGCAAGCGCAACCAACGTTGTCGACATGTACGCTCATCATAGCAATGCCAGCCGCCCTCGAGAAAAACAATCCATTTCTTCGAATTGGGATTCTTGCGCAAATAGAAACCAGCGCGTGAACCATCATTACACACAGCCGAGGCATTGTTGAGAAAGACAAGCTTAAGCGCGCGTCGATTTTCCATGCTCGCAGCCACCGGTTTTATAGCATTTTCCCAAATCAATTCCAATGAATTTTTACCATCATCATCATAGGCTGACATCGTCGCCAATCCTCCGGCTCGGTTTGTATCTGTGTTGTTGTTTTTGTTGTTGTGCGGCGTATAGACAGCAGAAGAGTATGTGACATTAGCGCCAAGTAGCGCGGCAGCTGCGGGTGATGCTGCAGCTGAGACTGCCGCTGACGCTGACGCCAACTCCACCGCGCGATGTCTGTATGAGCGTGAGCGTGATCGTGATCGTGCCAGCGCTGGTGTTGGTAAAATGGCAGCAAAGCAAAGTAATACAAGTGTGAAATGCATGATAAGTGCTTTGTGGACTTTAATGCTATGCGCCGCAGAAAAGTATGCAAGTCGGCGGCATGTGCAAGTGCTAAGCGTTGTTGTGGAACGCGTTTGTTCGCTGTTATCTGTATGATGATGATCGATGTGATCACTATGATCGTTGCGCCTGAATGTAGACTGCAGTGTGTTAGATCGTGTTGCTTCTGGCACTTGCTGGTAGAGCGATCATAAAAAAGAGAAAGAAAAACGGGAAAATGAGTACATATAAAAGATTGTTGCAAATTGGAAAGATCATAAATTTGTTTAAGAGAGTGAGAAAACGTACCAAATTAGTGTTTTTAAGAGTAAGAAGAGGTGCTCGTAAGAGCGTAAAAGGCAGAGAAGTGGTATTTAGCGTGCAGCCATCATTCAACAAAATTCGTAATGAATGAATATTGCCGGCGGCTGGCATTCAAAGGCCATCACAGCAGCAAACATACATACTTGTGTACCTTTGTTTGTGCATATGTACCATATACATACATAGGTACGCGCGTAAAACTTTTTATAGACACAATTTTTATGGACACTTGTTTTTAACGTAAACAATTGCTATTTATTGTCTGGCTGTATTATATGTATTTCGGGTCATACATGTATGTATTTATGTTGCTGTACAAACAAGGTGCCTTAAAAGTCATTAACCTCCCTTCGGAAGATGATATATACAAGTGTTTAGGTTAGGTTATGTTGGCCAAGATCCAGTGATCCCTCACATAGACCATACATATATGTATGAATGTATGTACATACGTGTGGCCCTTGTGTTGCCAACAGCGTATTGGAGGCGTTATGTTAATCTTGGAATACATAACTTCGCAAGTTTTAATATTTTGTGTATTTTCCGATCCAAAGTGCCTTCCAGGGACGAGAAGTGTGCAGAAACCAAGGCAACTAACGCTGAGTCGGCCAAAAGCTGGACATTGACAGAGAGAATGTTGCCTTTGTGTATCAGTGCCTGATCTCTTTGAGCTCTATGCCCGGCTTTGACTAACTCGTCCATCGTCTCATTTCCCTCAATTCTCTGGTGTCGGGGAGTGGATGGAATGGAATGGAATTGTGGTAGGCCGGGAAAAACTTGTAATTAAGGATTTAGAAAGGATCAGGATCTAGGGAAAAGGATGGAATATTGGAATCAGGGTTCCTCTGAAAACTTTACAGATTCTTTAATATATCTGAGAAGCTTGGCGAGTGGTAGAGATAATGTGCATCCGCCATTCGCAATACATCCCAGCCGATAATGCGCAATCTTAGTCTAGCGAAGAAAATGATCTGTGCCGTCGTTGTCCCCTTCCAGACAAGATAAGCATAGTGAGCTCACGATGATGCCTTTGGTGACCATGTACCTACTGTCCCCATGGATTGTGTCCTGTAATCACCCCCACAAGCACCCGAAGCTCGCCCCTCCTCTGCTTGAGGAGGAAGTTTGCTACATACCTCCCTGTTAGGCGTTTTCAGAAAGCACTTTGTAGTTTTACAGGAATCTGTAGTGCTGCAAAGGAACTTTTCATGGAAGTGTTAGTGAATTAAAAAGCTCTACATAGTTTATTCTAGTGTATGCGATTGCGTTTAGAACATCTATATATGTATGTATATAAGGATGAAGTTTCCCTGCAAAAAGTGAGACCACGTAATATGCTAGTACAGGACCAGGTTACGTGGTGACAATTACTAGTTACAGAGATGGTCCAAATATATGAAAAAATATGGTTACATTAACATTGCGATGTCGTTGGACATGACCACCCCTGTTTCACCACTGCATAACAAAGGACTATATAAAAAATCACCCCATTTGGGCCATAGACTAGTCTGCTTACAGTGGACCACATTTTAAACTACATCCCAATACCCTAGACCGAGTCAAATTGCCCACCAATCATGAATTAGTTGGCGACGAACGACAATTTACATTCGATGTGGTCCGATCCAGCATAACATGTAACCAAGTCTGTGACCACGTCCCCTCAGACCTACTTTAAAGCCCCGTCCCATTGGACTACCTGGTCCTCAAATTTTTGAAGGGTTGTTTGTCCCCTATGCACACCGAAACTACCTGACCAATCACATTCAAATGTCGACACTATGGTCACCTGGTATTAGATTAGATTTAAGCCCACATTTAATTCTTGTATCTCAACCCCTTCTCAAGATATACATACCTAGGCCAACATATGGACCCAGATGACCCGAAAAACTTTTGAGCCTTATTTGTATCAAATTAAAGATATCAATCAGATCCTCAATATAGAGCTCATTCCTATCCAATTTTTCAGTCGCTTCTTCAGATACGGACCCGGATAGCCCCCAAATATTTTTGCGCAATATTGTTATCAAATTAAAGGTGCTGATCAGGGGTTCAATCTACATATATTTCACGCTACACGGATATTTCAATCGATTCCCGAGATTGAGGCCGAAACATGAAACCGAATGGCGCCCAAATATTTTTGCGCAATGTTGGTACAAAAATATATTTAGTAGTAATCAGAGCTCCTAACTAATGCAACTAATTTTATTTCGATAGCTAAACCTAATCTAAAATGATATAGACCCGAATGGCCATGGGAAGTTGTTGATAAGGATCGCGAGAGGGGAGAGAGAGAGAGTAGTATAGGGGGAGGAAGAGAGAGCGGAAACCGGAGACGCAGAGTGGTAGGGAGGGTGATAGGGAAGGGAGTGGCTGAGTGTGGTTTGTCGCTGCGAAGTGGGACGGGTACTTGCTAGTTATGGTATAAAAGCGATGTTGGGTAGACTTGATGTATGTAAGTATATCTAGAAAACTTGTGCAGCACCTTGTTTTATGTAAGTAAGTACGTTCAAGTACATACATATGTACATCTTTATGTATTCGTGCTAAGGTACTCTCCAAGTAGGTACTTAGTACATATTGTTATTGTTGTTCTTTTTCGCCTTTAAGCGCTAAGTATGTATGTATTTCTTTTCGCTTTTATTTTTACATGATTGTTTCTTGTACGTACGTATGTATATCTGTTTGTGCACTTAATTTTTCCATCTGTGTCCGCTTTGGCGGCGGAAAAACTGGCTTTGATCAAAAATGCGAGCAAGAAGCTCTGCACGAGCGATAAGATCAAAGCATTTTACCGCCACTTTTAAAAATAAAAAGAAATATGTACCTATACACATACAACAAAGACACAAGAAACAACAAACAACAAAGCCAAAAACAGCAATAATAATTATAATAAAATTAATAATAACAATAAACAGCAGCAATAACAATAAAAAGAAAACAATTATTACAGCAACAACAAAACAATTATTACAGCAACAACAAAACAGTTATAACAACAACAACAACAACAATATTACAATTATTACAACAACAACAAATGCAATAATAATAACAGCATTGGACAAAAGCAATATCAACACCGTAATAATAATAACCATCAACACAAAAGCAATTACAAACAAATAAATAAAGGAATTGTAAGAGGGGGAAAATATAAAAAAATTAAAATAAAAAAATAGCAGTGAAATGTGAATTTTTGTTGTTGTTGTTACTCTTTTCCTTCATTTACCAGATGCTGTTTGTAGTTGCTGTTGCTGTTTGTAGTTTTTGTTGCTGTTTGTAGTATTTGCGCGTTGTTGAAAAACAAGTAATCGAAGACACGACAACAACTTGGGAAACAGCTGGCGGTTAGTGTTAGTGATGTGGAACCCGAGTGGAGTACCATAGTTTTGATCTCAACACCACAGCAGTGACGCTGGAGAGCCAGATCGGTGCTATCCACCCCCAGGTAGCATCTCCATCTAAACCGATGGTTCGAAACTGCACAGCAAAGCAGGCGGCGGAGTCTTTTCACATACTTGAATCTAGAGCTATCTTGCAGGTTACCAGATCACCACAGCGTTGTCCAGGCTGAGGTTTCAGCAATGGTGGAAGCTGTTGAACGTGTAGGGCACAAACCTATCGATAAGGATGTATTCAGCTTCAGCGACAGCCAAACAGAAATTAAGTCTCTTGGTTCCCACTCGTTCCACTATGAACTGTCGCCAATCTCTACAGGAGAGATGGTCAAACAGACATGTTTGCACCTCGTTTGAATCCCGGAAGACAAAGATATCGCCGGTAATTGTAAGACAGATGAACTTGCAAGGCAGGGAACTATCTAGCAGGTTCTTTCTGACAAAGAACGACGAATAGGTATGCCATTTGCCACGCGAAAGCTAATGATTAAACTGCACATTTATGAACTAGCAAGTGATAGGTGACAACAGAACCCAGCATGTCCTACATCAAAGCCAAATCTTGGCTAAAATGGCATCATAAGGGATCTCGTCAAATATGCACGCTAAGAAGAGAGTAAATCTCTAGCCTAGTGGAGCTGCTCACATGTCACTGCCTCATTGGAAAACATGCAGATGGCCTACCTACCGCAGATGTTGCAAGGGTGAAGAGGGAGAGACGATCGCATACCTCAGCTGCCACTGCACGGCTCTTAATGGTGCCAGATGGCATTTTTTCGGAACTCCTTTCCTGGATAGTCTATGCAGAGTTGCAGACATCGAAATAAAAGGCCTGTTTAACTTAAAAATGTTGTTAAACTGCTTTAGAAAAGAGGAGTAATCTGTTTTCTCGTGGTATCACAGCAGGCCTCTACATTGGATTATATGTGCAGTTATTGCGGTAAACAATCCAACCTAACCTAACCTAACCTAGATTAGAATTAATTAAGTTACAAAATTGCGTGGCTCCTCCCATGTTAACCCGGAATACCTCCGAAACTTTTTGAGCAGGAATTATGCATAGACAAGTATTCATTATGATTCCTAGGTCGAGTTCCCAAATATGGGTGAAAGTGTGGACGCGGATGACCCCTTAATATTTGTAAACAATATTGCAAATGAAAGGTGTTGAGCTGAGCTAGGGATAAGGGATAGGGATATGGATATGGATATGGATATGGATATGGATATGGATATGGATATGGATATGGATATGGATATGGATATGGATATGGATATGGATGGGAGCGTGTCATTATTCCGTATTACAAAATTCTGGGTGACAAAATTCTGTAAATTGCAAAAAAATTCTGCTTGAACAAAATTCTGCTTTTTTAGAATTCTGCTTTTTAAAATTCTGTTTTTTTAAAATTCTGCTTTTTAAAATTCTGCTTTGTAAAATTCTGCTTTTTCATAATTCTGCATGTTTAATGCGAAAAATTCTGCTTTATTGAAGTTTTGTGATTTTCGTCATACAAGAAGTAACAAAATAAACATTTATTCCATAAATATACATATATGTTTAAGCGATAACAACAAAATGTATTGCAGGGTTGCTTTTCCGCACTGCGGTAACCTTATGGATCAACCTTGTAAGAACCGTTGCAGACAGGTGTGGTGAAATTGTAATTCCTCATTTGTGATAGAAGTTCTCATCTCCAGGTAATATTTGATTGCAAACATATGTACATACCAATGTATAACTGTTGTCAACTATAATTAATGTAGGTACATATGTACATGTGGCCGCTGTGGTGCAGTGTGTAGAGTGCTCGCCTGCTATGCCAGAGGTCTCGGGTTCAAACCCCAGTCCGAGCAAACACCAAAAAAAAAAATTTTTTTCTAATTAGTAAAAATCCAATTATTGGATTTTTTAAGAGCAGCGGTCACCTCTCGGCAGTGGGCGGCATACCCTCCGAGTGTATTTCTGCCATGAAAAAGCTTCTCACAAAAAATGCATTCGCCGTTCGGAGCCGGCATAAAACTGTAGGTCCACCCAATTAGTAGGACAAAACAAAAGGAGCACACCTCGAATTGGGAGAGAAGTTCGGCCTTAAAACACGTCAAAGTTATAATAGCACCATTGTATTATTATTATTATATTACATATGTACATATGTATGTACGAATATTTTAAAAACAAAGGGGGGCATATACTCAAATTGTGTAAAAAGTTTTACTAACTAATAACCATACTTAAATTAGACAATGAATATCCCACAATGTTCTGTATTACAAAATTCTGTATTAAAATATAATGTTAACTGTTAACATTATATTTTAATACAGAATTTTGTAATACAGAATTTTGTAATACAGAATTTTGTAATACAGAATTTTGAAAACAGAATTTTAGAAAGCAGAATTTTAAAAAAGCAGAATTTTAAAAAAGCAGAATTTTAAAAACCAGAATTTTAAAAAGCAGAATTTTGTCTTTAGAATTTTGTACATACAGAATTTCGACACCAACCCGATATGGATATGGATATGGATATGGATATGGATATGGATATGGATATGGATATGGATATGGATATGGATATGGATATGGATATGGATACGGATATGGATATGGATATGGATATGGATACGGATACGGATATGGATATGGATATGAAATTAGCGAGATGTAATCCTTTAAGTAGTAAAGTTTCGAAAGTTTCCTTCTATTTTTGTCGTCTATTCAAATAATTAACCAATAATTAACAAATAATTAAAGCAACAATTAACAGTTAACTATAGGCACAAAATATAACACTACAAGCGCAGCGCAGTTATAATAAAATGTCGTCAATGCGACACTTTGAAAAAAAAAAATAATAATAATAATAACATCCGCATTCAAATGTCAATTCAATAGCTAAAGTCAACCATTTAACGCCAATAGTGTTGGACTGCAATACAGGTGTTGTAAAGGGGGCACTTTTAATGTGCTTGTTGATGATACAATTGAAATTGAAAAAAGTACATGAAGCGAAGGCAAGGCAAGGTGTGATGCTTTTACTGCTCCATTGAAGAATGGAAAATGGAAATGCCTGAATACAATGTATAACAAAACTATGCTAAACTGTTGTTGCTGGTAAAGTGCAGTGAAAAAATGAAAAAAAAAACCAAGCGGGCTTTCAGCTGAAAACCATTAAAGTTGGCCAGCTGCTCTTGGTTCAGTTATAGTCGCCGCTGCAGCACAGTAGCCATTCATAATACGAGCAGCGGGAACAACTTACGCTCCAATAACTACAGGATGCGTTGTCGCTGTCATGTGTTGTCTTGAATGAACTGTAGTCTGAAATTGGTCTCTACTAAGTAATATTGTATTTTGACGGACTGACAGCGGCCAGGCTAAGTAACTGACAATAATTGCAGCACGATGATGTTGAAGTTGAAGTAGGCGCGCGCGCGTGAACCATTGGAAACAATGTCGTGCTGCGTTTTGAAATGGACCAACGGACGAATAGCGAGAAAGAGTGGCGACTTGCAACCATAGAATCATACTCGTTTAAGCAACTGGTTGTGCCACAGCCACTTTGTGTTTCATCAATTTCCAGTCAACCAAGCCAACGGCCACATAAATACATACATAATTGTAACTGGCGGCAAAGGTAGTAACTCTACTGTCCAACTGTCATGTCGGCAAAACACTTTGAGGAATCCGGTAATTTATTGATGATGGGGCATGATGATCAAAGGCATGCGCAGCAGCAACGATCGCACAAACAAACGCAAGCCGCACGTAGCCGAAAGCTGCAGCCGAATGCCGAGGAAAAAGGTTGCGCTGACTAAGTTTGTGACTGGCTGGCCGACCCCCTGCAGCTGCTGCTGCCATCGCCGCCGCTTGTTAGCAAGCGCGCAGAGATGCGAAGGTAGACGAAGGCGGTTGCCTTTGATTTCAGCTGCGCGCCGACACCATCGCCGCTGCAGCCGCCTGATGGCGATCTTGCACGTACATTGTATGCAATCGCAGTAGTTACCGTTTTGCCGACGCGACGCATGCCTATTGTGTCAGTTGGGACTGCTTCCGCGAATTGTGCCGATAGCAATGATGCTGATGAAATGAAAATGGGATGCGCGTGCGAAACGCATGCCATGCTCTGGCCAGTCGCATGCGCAGTATGCGCTTGCCCATCCATACATAGAAGCTTCATTCAATCACTTGCTGCGCTGATGGTTAGTTGAATTTGTGGATTATAGGCGCGCATGCTGGCAGATATTGGTTGACCATAGCCTGCCAGTAGCTGACAGTTCGACTGACTGATTGACTGGCAGCTGACGAGGCGAGGACGACACTGGCAAGCTGGACTGCCGTCACTCCATGTGATTTAAACTTTTTGTAATGCAATATCACTCCGATGAGTGCTGCTAAATGCACGATGGTGGCTGTTGTGCTGTGTCAATGTCCGCATTGGCCCGACACCAACGCTGCCGCTTAGCAGTAAATCAAGTATATATGTATCTTCGTATATGATTTTTGCCGCGCTTGAAAATTGCTGCCTTTACTGTTTTGATTGTCTTGGCTGCCGCTTGTTACTGCAGTAATTTGTAGCGCACGTCCAACACGCGCCTTGATTGATATGCCAAAAAGACAGCGATTTTTTTTCTTTGTTCACAAATTTTGTTTGCTTTTTGGCTGGGGGCACAACCACCGTAAGCGCATTGGAATGCAATAGCGTGTATGCGCGTAGAGTGCACGCGATTTGCTGGTTGCCTTCGGCGACAGCACCCAGCTGGTTATTGCACGATATTTGTATGAATATAGGCATGTATTTTTTTATGCACTTATGTATGTATATAGCTCGCTACAATGTAGTTGACCGACGATGCGTCACGCATGCGCTTTTTGTCTGTCTGATGACCTCAATTGGACACAAATTACCCCATGCCGCCAACGCCGCCGCCGACAAAGCGACTTTCAGGTGTTTGTGGGCATATGCGGCGGCGCATTTTTACATGAGCGTTTCATTGATCTTGCGTCCATTATTTATTGTTATTGTTAAAGCTTAAGTCAACAATGCCTGCAACAGGCCACTTGGAAAACTTGGGGCGCCCAAGAATGCACTACGAAATTCTGGTCTATTGGATGGCACTTGATGAAAAGACGTATGCAAAGAAGCTAGAGTATGTACAGAGACACTCTCGTCTATGTACAACAGGAGCGCTACGCACAAGCCCCTCATCAGCGTTTAATAAGATACTCAACCTGTACTCCGCGGATCTTGTAACTGAAAAGATGGCACTAAAGCTTAAAGTAATAGGACAATTTAGACAACGGCCATTTGGGCACAGCAATATACGGGGCTAAACGGCAGTTCACACTACATTACTCCCCAAACCGACCTCAACTGGGGACCACGGATAAAAGGAGAACAGCACGGATGGGAGAAAACAAGGGACTACACAGAGCCAAAAGACCACCTAAAATGCCCTGTAAATCAGAACAAAATTTAGCGGATTTCTCTACGCTTTCTCTCCAATAAGATGCCCGTCTTATTATGACTGGATATCTCATTTTAATAAAACTAAGTAGATATACTGTAAAACTAATATGAAAACCTTTTCAATATTATTAAGAAGATAACCCGTGGATTTAAGATGAAATCATTTTCAGTAAAATTTAATGGATAACCTATAAAACTAAGATGAAAACGTCTTATATAAAACTAAGAAGATGACTCCTAGAATAAATATGGAAACCTTTTCACATAAATTTAACAGATAACCTGTAAAATTAAGAAGAAACCCTGTTTAATATTATTAAGAAGAGAATCTTGATTTTCATCGGAAAACATAATTAGTCAACTAGTATTTTCCTAGGACTTATTCAGACAAAGGGCAACATTTCATTTCATATAAGTGCAGATGGACATAATAAACTCTTTATACCAAGTGCTTCATTAATCGTTTGAGAATTGTAGAAATGTGCAAAGCCGTAGTGAAATTGACGAACGGAGGAAATACATAAGAGCTCTTTTAAAAATAAAAAGTTCTCCCTTTTAAATTCTTGAACATGTAATTGCACGCATAAAACGTGGCTGATGCAATAACTGTTATGCATACTTCTAGTATGTACGAGTATATCCATACATGTACGTACGTTAAGACGTTTATAGCAAAATTTTAATTAATAAGGGCTCTTTTAAAAATAAAAAGTTTTCCTTTTTAATAAATTCAAAAAGGTTCTAACAACAATTAGAGGATGTCCTTATTGATTTGCTTTATAAAAATTTTCTCATAAAAACAAGCAGATTTCTTCTAACAATTTAATTTTTTTGACAAAATGACATAAAAAATTAATAAATAAGAAGTTATCTCCTTTTCAGACGGTATCCTTTTCAATAAATTTAAGAAGAAATTCAAGCTAAAATCTAGAAGATTTTCTAGCAAAAATTTCTTCAATTTTGTCTCCTATCGCTCTCCTTGGCCAAATAGCTGTTTTTAGATGGCAGTCTCTTTGATTACAGGTGAACTTTTTGGCTCTGTGTAGAAACCAATCGCCATACGTTCAACTTATTTACAGACGGATCAAATATGTGCGCATGGGTGGGAGTTGCAATGTTTTCACCGGAGCTTGGGATACAACAGTCCTTTAAACTCTGAAGTAACTTTCAGGCCGAGGTTTATGCTGCCACAAAGGCGACGGAGCTTGCAGCTGAACTAACATCCTCAAACTCTCGTATAAACATTTTTATCAACAGCCAGGCGGCGCGGCAGCGACGACCACACCTACGTATGTGTGTGAATCAGTGCAGGGCAAAGTTACTTGAAAACTATGCGAATAGAAGCGTTACGATCTACTGTTTATCCGGACACCAGAAAATCGGGGGAAATGAGAGGGCGCACGTGTTAGCCAAAGCCGGAGCATCACGAGCGCAACTGAATGTGGAAAACGTTTTCCTGCAGACTGCAGAATGGCGGTGAGCATACTAACAGGGCACTGTCTCACACCATCTCATTAAAAATGGGCTTGGTGCAGAGTAAGGCATGCGCGACATGCAACGAATCCGATACTGCCGGCACTCAGGAACACCTCATCTGTCAATGTCCAGCTTTTGACCGACTTCGACTTATATAGCTACCTTAGTTTCTGCACAAGTATCATTCCTAGAATGAAGACTTGCATTCCAAGATTGACATCATAGGTATAATGCAACAATGCGCTGTTGTCAACACTAAGGCCCGGTTTCACCAACGTGACTAAAGCTAAAACTAAGTTTTGACTTAAGTTAGCCCAGATTCGGGGCTAACTTACTTTTGGGTTTCACCAAATAGTCTAAGAAAATAGTTTTGCAACCAACCTTTTATGGCAAATACTGGGTTTTTTGGTTGTTTTGGTTGTTGTATTTGCTCATTTTTCTGTCATATTCGCTCTTTTGGTTGTTGAATTTGCTAAAGCGACTCAAATTCTTAGTTTATTTTTAGTCAAGACAAAAGCTGACTAACTTGTGACTTAGCTAAGTTGCATGGTGAAACTGAAAACGTAAAAAAATCGGCTTAATTAAGTTGAGACCGGTTGGTGAAACCGGGCCTAAGGACCATATGTGCTATATGTAAGGAATCACTGGTTCTTAGCAAACGTAACCTAACCTAACCCTATTGTTTTTAAATGAGAACTTAGAAAGGCGCGCATATAATACTGTTAAGACTTATGGGGCTAGTGCTTAAGTGGATTTATTGTTGTTGTCAATGTTACTAAAATTTTATGCGTGCAAGCACAACAGAGACGAATTGGAAAGCCTTATATCATGTTCAGACATAAAAATTAATTAAGTCAATTGGGCTTGATTGAATATCTCTAGATTTGGTGTTCAGACATATTTAATTTACTTGGCCCATTTAACAGGTCGGCTCAAGATACATACACACATACACGCCGTGAGCTGAGTATCCAACGCTCGTGACCTAAATGTCAAAACTGCAAGGAGGACGAAATAATTTGACATTCAGCTCACAACTTTTACCAATCGTAAACACGAATGCATGTATAGAATAAGCAGAAATAAAAACAAATTTGATAGGTGATGAAGAAGAACAAGAATTCAGCTGATCTGACGAACCAACCTGTTTAGTGGACACTGACGCTAATGACATTTTTCTGATCATGACATTTCATTTTGCTTATGAAACAAGCTTTTTAACAGGGTTGCATGCAGAATTGTTCTTCATTAAGAACTCATTAACTTCTAATGAAGCATTAACTTAGTAAATTTTTGTATGGTAAATTGAGAATCATTAGGCTTGAAAATTGAATGAAGGCTCTTAATGTTCAATTAAGGTTGTGTCTGAACATAACATTAGTGTGTTTAAAAACTGAAAGTTAGTAAGAGAAAAAACCTCTAAGACATTTAATCTGCTCAGATAAGCATTCCTTTAAGCTCTCACCATAAACATGTAGTATTAATGCCACAAAATCCAACTTCCTGTGCTCAAAGGTGATTATCTGCAACTACTGTTTTTTATTGCATGTAGGCAATTGTACATATGCACATATTTGCTGTATTTAGTAGTTATGTGTGAAAAACAACTCAATTAATTTAGCATTAACACTTAAAAGCAAAGCCGCCTTGTCAATCATTTCTTAAACACACGCCACTACTCTCACACTCATTTCGTAACACAGACTAAGTATGTACAGACTTTGTTTTCATACTACTAAGTCAACGGTTTATGACTGTCTTAAAAAATTAAAAACAAGTACAGAGGTTGTTTAAAACCAATCACTTTAATGCCGCACAACGACTTTGCGATCACTCAAACGCCTATCAAACTGTCACATAACAAAAACGGTATTAAATGCCAAAAATGGAGCTATAAAGCGCACTAAAATGCCGCCTAGTGGACGGAGCAGGAACAGGTGTATTAAAGTAGACAATTAATAAGCAAGCGAGGTGACAATTTAATGCCACAAAAACATAGTTACATACATGTGTATGTATATATTAAGGCAGACAAACTAGTCGGGATTAAGGAGCATTAAACAGAAGTCTAGACAAAGAAAAAAGTATAGAAGAAAAGCAAACAAAAAAGTGTGAAACAAAAGTACTTAAAAAAGTATTACAAAACGTTATTAAAAAGTTTAAACAATCAACACTAAATAGCTAGACTTTGACCTCAAAACACACACAACTAGCTGCATTGCAAATTAAAAAGTTATTAAACATAAAAATTAGAAAATTACAATGAAAAAAATTAAATAAATATGCGCGCATTAAAAAAGATTTTACGTTAATGTGACAAGTAATAAAGTGCTTGAGGCAATGCCGCTATTTACATGCATACATATTTACACAAGCACGTACATACATACATACATACATACGTAAATATGCTTCCAATTAAACGTTATTAATTTTATGATAGATGACGTATCTACATAAATACATACATACATATACGAAGTGATTGAGAGGGTTAATTGCATTAAGTGCGATGACTGCATTAAGCGCCACGTTTGCTAAACACGCTCAATAAAAAACAGAAAAAAAAAACAAAAATCAAAAAATAAAACAAAAAACAAAAAAAAACAAGTTTTATGTAAATTGTGCATGAATGGCAGGTGAAGCGTTTGACTTTGCTGTCGCTGATTTGTTTTTTTTTTTTATACAAATCGTGCATTGACATTTTGACGTAAATAATATTGATTAATATTATATTTGAGATAAAAGGCGGCATGGCAGGATTGGATTAAATTATTAGTTTTTTTTTATTATTCAAGTTTTACATTTAAATTAATAAATTTTATAAGAAGTATTAATTAAAAAATAATTAAAAATAATATTAAATTTATAATTGTTGGGGTAAGTGAAAGTAAAAATTGAATTAAAAATAAAAATTTCGTGCTAAGCACTAAAAACTCTTTCATATTAAATTTAATTATATAAGATTTAATCAAATGAAAGGAATTAAGCGGAATATTTAAATTCATTTCGTTAGGCCGGGTTAGGTTACGTTGGTCGAGATCCAGTGATCCCTCACATAGACAACATATGGCCCTCAGTGTTGCGTGAACAGCGTATTGGAGGCGTTATATTAATCTTTAAACGAAAAACTTCGCAAGTTTTAATATTTTCTGTACTACCGATCAGCAATGCCATCTAGAGAAAAGAAGTATGTAATAAGAAACAAGTCAGCTAAGACGGAGTCTGCCAAAAGCTGTTGTATTTTGGCCAGGTCTGCTTCGTGATATTGCATGTTAACCGAAGAGTGACCAGTTCTTTGTGTTTGTTATGAATGTTTCTTTTGATTGTTAACAGCGTGCAGCTTATCCTGACTTCCCTTTCTAGGTCTGTAGGCGCGCCAGCTTTCGCCAATTCCCCTTTCATCTCATTACCCAAAATGTTCCTATGGTCGAGAACCCAGATGAGCGAGATGGTCACGTGACGTCATGCTGCCAATGCTTTGATCGTAATTTTGCAGCTTTTCACGGTCTTCGAGGATGTTGTAGGAGAGTTAAGCGCCATAAGCGCTGCTTGATGTCTGAGTATACATATATTATATGCGTTTTTTTTTCGGCAAAGTTTCTCAGATCTTCCCTCCGGCCACAGAATATGAAAATAGGACGTTGTAGGATAACTAAGCTAATTTTTGTTTTTTTTTTAGACAAAAAACTGAGTGGGCTACTCCAAAAACAGCGGTTTTTATATTTTACTAGCTGTACCCAGCCAAGCTTTGCTTTGGCCCACTTCCTATTATAGGTACTTGAAGCGAAAAACGGCACACTTGAAAATATGTTGGAAGTATCTAGAAACCGAAATTTAAATTTAGTTTAAAAAAGTGAAGGAAAAAATTGATATTTTCAAAAGTTTGCCCTCTTCATGTTCTTATCCCATTTTTCTTCGTATTAGTCTCCAACTCCCTTTCCCTCTACTTTTCTCTTTCTCTTTCCCTTTCCATTTATTTTTCATTTGCGTTTCCTTTTTCCTTTCCCATCACATTTCCGCTTCTCTTTCTCTATCGCTCTCTCTTACCTCTCCTTTTCTGTTTTTCTCCTTTTTGTTCCCCCCACTTATTCCAAGACAAGGGTCTTACTGTCTCTCTCCCCATCCTCTTCATTCCATTTTTATTATATTCTCCCTCTCCTTTCCCGTCCCTTTGCCTTTCCCAGTCTCATTACTCTTCTCCTTTCCCTAGGAAACTGGGTTTAGCATAATATACGCTGCATTCCACTTCTAATTTGATACCATCATTGCTTAAAAACTCCGTGGCGTCTGAATCGTCTCTTTTACCCATAATTGGGTATCGGGACTAAGAATCACTATGAAAATATCTATATAGCAGACCCGGTCAACACCTTTCATTTTATATCAGTATTGCTCAGAAGCATCAAGGGCTCATCCGGTTCCACTTATTGATCCACAACTGGGAACTTGACCTAGGAACCATAATGGGTACGGTATCTGGAGACTTGACCAAGAAATCGTAATGGGTACGGCTCTAAATGAGAGTCCGCTCAACACCTTTCATTTGGTACCAATATCCCTATGATATATCCCGGTGTTATCCGGGTCCACATATTGACCCATATCTGGGCATCCCACCTAGGAATCGCCATGCGCCGTGATTAAATAACAATATCGCTGAGAAATTATCCGGGGCCATCCGAATCCACATTTTGACCCACATCTGGGGACCTGACCTAGGATTCATAATGAGTTCATCTCTATGAAAGAACCCTACCTTTCAGCTGACACCAATATCTTTGAGAAATTTTCTGGGGAAATCCAGGTCCACGTTCATTTGGTACCAATATCCCTGAGAAATATCCCGGTGCTGACCCACACCTTTCATTTGATACCAATATCGCTGAGAAATTATCCGGGGCCATCCAAATCCACATTTTGACCCATATCTGGAGACCCGACCTAGGAATCACAATGATTACTATTCTATGGTAATTATCTGCTCAACACCTTTCATTTGATACCAATATCGCTCAGAAACATTCGAGGGTCACCCGGTCCACGTTTTGACCCATATCTGGAGACCCGACCTAGGAATCACAATGAGTACTATTCCATGTAAATTCTCTGATCAATACCTTTCATTTGATACCAATATCGCTCAGAAACATTAGAGGGTCATCCGGGTTCACGTTTTGACCCATATCTGGAGACCCGACCTAGGAATCACAATGCGTGCTATTCTATGTAAATTCTCTGCTCAATACCTTTCATTTGATACCAATATCGTCCAAAAATTTTCAGGGGAAAGCCGGATTCACGTTTTGACCTTTTGACCTATATCTCGGGAACCGACTTCCGGATTTGAAAAAACGGCAAGGTACTAAGCTGGTGTGTAAATTTGGTCAAAATCCCTCCACGCGTTTGGGCGAAAGCCGGCGACAAAGAAATGGGCTTGATTTTTATATATATATATATAGATTAATTTTTAATTCCATGATAGGTTTAGATTCATATATGAAAAAAACCACAGAATTAAAAACAAAAAAACAAAAGATACATATTCTCATGTAAAATTAACGGCTTAATCGAATGGTGTACTCAGTTTTTTAGTGCGAGCCATAGGGAAGGTACCAAGATCGCCTAAAGTGGAATTTTATTTTTTTAGTCACGAATTTTCAAGTTTGGACCCTGGTATTTCCAAGATACCTTAAATTTCTTTTTAATCAAAATATACAGGAATCTGCGCAAATTAATGCAGTTTTAAGAAAAGTTTATTTGATCGAAATCGAGCTTTTTTTGCCCAAGCTACTTTGGTTCAATTGAAATATTCCAAAATCATTTTCATATTGAACAACATTTTTTTTGTACATATCGATGTGCTAGTGTACAAACCGGATAAGTGATATTTTGAAAAATGTTCAGGAGAGCAAATTTTGTGTTTAAATAGCAATAACTTGTTAACTGTCACATTTTTTTTCAGTTATAACGATTACGAATAGTTAATTGGAGTATGTAGAATCCAAATGTGCTAAAATTATGTTGATGGCTTCAGTACCTATACGTATCTTTTGTTTTTTTGTTTTTAATTCTGCAGTTTTTTCATATATGAATCTAAACCTATCATGGAATTTAAAAAAAAATCGCTGTTTTTGGAGTAGCCCACTCAGTTTTTTGTCTAAAAGAAAAACAAAAATCAGCTTAGTTATCCTACAACATCCTATTTTCATATTCTGTGGCCGGAGGGGTATGTTAGATCAAAAAAACGCATCTAGTATATATATGTGTACAGGGGCGCGCTCCTTAACAGAAACTCACAAGCCCGTTCTATGCCGTACAACTCCGCTTGAAATATGCTGGACGAAAAGAGAGTGAGATATTTGGTTGCTCGGAGAAAACCCCAGATTTGACAACTGAGTTCATTTTGGACCCTTCTGTGTAGATTGAGATTGTTTCCTTCTTAAGCACACTATCTCTTCTCCATTTCCGTCTTGAGGGCAGCCTCACTTAGAAGCTCCTGTCAATGTACGAAATAAGAAAAAATTACAAACTCAACTCGCCAATTTCTTAAATCAAGAGATACAGATTCAATTCCTAGCAGGTTCATTCATTGAAATGTAAAAAGGAAAGCAGCAATGTAGCTGCTTAAAATATGAACACATAGAACTTATAAATATGTACATATGTGTCTACCAAGTGTTATAAAAGTCACTTTAGCGAAACCAACGCTAATTGGTTTATTACAGTCAACAAAAAAAAAAACAGCAAAGAAATCGCAAACGCGAACTATTGACTCCTTTCGAGGAGAGTTTGCTCGCTCATTCGTTCATTCAAATATTTGTGTGCATTAAAGCAATTAACACGCATTAGTTATGCTTAACGAGCCGAGAAAATACTTAATGTGCAAATGTACATACAAACTCAAGTGATTGCAATAAATTAGCAAGTTTTCTTACATTTTGATTTTACATATATGTACACAAAAGTAGAGAGAGTAAAGCAAGCGGTGCAAAGAAGTTGGTAATTCGAAGGAGGAGGGTAACGAAGTGCTTTGAATACAGCGCTGATCATACGCCATGGTCTACCGAGGATCAACAAAATTCCTTGTTAGACGGAGTTGAAATTCAAAGGCAGTAGAGAGAGTAAGAGAGAGAGGGAGATAGAAAGAGCACGCACCTGCTGAAAAGAAAATGTCTCTTAACCGCATGCCGACGCCTGTATTTTCATAAATTGTTTACGTTCGTTCAGCACCATGATCCAATAATAATGGTCGACGCAGCAGAGAAAGGCTATTTTGTTTTTGTAATAGTAAGCTGTCAAATTATCGTCTTTTGTTTTGATTTTGCCCTCTTGCACGTGTTATTCCTGGAAATAGCTTGTGTGTTCGCTTGTATGTTCGCTGGCGTTTTTTCTGTTTTTGACAGTTTTATCTACGGCCGTTCAACGGTAATCGCCTATTCTCTTTTGGCTGATACGACCATTATTATTGGACCATGTTCAGCACAAAAAAAAAAAAAACAAAAAACAACAACAACAAATCAAAAATCAGTTGTTGGAATTTTGTTTTGATTAGCGCCAACAAGCAAGTGGAATGTCGATATGTACAAAAACACATGCCCCAGCTTTCGCGCTCTCTCTTTCTTTCTACCTCTCTCTTGCTTTCTACTTCTCTCTTTCTCCCTCTCTCACTTGTTATGTTGGCTACGCGATCACCGATCGTTTGGCGTCAATGTCGGCAAACTTCAAAGCTTTGCGATCAAGTTATAGGCAAGCGATGTTGTTGTTGTTGTCGGTGAGTGCTGTCTGTCTTGGGCTTGAGTGCTGTGTACCGGCACCCTTCAAAACGCTGACAACTAATAGTGTAACAGACATACTCATAATTTTTTTTTTGCTGTTAAACGTAATGATGATGATAATGATTGGCATGGCATGGCATATAAAACTTGTAATAAAAGTGAAGAAAAAAAGTGCTTGCGCCGGCGCTAGATAATTGTGACAGCGTTGGCGCTTGATAATGACGGTTTTTTTATAATTTTTTTTTTTATTATTTTTTTTATAATTTTTTGTTTACAATTTTTTTTTATAATTTTTTTTAATAATTTTTTTTATAATTTTTTTTATATTTTTTTTAACTTTTTTCTTTGGTAGATGGTAATTAGTTTTGCAAAATGTATGTTACTACAGCATTGAAATCTTTGCGGCTTTAGAAAAACATGACTGTTGGCTCAGTTTTGATTTACCTACATAATTATTGCTCCATATATACCTATGTATGTAAATCTAAAAACTTGCTGCTATAAAATCGTCATTTGTTATTATAATTTGTTTTTAGTTTTAGTTTTGTTTGTTTTTGTTTTTCTTTTTTTTTTGAAAATTTCCTCTTTTCGCCTTTTCTTTTGATTCAAATTAGTTCTCAATTATCTGCTTTGATTTCATGTAGTAAAATACTGACCGAAGCAAATGCGCTTAATTGTGTTTGAAAATAAGCAAAACGAATCATAAATTTATGTACATATGTACCTACATATGTGTATATCGAAATCGATCAAATCGCCTTTGATGTTCGTACAACAAAAAGAACAAACGCAATTATTTGCGGCGACCCACTGACTCTGTTAGAAATTAATGGAAAACTTGAAAAATAAAAAAAAAAAAAAATAATTTCTATTTTGTTGAAAACAGTAGGGGATAACCGATATTTGAGCCAGGAAGCTAACTTTGTTCTTTGCTTTTCTCAACAGCCAGTTTCAGCGGCTTTTCGTCAAGATGAGTCTATTGACTTTTCGTGAAATATTTATATAATCCTCTCTGAAGTACCATCTCAACTAAATATCACTTAAAACCCACTCTAAACTCCTTTTAATCCTCAAAATGGCCGATCCAATGGGCCTCCGGATCCGCCGGATGACCTCCGTATCTATACCGATGGATCCAAATTGAATGGGTAACATGGGTCGCGGGGATATCATAGCCCAGATGGGAGATAAAACCCTCCTTTAACCTTCCGGATCACTCTAGCGTATTCCAGGCATAGGATGCTGCTATTCCAGAGACGTTGGACTACCTTCGTAAAGGAGCCGTCATGCACAATAATATTTTATACAGTGTATACCTGACAGTCAGGCTGCGCTGAAGGTGATTGTGTCCAGGGCAGTTGAGGATCGCAGCGCAAATCTCTTGACCAGACGGCTACGCAGGCTTCTTTAACAATGTTATGGGTGCCTGAACACTGCATTATACATACATACCAGTCAATGAGATGGCAGACGAACTTGCAAGAGGGGGCAGAGCCGTTGTGTTTTCTTCATATTGGAAGGGTTTGAGAATATCACTCGCTATATGCAAGCTGACTCTTGAGGGATTTTTCCTTGCAGAAGCGGGCGCTAGATGTAAATGCCTTAGCAGCTGAAATTATTCAAGACTATTATGTTCAAATTTGGAAGCGAGACGTACTAGAGGGCTATCTACTTCTAAGGAGGAAGGACCTATCACTTGTTATGCATTACTTGCTACTTTACTATTGGCAGACATGCTGAGAGACTGAGCGTTCCGTTTTATGACTTCTGTAGAAGCTGCAGAGATGAGTAGGAGCCTGAAATTATAAAACTGTGGTTTAAAAGGCTGATATTTCTGGGGTTATCCCACTTTTCTGACCTTATCCCACTTTTCTGACTTCGGTGACTTGGCTGAGATGGAACCTATCAAAGTCTCAAGCTTCGCTGAATCCAGTTTTTGATTCGAGTAGGCGTTTATATTCTCGTGGTATCGCAATGCGAACTTTTGGGTTTAAGTGCGTTGCTGTTGCACCAATAGCCACTATTACCTCACCTAAGCTAAGCTGACCTTTTTTTTTTTAGCCTAAGTGTGTAGATTAAAAAAAAACTTAGTTCAGTTCTTGAGCAATCTTGTCAATACTACTACCCTTCCTACAATCTCTTTTCAACTTTGCTGAAGTTCACTTTAGCGGCATCGCATAATAAAAAACCAACAACAAAAATAAAAATCATTTCAAATCTTCAATCGATTCACGCGGCCGCTTTGATCTTTGCCGCCACTTGGCCACTTGCTTAGGCGATCTCGAGACAGACAGAAAAATCGGTCAGCCAGCCAGCCAAAGAGCCAGCCAAGCAGTCGACAGTTTATAGGCCGCATGCGCCAAATTAATCTCAAAAGTAAAAAAAAAATTAAAATAATAAAAACAAACGAGCACAACAAAAAGCCAACAAAACAACAAAATGAAATCAAAGCAAGAGAGGAAAAAATGAAAGAAAAAAATGAAATGTTCAAAAAATGTACCGAAAAAGTAAAAAAAAAGTAAAATTAAACTTAAGTGAAAATACGCTGATTTTAATTTACTTATTTACTTACTACATCGAGTTTTATATCAAAAAGTCAATAATAAAACTGTAATAAAAAATGTATAGAAATTAAATTAAAATCAATGAGCGAACTGAAATGCGCGCGGCGGCACCAAAAAGCAAACAGCCTACGACTACCATTTTTGTTTTTTTTGTTGTTTTTTATGTTTAATATAATTACTTAATTCAAGCCATAGCTATACATAAAGACAAACAAGTAGATAGATAGATATACATACATACATACAGCCATACTGCTATAAATTTATTTTGTATTTATTATGTATGTATGCATGTATTTGTTATATATTTCAACCAACAACGTTTTCTGATTAAGTGATTAGCGTTGACATTTAAAGCAATTAACATAAATAAGATTTAGGTAGTCTTTGTATATTGGCGCCATAATTGAGCATTCGATTTGAATAATAAAATTGCTACCGAGATTGAGCTGAATTGTACTGCGCTAATGATGATGCTGATTCGATTCGATTTGATTTGATTTGTTGTAGTTGCTGTATAAATATTTATGTAAGTAGTTAGCATATTTAATGAGGTGGAAAGTATGTAAATACCAGGGATTGCAAATAATCGTTATTTTTTAAATTTTGACTCAAAAATCATACTGAAGGAGAAATGCTGAACGCAAAAGAAGTACACAGATGTAATCACCGTAACGCAGGCTACCTTTAGGTCCATTAACTTTTATTTTTTCAATTTTTATAAAAAAATTGATTTTTAATCATGATTTTCTGAGTTTTATTTTCTGCTTAGAAAATATAAATTATTTTTTGAATTTTATTTTTCGCTTAAAAAATAAAAGTTATTTTTTGAATTTTATTTTTAGCTTAAAAAATAAAAGTTGTTTTTAGAGTTTTATTTTTCCCTCAGAAAATAAAGTTATTTTTTGAGTTTTATTTTTCGCTTAGAAAATAAAAGTTATTTTTTGAGTTTTATTTTTCGATCAGAAAATAAAAGTAATTTTTTGAGTTTTACTTATCGATCAGAAAATAAAAGTTATTTTTTGAATTTTATTTTCCGCTTAAAAAATAAAAGTTGTTTTTAGAGTTTTATTTTTCCCTCAGAAAATAAAGTTATTTTTTGAGTTTTATTTTTCGCTTAGAAAATAAAAGTTATTTTTTGAGTTTTATTTTTCGAT
The DNA here is from genome assembly GCA_960531455.1 of Urophora cardui. Taxonomy (NCBI): domain Eukaryota; kingdom Metazoa; phylum Arthropoda; class Insecta; order Diptera; family Tephritidae; genus Urophora; species Urophora cardui. The sequence continues at coordinate 43,477,392 of OY482673.1, forward strand.
CAGAAAATAAAAGTAATTTTTTGAGTTTTACTTATCGATCAGAAAATAAAAGTTATTTTTTTAATTTTATTTTTCGCTTAAAAAATAAAAGTTATTTTTTGAGTTTTATTTTTCGCTTAAAAAATAAAAGTTGTTTTTAGAGTTTTATTTTTGGATCAGAAAATAAACGTTATTTCTTGAGTTTTATTTTTCGATCAGAAAATAAAAGTAATCTTTTGAGTTTTACTTATCGATCAGAAAATAAAAGTTATTTTTTGAGTTTTATTTTTCGATCAGAAAATAAAAGTAATTTTTTGAGTTTTACTTATCGATCAGAAAATAAAAGTTATTTTTTGAATTTTATTTTCCGCTTAAAAAATAAAAGTTGTTTTTAGAGTTTTATTTTTCCCTCAGAAAATAAAGTTATTTTTTGAGTTTTATTTTTCGCTTAGAAAATAAAAGTTATTTTTTGAGTTTTATTTTTCGATCAGAAAATAAAAGTAATTTTTTGAGTTTTACTTATCGATCAGAAAATAAAAGTTATTTTTTGAGTTTTATTTTTCGATCAGAAAATAAAAGTTATTTTTTGAGTTTTATTTTTCGCTTAGAAAATAAAAGTTATTTTTTGAGTTTTAATTATCGATTAGAAAATAAAAGTTATTTTTTGAGTTTTATTTTTCGATCAGAAAATAAAAGTTATTTTCTGAGTTTTATCTTAATGCTCAGAGAATAAAAGTTTCTTCAGTTTAATTTTAGCTGCAGCTGTCGATTTTGCCACATTTACACGTAGGTAAAGTTTATAAATAAAAAAAATAAAAAAATAACTTTTATTTTCTGATCGAAAAATAAAACTAAAAAAAAAACTTTTATTTTCTGATCGAAAAATAAAACTCAAAAAATAACTTTTATTATCTGAGGGAAAAATAAACCTCAACAAATAACATTTATTTTGTGAGCAGAAAATAAAACTCAGCAAATAATGATTAAAAATCAATTTTTTGGATATAACTCATAACCGTTACAGTCCCTGGTAAATACTCTTCAGCAAATCGCGCTAGTTCAAAGCTAGCGCTGTACTGGCTACATAAGGAGACAAAGTTGCTACTCGATCTATCCCAGCGCAAAGCTTTTCACTGACTTTTTTTGCCTTCTTCTGCAGAGCTTTAGAACAAGGGTGCAGACCCAAATCGAATAATGAAGTCACTCAACAACAGCATCATAATTTTTCCAACAACAACTTTCCCAGAATGACATAATTGAACACCGAAAATAGTGTCAGCACGGAAATCTAACGAAGAATCAGTTATGCCTTGTCAACAAGTGCTACTTTGGACTAACTAGGCAATTGAGAAGTAAAGTTCTCTCTTGACACTCTACAGTACGATCATCTTTTCAGTTCTCAAATACGGCGCAGAAGCATGGACGAAGTCAATATCAGAGGAGATGGCACTTGGGGTATTTGAGAGAAAATTTCTTCGGAAGATTTATGGATCTTTGCGCGTTAGCGATGGCGGGTATCGACGGAGATTTAATTATGAGCTGTAAGGGCTTTACGCAGACATGGACATCGGGGTCAGCGAATAAAAATCCAACGGCTGCGTTGGGCAGATCATGTCGTTAGAATGTATGAAGCTGCTTCAGCTATGCAAGTATTTCTATCGAAACCCGCTAATGGAAACAGAATAGGGAAACCTTTACTGCGTTTGTAAGATCAGGTAAGGACTGACTCGCACTCCTTTGGTATTTCGAACTGGCGCCAGGCAATACGTAACAGAAACGAATGGCACGCTTTATTGGACTCGGTAAAAATCGTCTAGACGGTTACGCGCCAATTATAGAGAAGAAGAAGAATAATAATAATAAGAAGAAGAAGAAAAATATGAAGAAGAAGAATAAAGAAAGAAAAAAAAAGCCTATTCACCGTATGCAAATGAACCAGCGCGGCAGCATCCTACTCTGCGGCGCTTTAACAAGTAATTTAAATATTTCGGTAATCGTTCAATTAAGGCGGCTTTAATCGGCTCAACTACTAAATACTGTTGTTGTTGTTGTTGTTACTAAGATGGCGTAAGAGACAAGGCGCCGGTTGCAATTTGAATTATGGAAATAATATGAAAATGAAGTGCCGGTCCCCAGGCTATATACATACATTGTAGTCGAACTTATATACATACATACATATCTTCGATCTCCTGCCAGAAACACGAATGTGAAATTTTTTCTAAGTGCGATGCCTGCTCTTTATCAGGTATATATTGATATAATAACAATTAATATTTGTATATATGATTATGTACATACAAGTATATATTATGTATGTATGTTTACACAAGAATTTATACCAATATTAATTGTTATTACATCAATATATACCCGATAAAGAGCAGACATCGTATTTAGAAAAAATTTCACATTCGTGTTTCTGGCAGAAGACCGACGATATGTATGTATGTAAATGGGTGCCAATGCTGATGAATAATATGTAAGTGGCAAATTTCTCAAAACAACAAGCGCATACCTACATATCTCTTATATATTTTCATGGAATTTGCACCTGTTTGTGACATCGCGTAAATAATAGTGAATGTTTATATAAAAAAAGGGAACAGGTTATTACTTTGTTGCTGCTTTTTTTTGTTGTTGTCATATCAACATTGGCGGCGCGTGTTGTGGTCACTTATGAAGAAAAATAAATAAAAATAAAATTAATAATAGGAGACATTAACAAAAACAACAACAACAACAAGGAGAATATCCACTGCCAACTTAGTAGAAAAATTGCACTTTTTACTTTGTTGCGGCATCGGCGCTTTATTAGTTGTCATAATTGCTCTAGCTGTCCTGTGGCTGCGGGACTGTGGTTGTAGATACATATCCATGTTTTTGTCTTATTTTAGACGTCTGCAAGTTGTCGCGCATGCGCAGAGCGTACAACTTTTCAATTCCACATACATATGTATCTACAAAAATGTGTTAAGAAAATTCTAGCAGGAAAAATTTGCACTGCGACTCTTTTGGCGCTTTCGCTCTTCTGCTCAATGACGGCGACGGCAATTGAAGAAGATAATATTGAAATGAGCTTTAATATATCCCAATATGTATGTATGTATGTAGATTACTGCTTGATTTGAAATTCCCATGCCTGATTTAATAAAAATTTCAAACCAATTCAACTGAGCCATGATATACATAGGTATACATACATACCTTTGAAAAAGATTCATAAGCCTAAGCTGACGTTTTAGTACTTAATTTTCTGTTATGCGCTCATATCTCAAAACGGAGAGAGAGAGGCAATTGAGTTTTATAAGCAAACATGGGGAAAGAGAGCACAGTGTGTGGCGAGCGTAAAAAATTGCGTACTGATGAAGGAAAGATTGCCGCTTAGAAAAAATACATATTCAGTGTATTTTCAAAATTTAAGTTTCACAGAAGGCCGTATTATCAGGAATAATCTAAGCCTTATTTCCCATGGCGAATAATTATTATTATAAGTTATATAGACACCACATAAAGCCTTATAATAAGGAATTATCTTAGTATTGTTCCCATGGCGAAGAGCCTTTGGGAATAAGGTTTCCTATCAGAGAGAGAGAGAGAGAGAGAGCGGTCTTTAAAGCCTGATGACTTCAACACAGGAAAATCAGCCTTATTATAAATAAGCCTTCGCCCATACAAATTTTGTCGCTTAGAATTTTGAGGCATTATTTCGTAGCCTTTAAATCTTCTGGAATAGTCCTTAAATAAGGCGTGCATGCGTATCTATTAATTTGCACTGGCTTGTATTATCTATACGAAAAAGCACACGCGCTAATGCGATCGTGTTGTTTTGTTGTTGCCTTGACGGTGGCGGCTTTTAAGCTTTGAAGAAACAACAGATCAAAACAAAATTTACGAAAGAAAAAACGTGAATAAAATGTGGCGCGTACACACAAATACACACATATATACACACATGCTTGCCAACATACAAATTGACGCTTGATTGCACATACTCGTACTACCTACTTATGATTTGCTGCATCTCTCACTGCCTGAATGGCGATGTCGACTACAGGTAATTCGGAAGCAGTTTTGCGTAAGTGGAGGATGCAATACATTTGTACAAGAACAACAAAAAGTCAAGATAATACATACAGACAACAACAAACAAATATTTTCAGTCACGTTCGTGGGCAATGAAAGGCGGCGGCCGCGGCGAGTGCAAGCGGTATTTGTGGCGCGGCGATCGATTTGGTTGTTGTTGTTGCTACTGGTGATTTTTCATTGAAATGTCTAACTACTCTTCTTCTTTCGCCTACTACTTTTACTTCGTCTGCTGCAAATTCTCATGCTTTTCTGTGTCATAAGTATGTAGATATGTATGTAGGTATAAAAAAATGATTCAAGTCAAGCTGAAACTCCTCAATCGTCTCATCTGCAAGCATAATCGAACATCTACCTCTTTTTCCATCCGCTATCGTCTGATCGCATTCATTTATTGTACTTCCACTCTGAGCATACACGGGCAAGGTGAAAAAGGCATCTAGTAACAACAACAACAAACCAACCAACTGTAGCACGATGCTCACCTCTGCTGTGAACGCGCTAAGCCCGTGCCGATTTTCGTTTGATCTTTTGCCGACACTTGGCGGCGGCGACGGCGTCCATGGCGGCAAGTAGCTAAGCACAAGCGAGCAAACAACCAACCAAACCAAACAATAAAAACGACAAAATACATACCTACATATAATCTACCAACAAAAATCTACATATCTTCTTCCAATCGTCTGTCCATACGGTCCATGCGATCGACCAAAGCCGCGGCGGCGCTGACGTTGTACTTTTTCTGTTTTCTGTTTTCTTTCCTTTGACTTCATTTCTTTAATTTGTTTTCTTCAAATACATGTTGTTTTTATTGTTGTTTATTGTGTACAAGTAGTATTTGTATGTATGTTTGTAAGGGTCGGCGAAAACTCTACCACACCATGCCGATACGGGCCAATCCAACTAGTCTCGGTTCATTTTTTTGAAGTTGTTGACTGCTTTTGTTTCTCGTTTTTGTTGTTGTTGTGGCGGCTAAAGTGTTTGGTTTGACTTAGCCATGCTATAAGCTTGACTTTCGTTCAGGTTGTTGATGTTGTTGTTGCATCGTCTGTCTGCCTTTGTATACAATATGTACACACGGCATATTTAGTTCAAGTCTCCGCAAATAGAGGCGGCGACGGGCGACCAAACGATCGAGCAGGGCAGCGCGGCGCGGCATGTTGCATTGATCTTAACTTTGAAAACAGTAGCAACTGCTGTGACGAGCAAAATGACGACGAAGATGTTGACCAAGATGACTGTGTGGATGACGTTGCGTATGTATATATGTATGTGTGTACGATGACCGAAAGCTATTGCATTTGTCAACGCTGAATGTGTGCTGCATTGTGGTTAATTAATGATTTGCATAGCGTCAAAAAAAATTAAAAATATGTAAAATGCACTTAAGTGTAAAGATTTTTTGTTAAGAAAAAATTTGATTGGTTTTTAAAGACTGGTTGAGAATTTTGGTTTCTGGAATATGGAGGAGATAAGCAAACAGGTTGCTTTAAATAAATACTTACGTAGCAAATACCCGCCCTGGTTCACTGAGACGAATCCAAAAGCAGAAATTTCGATAAACGGCAACCAAAGACCGATAAAGCCAGAAGATATATATCGAAGGACCGATAAATCCATAAGACAAATATCCAAACACCGATAAATCCATAAGACGAAAATCCAAAGAACGCTAAAGCCATAAGACAGATATCCAAGGACAGATAAATCCATATGATAGATATCTAAGGACCGATAAATCCGTAAGACAGATATCCAAAGACCGTTAAATCCATAATACAGATATCGAAAGACCGATAAATCCATAAGATAAAAGTCCAAAGACCGCTAAATCCATAAGAAAGATATTCAAAGACCGATACATCCATTAGACAGATATCCAAAGACCTATAAATCTATAAGAAAGATATCCAAAGACCAATAAATCCATAAGACAAAAGTCCAAAGACCGCTAAATCCATAATGCAGATATCCAAGGATCGGTAAATCCATATGATAGATATCTAAAGACCAATAAATCCGTAAGACAGATATGCAAAGACCGTTAAATCCATAATACAGATATCGAAAGACCGATAAATCCATAAGATAGATATCCAAGGACCACTAAATCCATAAGCAATCCATAATACAGATATCGAAAGACCGATAAATCGATAAGACAAAAGGCCAAAGACCGTTAAATCCATAAGAAAGTTATTCAAAGACCGATAAATCCATAAGATAGATATCCAAGGACCACTAAATCCATAAGAAATCCATAATACAGATATCGAAAGGCCTATAAATCCATAAGAAAGATATCCAAGAACCGATAGAGCCATAAGACAGATATGAAAAGACCGATAAATTCATAAGACAGTTATCCAAATACCGATAAATCCACAAGACAGATATACAAAGACCGATAAATCCATAAGACAGATATGCAAGGACCACTAAATCCATAAGAAAGATATCCAAAGACTCATAAATTCATAAGAAAGATATCCAAAGACCGATAAATCCATAAAACAGATATACAAAGACCGATAAATCCATAAGACAGATATGCAAGGACCACTAAATCCATAAGAAAGATATCCAAAGACTGATAAATTCATAAGAAAGATATCGAAAGACCCATAAATCCATAAAACAGATATTCAAAGACCGATAAATCCATAAGACAGATATGCAAGGACCACTAAATCCATAAGAAAGATATCAAAAGACTGATAAATTCATAAGAAAGGTATCCAAAGACCGATAAATCTATAAGAAAGATATCCAAAGGCCGATAAACCCATAAGAGAGATATCCAAAGACCCATAAATCCATAAGAGAGATACGTAAAACCGATAACAGAAACCCAAAACACCAACAACCGAAATACAAAAGACTGCTGCAATTTGTATGGTGAGTACCACGCCCTTGTTTTGAACATTTTTCTAAAATTGTATACATTTAGGCCGTCTCGCCTTATAAGAACAAAAAAAGTCTATCGTCCAGAAAGAATTTCCGTCGTTCCATGATTTGATTATTAAACGGTTTCGGCGGTAAGTCATCTTTAGCATTTGTTTTCGGTCTCAGAGAACGACATCAGAGAACGAAAAAAGATATTGAAGATGGCATATCACCGAAACCGGTTTATAACCAAATCTAACTTGACAAGGGATGAGGGAAATTCGTTCAACAATACATCGCTATGCCACCCTGTCGGAAAAACAAACCACAAAAAAAAGGTTAAAATGGAGATTATTCATCATAAAATTTCACTAGGGGTCTCCTCAGAAAAGACGATAGAAAGCGAAAAACATTTATTCCTCGAAATTTTAAATGTATTTTAGTATGGGATGCACATTTCCAAAAGAATATTTATTTTTAACGACCTTTAATATGCTGGTATAAAAAGGTTAGATTAGGGTCGTAGAAACTAAGTACTGGATGGTAAGCACTCCAACGGGGCACATGGGTTAATATGATTACACAGTAAAAATTATGGGTTTCAAGACAATGACATTGCTGTATTGAACTTTACGATCCGTCGCTAATTGCTGAAGATATGAAGAACGCCATATATATGGGCGACATCTAGCGGCGTACATGTTGTCTCTAATAATCCTCCTTTATCGAAATATATCTCGAAGATCGAAAATAGTTTTATAGAGCCTAAGCTATCGTAGATAAACTGATACTAGTCTCTGCCTCGAACACTTCTACACCATCATAACGAGCGTATGCCGAGCTGCATAATTTATTAGTAAAATGTACTCAGCGCCATCTGTTGGATAAAATATTTTTTGTGCTAAACTTTCACGCTTCAATTTACTGTACTTATAGCATTTGTGTCGGCGGTTAGTCAATCAAAGAAATAACCAAATATGAACGAGACTTAATTATTATAAACTAGGCTTTAATATATATATATAAACTTATTCGTATGTATGACACCGAGCCGAATGGCCGCACGACCACACGACAAACAGAAAACAAACAAACAAACAAACAAACAAACAAAACAAACGAGTCAAAGTCAAACCAATAACCAAGTTCAATAAACAAATATGCATGCATGCATGCGAAGAATGTTACATTTTATGATCGCACGGCAATGCTGCATTGTGCACACAAAAAAAAAAACAAAAAAAAAAAAAAGCTTGCCACATGCTGTCATCGACGCAGTGCAGCCAATCCACACTTTCTTCTACTTTGCGGCAAAGTGTAGTTTAAGTTGAAGTTTTTTGTCTTGGTTGCTTTTTGTTTGCTATGAAATTGATGAGGGCCTGTCCATATTCGAACAGCATTGCACGGACTTTGCACAAAGCGAACTTTAAAACGGTTTGTGTTGGAGCGCTTCAACGGCGGCGCATTGTTGGCGGGGCGGCATGTTGCCAAAGACAGCTAAACATTTTTTTTGGGGTATGCGCATGCGCGTGCGCGCGCTCTCTTCGCTTGTGCTACTTTTTCATTCTGCGGCGACGCGGCGCACAGCGCTTCGTCCCATAGGCAAAATTAATATATAATAATACAATGAAGCTAACATATCACCTGGAATAAATATATAAGTAGAATTTATAATCTCATGCTTTTGTTGCCAATAGAGGTCGTTAAAGTCAGTATAATTTTGAGGCAAAACTGTTTTAAGGTAATACGATTTTTAGTGTGTTACAAAAAAATTGCCAAAAATTCATATTAAATCGGATAACTCTGAAACTGGCCACATTTGCTTACCATTATATGCCCAAATAGCTGAAATAACTTTTGATAAATGATTTATTTCAGAAAGGTGACTAGTTCCATCGAAACATTTGCGACTTTTTTATTGGAGTTCAAAAAATTACTAAAGTTTGATAGAGTCAAACAAAAAAATAAAAAAGAACGACTATTTTTTTATTAGCGAATTTGGTTAACTTTGAAGTGTTCTAGTAGAATCTGTAAAAAAATGGCATTGTTTTTTGCCGGAAATGTGGAAATTGTACGATTTTGTAAAGCCATATTTTAAAAATTTTAAAAAATTTTGCAGCACCTTATATATATGGTATGGAAAAAATTTAGCAAAATTAATGGATGTAGTTATTTTTTCTCTCATGCTATAGGAAAATAGCCTAATTATGCTAAAATATACGGCTTTTATTAATGTGTGACAAATACTAACAAAAAAACATACATGTAATACTAACTTTTTTAGGTGAGACACATAAAATTTTACAAAGTTTGACAAAATTTAAAAAAAAAACAAGAAAAAACGACTATTTTTTTATTTTAATTTTCGATTCTATGCTAGGAGGTCTTGCTACCAAAAAAGAAAAAGTTTCAAAAATTATGCCGGAAATCGCTAATTTAGAACTTTATTTAACATCCCAAAAATTTTATTTTTACATGGAAAAATTTTATAATAAAAAAGTATTTCTGTGTTAACTCTAATAATATTGCGCTTTTAAAAGTTACAATTTGATATGTGCCAAAATTATATTGATATTTTGCAATAAAATAGTGCATTAAACTATAACAACCAACATATTTTCTGAACAAATTTAAGAGTAATTTTCTTTAGAACCATTTGTTGCAATAACTAACGGGAGTAGTCCATCCTTGATTTTAAAAGGATAATTATATATGTTATAGTAAGTTTTTAATGTATTGTGATTACATGTTAATCCAAAAATTACTTTTTGTAAAAAAGGATATATGGGAGGTAGTCATGTCCTTGCACTGAAAAGGACGAAACTTCTCACCTAGTTTATAAACATAATTCTATAAACATACACCAAAATTCATTTCATTCTGTTTGAAATTGAAGTTGAAATCACAATTTTAAAATTAAGTATATATGGGAGGTACTTATATCACATAAAAGAACGAAAGTTATAACCTAGTTTAAAAGCATAATTCTATAAAGATATGCCAAATTTGATGTCATTCTGTTTGAAATTGAAGTTGAAATCACAACTTTAAAATCAAGGACATATGGGAGGTAGTCATGTCCTTGCATCGATTTGGCCAAAACTTCGTTTTTTTCTTATCTCTATTATTTTATGCCTGTACACAAAATTTCATCGTTCTGCGATTACTCCCCTAATTTTGCCGATTCACTATATTGAGACGAAGCACTGTGCGGCGGCCCGTAAAAAGGCCGTCGTCATTTGAATTTAATCGTATTTTATTGTGCAGTCAGCGGTGTGCCTTTTGTAAGCAACTGCTGCGCAACAAAAAAACATTTTCAAAGAATTGGTTACTTATTTACTTATTGTTTTTATTTTAAGTGAAAAATACTTTTTTTTTAGATTTATATGCTTAACTGCTAACTGTGTGTATATTATCTTATTATTGATATGGTAATTTGTGTGTTTTTGGTTTTTGCTCTTTTATTTGTGCACCGATCGCGCTCAATCGTTCTGGACAAGCGCTAAAAACTTGGCTTTCGAATGCAAAGGCGGTAAATTTATTAATTTGACAAGTCAACAGCGGGTGTCAGAGATCAAACGCTGCCGTTCTACATGCATACATATGTACCTGCACTCAAAAAAAAAATTTCTCTCGATCAAAGACATAATTTTCCTTATTTTGAACACGCGTCCCAATACAAAATTTTCTTTGTTTTGTGTAAATTTTCTCAAAAATGTGGAAAAAACATAAAAAAACATTCAAACAAATTCGTTGCCATGGGGATTTGTATGGGAATTTAATTTCTCAAAATTAAAGAAATCAAGTCTTCAAAACAAGGAAAGTTGGGAATGGAATGGCGCTTAAAGAATTTTTCATTATTTTAATGTATGAATTTTTTCAAAACAATTATATGAAACCATGGTAACGCATGTAACAACAATATTTTATAAACCTTTTAACATGTTTTAAGGAAAATTTACTCAAAACAAAGAAAGTAGTGTTCAAAATAGGTAAACAATTTCTTTGACCCCTCCATATATTTTTTTTCTCTCAGTGTGAGTAAGCAAAGCGTATACTTAAGTACACTCAAAAAAAAAAAAACAAAAAAAACAAAAACTTACTCAGAAAAGTGGTAAAGATTCGGCGCTAAAGACATATTTTTATTGCTTTTAATTTAACTTAATTTTCTTTAAAGCATGGTCTTTAGTCCGAGATTTAAAGAAAATTGCACATCAAAACAATGAAAATATGTCTTTAGCGCTGAATCATTCCCACTTTTCCATAATTGGAATAAGTTGTTTTTTTTTTTTTCAGTGTTTATATATATATATGTAAATGCATTAAGCACATACGCTGCTGTGAAGCAATTAATTGAAAGGAGGGAAATGTATTTCGTGCGTTTTGTTTGGGCTGCGAGCGAGTGATTTATGTAGATACCTACATATATACATATACTCTGAAAAAAATACCCGTAGTTAAACCAACAACTTTCGGCTGTTGAATCTCCGTCTTTGATTCAACAGCAAAAGTATTTGTTTTTACAGCAAAGTTTTTGATCCAACAATTTATTCAAAAACGGGCGTTGTTGATTCAAAAACTTGCTTGTCTTTAAAAAATTTTTTGTGAGAAAATATTTTTTTGTGAGAAAACAAACAAAAAAAAAAAATAATGATGGGGGGAAGATGAAGAGAAAAATCCAAAAAAAAGTTTATTTTTGGCAACAATTTTCTCCCCGTTGTTGATTTAAAGGCAAAAGTATTTGACCCAACAGTTTCCGTTGTAAACAACACTAATGAGAACAAATTTTTTTAAATTTTGTTTTTACAATAATTCAAATAATTCATGGATTCCTTTTTAGGAAATGGAAGTATAAATAGGTTACTACAATTCAATATAATGTTGAATGTTCCACTATGTGATGATTGGATAGAATTTCAGGTTGATGTCATGGTTCGAATCCGGAGGAGAATATAAAATAAAGAAGAGAAATCAGAATAAGAAATAAAGATAGCAACCAGTGAATGATAAGAAGGAGAGAAGAATAGGAGAACAAGCGGAGGCTACATATTTGCAGTTGGGACCCGGGCGGAGACAAGATGAAGAGGAAAATGCAAACAAAGATTTATTTTTAGGTGAAAATTTTTACCAACAATCTCCATTATTGACTTAAATCAACAACGCTCGCACCTTTGAAACAACAACGGAGCGTTGTTGGGCACATTTCAACTGCGGAAAGTAGTTGATTTAACAGCGAAAGTCTTTATATTTACAACGTTTTTTTTTTTTTTTCAGAGTATGTTTTTTTTTTTTTTACATATGTATGTATGTGTGTATGCATGATAAATTAAATTATTAAGTATTATTAATTAAGTTACGGCAAATGTTTATGATAAATGACATACAACATGGAGGTTAGCAAGTGTTAGGAATAATTCGCCTTTGATTAGAATGTTCGCTTTAATAGAGTTGTTCAAATTTTTTTTTGTAAATTAAATTATTACGCAATAAAAAGTAAAAAAAAAGGAAAAAGAATATTTTTACATGCCAATATGTGTGTACTAAATGAGAATAAAGATTTAATAAAATGCAGCTAATGCATTATTATTGTTCCAAAAAGCTTGCAACTCTTGAATATAAAAAACTATTCCGAGAAGTTCATTGTGGATAAGTTTTTATATATAGAAACTATGCCCTGAACTACGAAGCTAATATAAAAACAAATCCTTCAGCTTTCTAACGTTTTATTAATTCGAGGAATTCATGCTCTAGTATTCCCTCTCCATTGTTTTGAAACGAATATTCAGCCACCTCTGCTTTTGAGGCAGCGAATATTTTTGCTATTATTTTCTACTTTAATTTTATTTTAGACATTGATACGAGTGTGAATTGGATAAAGTCCTACTTGAAAATTTGGTGCTGTCGTTAAAGTTGACAACACGTTACCAGATACTTTTATTGCTTCCAGTGGAGTACTCCAGCGAAGCGTACTTGGGCTCTTGCTCTGCATTTTATTAATAAATGATATTGTTAATCGTTTCTCCTCCTTCAAATTTCTACTATATAATAAAGAATCCGCGTAACACTCACATGCTTCAAAGTGAGCTAAACAATCTTCACTCTTGGTGGGAGAGAAATTCCTTGTCGCTGAACATTAAGAAATGCTATAATGTTACTTATAGTAAACGTAATACGGTAACTCAATCTTCCTATCATTTCTCCAATAAGTATCTACCTACCCTACTGTCTTTCCAAGAAATTAAGGTCCTTGTTGTAATTTTCGACAGAAAATTTACCTTTACTAGTCATATTAACGTTATCGTTTCCAAGTCGTACTCATATTCAACACTAGCCCTTGTGCGAAGGAATAGTTCTGAGTTTTCTAAAATTACTTTACGCTCTAACATTACTTTTTTACTGCCCTTGTCAGATCCAGGCTAGAGTATGCCTCTTTCATATCATAGCATGAGTGCTACTTCAACTGCATTGTGGGAATTTAAAAGACTTTCCTGTATTTTACTCTACGTTCTCTAAACTTCCACCAAGCCATCTTTACTAATTTTTCAAGGTGCAATTTAAAATCGTTTGATAGTTGTAGAGCGATGTTGTCACTCTCATTCGTTTTTGATAGCATAAGTGGGACCATTGATTGTGCCTCCTTACTCGTATTATACATAGAAATCTGCGGCATTACAACATGTTCTGCAATGGATCAGTCAAAACTGTGTATGCACTAATTTTTCCTATCACTAGAGCCTTACTATGACTCCTCTAAGTTTATAAGCAAAGTTTTAATTATTATAAAAGAAAAATAAAAATCAAAAAATAATTATTATTGAAAGAAACATATTTTTAAAGTCTTTCCATAATAGTTATTTCTGAGATATTTTTTTGTAATTATTATGAATGAGAAATTTTGTTTTATATCTTCAAAGACTTTTATATTGAGACAAATGTGAAAAAAGTCTTTGAGTAATTATAATCCGTAACAAATTGTTTTTTAAGTCTTCAAAGACTTTTTCATTGAGACTAATTTCAAAAATATCTTTAAGTAATTATTTTGAGTAACAAATTTATTTTTTATATCTTCGATAAAAATCTTTCATACAATTTCAAATTGGAAATTTGCTTGAATTATTAAATTAAATAAATTAAAATAAAAAATTTGCTCTTCTGAACGTCCCTACACTTTATTCGCTGCTTATGTTTAATCATACAATAATATGTAAATATGTACATATGTATGTGCATAAGTTAGAAACGAATTATAGTAGGAAAGAAACTAGCAACAAATTTATATCAGATGTCCAAGGCAGGGAATGGCTCAGCGGTTGGAACTGTAGTTATTGTACTACAAAGGGCGCAAGTTCGCGTCTTGGCAGAAGTAAAAGTAACCTCATGAGTAGGGCATGGAAATCTATGCAAATACATGTTTTTCTTAGATTTAGGTAGAACAAAATAAATAAACAATCTTTGCGAATCGTGAAATTGTCTTAAAAATGGCATTCAAATGTTTTTGTATATTTTGCATATTTTGGTCATATATGCATATTTTTACATATTTTGCGTTATTTGCATTTTTTTATTACATATTTCGCATCATATTGCCTATTTTTGTAATTTGCTAGTTAACAGTTTTATACAAACGAAATTCATGCATAACAGTCATCTGACGACGAATAGAGTTTCGTGTGAACACGTTCGTTTTCTATGTATAAGAGCTTTTTTCGACCGAATCGGCAAAGTTTTCTTTTTGAGAATATGAAAAAATATTTCATTGTGTATGCTAATGAATCGTTAAATAAGGATTAACCTTTACAAATTATGAAATGTTCAAGATTGAATTTATGTACATATCTATAAAAACATACATACATCTTGCTAGCTTAGAGTGCAAATTTTGTAAGTCCTTTTTTCAACATTGTAGGAGAGACAAAAAACAAAAAATTAACAAATTTCGAAATAAAAAAAAAATTTCTGTTCATGTAAATACATATTTTGGACTTACACAATTTTCTTCGCTTTTTGGACTTACACAATTTGCGTATCGCTGAATAACAACGATTAGAAATATGACAAGTATCACAGACTTGTTTAGCGTGGTGCGTATTTGATTTTTCTAGCGTTCTACATAAAAATACTGTTTTTCATAAAAAGTGGACTTACACAGTTTGCACTCTAAGCTAACGATATGTATAAACGTACAACGTAAGAGCAAAATTGAATTAAACAAGCGCCAGCAATCAACGTTGCGTTCGGGTTATTAACTTGTCGCTCTAGTCGACTGCCCTAATCCACTCCCCTAGCCTCTTTTTTATTTCAGATGAAGTGTTCTAGAAAAAAATATACTTTTAAACAAGTAAGGAAGCCTAAGTTCGAGTGCAATCGAACATTAGATACTCAGCTGTATGCTTTCATTGTTTGTTTGCGTTTGTTCGATATAGGGTGTATTTTATATGAAACGAGTGCTGCATAAACAGGGCGCAGCCACGCCCATTTTCAAAATTTATATCAATCATCCAAATAAGCATACAAATATTATTGTTAGTGCAAAATTTCATCCCTCTATGACTTTTAGTTACAAAGACTTCACGTTACAAATTCCAAAAGGGTGTTCCAGAAATATCTTTGTTAAAAAGTAGGCGTGGTCATAAACCGATTTCAATACATTTTTGCGTGTCTATTAACACATGTTATAAAAGTGTATAAACCAAGTTTCGTCATAATATCTCAATTATTTGTCGAGTTAAAGGCTAAGAAATCTCATATATCCCTTTGTCTAAAAAGAGGCGGTGCCACGCCCATTTTCCAAACTTTTTTATTTTTTGTTTCCGGTCTATTGTAAAACTCATGTCACAAAATTTCAATGAATTATCTTTATATTTCACATAGATATCGCTTAAAATGGTTTTATTAGGTCACTTTATAATACACATATATAAAAGTGGGCGCGGTCGTCAACCGATTTTGGTAATTTTTCGTCCACACATTTGGCTAAGTAAATATATCACGCGTACCAGATTTCATCGATATATCTTTAACGGTTTCTGAGTTATGGCTTATTAAACTTTCAATATTCGCTCCTTAATAAGTGGGCGTGGCACCGCCCATTTTCCAAAATTTTTGTAGTTTTTGTTTTATGTCCATAGTTGGACTCCTGCCACAAAATCTCAGTGATTGATCTTTATATTTGACAGAGATATCGCTTAAAATGTTTTTATTAGGCCCCCTTATATTTCCTATATATAAAAGTGGGCGTGGCCGTCAACCGATTTTGATAATTTTTCGCCAAAACATTTGACTAAGTAATTATATTACGCGTACCGAATTTCATCGATATATCTTCAACGGTTTCTGAGTTATGACTCATAAAACTTTCAATGTCTGCCCCTTAATAAGTGGGCGTGGCACCGCCCATATTCCAAAATTTTTGTGTTTTTTGTTTTATGTCCATAGTTGGACTCATGCGACAAAATTTCAATGATAGATCTTTATATTTGACAGAGATATCGCTTAAAATGGTTTTATTAGGTCACTTTATAATACACATATATAAAAGTGGGCGTGGCCGTAAACCGATTTTGATAATTTTTCGTCAAAACATTTGTCTATGTAAGCAAATTACGCGTACCAAATTTCATCGATATATCTTCAACGGTTTCTGAGTTATGACATATAAAACTTTCAATGTTTGACCCTTAATAAGTGGGCGTGGCACCGCCCATTTTCCAAAACTTCATCAAATTTCTTCATAAGGGCCCGAGCTCAATACGTGGGTAAAATTTTAAAACTCTAGCTATATTAGTGGCTGAGATACCAAATTTCCGATTTTTTCTATATAGGAAAAGTGGGCGTGGTCATGGTCCGATTTCGCCCATTTTCAATACCAACCGTCCCAGTCTCGATACCAACTTGCGTTCCAAATTTCATCAAAATATCTCAATTTTTGCGCGAGTTAGAGTGTTTACAGACGGACGGACGGACGGACGGACGGACAGACGGACGGACGGACGGACGGACGGACGGACGGACGGACGGACGGACATGGCTCAATCGATTTCTCTTTTCACCCTGATCATTTTGATATATATAAGTCTATATCTATCTCGATTATTTCATTCTGTTACAATCCACCGTTATGTGATTAAAACTATAATACTCTGTGTACTAGTACAGCTGAGTATAAAAATGTTTGTATCTAATTTATTTAACTATTGTAACTTCAACAAACATGAATTATCTGAAGTTGAAAAAATTTGAATTAATGCATTTTTTTGTGATTTTTCATGCATATTTCTCAGTTTTTGTTGCATTTTATATGCGCATATTTTTTATTTTTTAGTACATGAAATTCCATGCCCTACTCATG
Source organism: Urophora cardui (assembly GCA_960531455.1). Lineage (NCBI taxonomy): Eukaryota > Metazoa > Arthropoda > Insecta > Diptera > Tephritidae > Urophora > Urophora cardui. The sequence goes on from OY482673.1 coordinate 43,494,691, forward strand.
AGTCTTAGAGGAATCTAAGGTGAAACAGCTGTAGTTACATCCATGCTTAAAAAATTTTTTTTTTTAGTTTCTAATAAAAAAAAAAAACAAAAAAATATAACCTGGGCTCGTTAAATTAAATAAAGTAAAAATTAGAATTGGTAAGCTTACCTCTAAGCAACTATTCGCAAGTATTTGATTTTTGATTTGATCGTCTCTTAAAATTTTCTGCTTCATTTTTGCGGTTTTTGTATATGTTGTACTCGTATTTGTTGAAATATTTGCGTTGTCGCAGAATCTTGGAAATTTTGTCATGTTGAAAGTATTTTTTTTTTACAGAAATTACACTTTATAAACAAAACAATGCATTTTTTATTAAAGCTTGCAATAACTTTTTAAATTTTTGTTTTGTAAAAAGTTAGTATTTTATTAAAACAAAATTGCTTTTTTCATACACAAAAAACAATATATATCTATTAGTTTTATTTTTTCCAACTCACACACATGAAGTCGCTTTGGCTTTTAAGTATTTTTGTGTTATTATTAATATTTTTTTTTAATTGTATATTTTGTCTGCACAAAAAACTCGCATGCGTTCGAGCATCGATAATTTTTAATATTATTTTTTTTTTTAATTTTCAAAATCTCTTAACACTTAATTTTTTGTTGTGACAAAAAAATATCTACCGTGTGACGGAGAAAAACACGTCCGTTTGCAAAGAGCGTTCGTCGCATAATGCTAAAAGTGAACGCAGATAAATGGCTCGATAGCTACATATGTATGTTCGTAAATAAGTTGCCGTAGTAGCTACATACATATGTATGTATGCCCTTGTGTAGGTAGATATCTTGAAAAATTGTTGAGCTGTAGAAGAAGCCAAAGCCAATGCCGCAAACAATAAAGCAGCGCAACAACGGCAGTCCACCGCCACTGGCTGTTTACGGACGTACATATGTACATATTTCTTTGCTTCTTCTTCTGCCACCGATCGTGTGATCTGACCGACAATCAGCGTGCGCTACAACAACAACAACAACAAACAATAATAACGACGATCAGCCGCCGCGTGCATGAAGTAGGCCCAATTTTTTCTTTTCTGGTTTTATTGTTTTTGTTTCGTGGCGATTGCAGTGTTACCGATTGCCGCTTCGACTGCCGAAGCCAAAACCGAAGAAGTTGGTATCTAAATAATGTCATATGTATTTTGGTTAAGGCTTGGTATTACCAACGTTCGATCGGTAAAAGCAGCGCAGCAATATGCGCTCTTTCATTCATTCGCTCGCTCTTTCTCTCTCTCCCAATCGCCCTCTTTATCTGTCATGCACTCTTAGCTTCATGCACTCTTAGCTTCATGCACTCTTCTCTCTAGAGATATCTTTCTACAGTGCACCTTTTCTGGCGCTCGGAAAAGAGCCCGTTTTTTTTATCACCTGCCTTTTTGTTACCATTTTGCCTTTTTAAGCCAAGAAAAGTCTTTTGCAGTGTATTTTTAACTTCTTACCTCTCTCTGTAATTCTTATCAATTTTCATGTACTCACCAATTGTTTACGATCGCAAGGTGCAAAGTGTCTGCACATACGCTCATATGAACTGCTTTTGTGTATGTTTCCCATACAAAATCTCTGCTGCCAACGGCAACAATACACAAAATCATCATACATTTTTGTTTAGAATATGATAAACAATAACAAAACTAATAATGATCCATGCATGAAGTGAAACAGTAAAATATGTACTTTGAAATATAAAGAGCAACAAACAATGAATTCACTTTAATTTTTCTCTTTTCTAACGCTCTTAAGTAGTTTAAGTAGCGCACTCACGCATGTGTATTCAACCTTTTTGTATTGCTTGGGAAATTCCTCACTCGCAGTAGGTATTTGTGCTCAAAAGATTTGTGTTAAACAGATGTTGTTTCTTGGGGAATTTCTAAAAAACTTTTTTTAACTCCACGCCCCTTTTTTTATTTTGAAACAAGGGCTGTTAGCTACGTTCAAGTGGATGCGGAGTATTCAAGGACTTTTGAACAACAATTGTTGTTGGGCAATCGTTTGGTGCATTAGTCATGGAAATTAGTCCAAAATGGGATTCTTTTTTTCACTATTGCCTATTCACATTTTTTTTACTAAACTGAATGATGAAGAGTAGGTCAGTACCCGGTAATGATACCTCGAGGTTAATAAATATTCCGCAAGTCAACTCTGCGACTTAATAACAATGAGATATTCTTGAAATATTACATGGGCATAGGTACATATTTAAGAGTTAGTCCTTGTTACAAAATGCTTTTTGCTTCAGTCATTTTATTTCTCACATTTCCAACAAACTTTTGAGTGGATGAGTTAGGAAGTTTTATAGGAGCAATATTTATTTCTTTATTTATTAGTCAATGGAGTATTACACCCTTACAGACTATGATTAAACAGGATATTAAATTATAATTAAATTAATGCTTAAAGATAATTTCTTAAATTTAGTTTGTGACAAATTCAAAAATCTTTCGTTTAAGAAAATTTCTATCCATGGAGATATCTAGATAACCATATCTAATTAATTAATTATTCCACTGTTACTACCACGCAGGAACCTCCTCCGCTCATCAGCCATTCCGTTACCCTGTATCTCGTGTTGCTCCGGCTGCCCCAAGTCAGAGATACACTATGTCGACTTGCTAAGCCCCTGTTTATCCACTCCCTATACTGTCTGACCATGCTTGATGACACCGTTACAGCTCCCAGAGCCTTCAGAGCTGCCTGACTTTCGGAGAAAATTCCTATCCTTTTTCCGACAGCGGCACATTCCGTTGCAAGTAATGCCTTGCGGGGCTAGCCTGTACGGCGAAAACTTCAGATTGAAAAACGCTCGCCGTACCCGGGAGCCTGATTGATATGGAAATGTTCCGCTGATATGCGAAGCTACCCGCTCCCACTCCGCTCGCCATCTTGGTTCCGTCCGTGAAAACTGAAACATGGAATCTCTGAGCGAGTTTACCATCTCCACAGTCCTTCCTAAATGTAAAGATAATCTCATAGTTTTTATCGCAGACTGTTATAGGAAAGATATAATCTGATTTCGAGGTTGATATCGGAGTTGGTAACGTGGAGAGCAGAATACGTCCGTGCAGCACGTACATATGTACGCTTCGAATGTACCAACTCCCGTAACTTTAAGGCACTCGATGATGGCTTTTCCTTGACGAAAACAGCAATGCCCACCCAAAGGCTTCCAAGGCATTATTCCGTGCGAAATCGTTTTGTATTTTTGTTTTTCTTGTCTAATCTCGGTCCCATCGATGTTGAAATCAAAGACCAACAGTGAACTCAATCTACAGGCCGATATAAAAACTTACTACTATTGAACCACTTACATATATCGTCGCTCCGGAAGAAGAAAGACGCATGTCAGTAATTTGTCGACGAAAAAAGGCGCATTAAAAATATGTCGGGTAAGAAAGATGCTTTACAAAACATGTCGACGAAGATAGACGCATTAAAAAATATTTCGACGAAGATAGACGCATTAAAAATCGAAATAACAGAGACGCATTAGCATTATTAACTGCGAAGAAAGGCGCATTAGCATTAATATTGACAAAGAAAAATAAAAAATCAAATACGTCTTTCTTTCCTAAAAATATTTAAATGCATCTTTCTTTATAGTAAAAAAAAATAAAGCGTCTTTCTTCGTTATCAAAAAAATAAAGTCTTTCTTTCGAAAAATATTTTTAATGCGTCTTTCTTTGAAAGAAAAAAGTTTGCGTCTTTTTTCCTCAACAAAACAGTTTGCGTCTTTTTTCTTCTATAGCGACGATATACATATGTACATTACGGTGGTCCTTAAAAAATCAAATTTCCGATTTCCTTCGGTATCGTTAACGGCACAGCCAAATATACCACATATAAATTGGTCTCGCTCAGAGCGGATTAAGAGGTGTCGCGCAGGAGTTTCATATGGTAATATGAACAGGAATCAAGTGCGACACTCCTTAACCAACTCCGATCGGGACCAAAATTTATATGTGATATCTTTGACAGTGCTGTTACTACCCTAATGTACATACATATTTTCTCTTAGTGCTGAATATCTGAGTTTAAACTTTCAACTTAATATATTTTGCATTCGCAAGAATCTCTACCGATAAATAAGCCACATATCTATAATAGATGCGTTTTTTTTCGGCAAAGTTTCTCAGATCTTCCCTCCGGCCACAGAATATGAAAATAGGACGTTGTAGGATAACTAAGCTGATTTTTTGTTTTCACTTTCATATTGAACAACATTTTTTATTGTTGCAAGTACAAAATTCGAAAATTTATTATTTACATATGTACAAAAAAAAAATGTTGTTCAATATGAAAATGATTTTGGCATGTTTCATTTGAACCAAAGTAGCTTGGACAAAAAAAGCTCGATTTCGATCAAATAAACTTTTCTGAAAACTGCATTAATTTGCGCAGATTCCTGTATATTTATTTGGATTAAAAATAAATTTAAGGTATCTTGGAAATACCGGGGTCCAAACTTCAAAATTCGTGACTAAAAAAATAAAATTCCACTTTAGGCGATCTTGGTACCTTCCCTATGGCTCGCACTAAAAAACTGAGTACACCATTCGATTAAGCCGTTAATTTTACATGAGAATATGTATCTTTGGTTTTTTTGTTTTTAATTCTGTGGTTTTTTTCATATATGAATCTAAACGTATCATGGAATTAAAAAAAAAATCGCTGTTTTTGGAGTAGCCCACTCAGTTTTTTGTCTAAAAAAAACAAAAATCAGCTTAGTTATCCTACAACATCCTATTTTCATATTCTGTGGCCGGAGGGGTATGTTAGATCAAAAAAACGCAGCTAATCTATAACTAGTTACTTTTTCATGGGTTTCAGTTCTTTTTACAAGCTTTTATTTAACTTCACTTTTTGTATGTCGTGGAATTTTGCAACGAACATTTAAGATACTTCTAGTTGAGCTAGGTACTTGAAATTTGGAACATAGTTCAGGACCCGAAGACAATGCAATGTGAAATAAAAAAAAGTCCGACAGATGGCGCTGGTGTCGAGATATTTGGAAAATTCGTATTTACCGACCGAATTTGTTCATATTCGGTATATATATTGCCTATGAGAAAGTAAATACATCCGTGGAAAAAAATCGCCGCTAGGTGGCGCTGGTGTCAAGATATTTGTAAAATTCGTATTTACCGACCGAATTTGTTCATATTCGGTATATATATTGCCTATGAGAAAGTAAATACATCCGTGGAAAAAAATCGCCGCTAGGTGGCGCTGGTGTCAAGATATTTGTAAAATTCGTATTTACCGACCGAATTTGTTCATATTCGGTATATATATTGCCTATGAGAAAGTAAATACATCTGTGGAAAAAAATCGCCGCTAGGTGGCGCTGGTGTCAAGATATTTGTAAAATTCGTATTTACCGACCGAATTTGTTCATATTCGGTATATATATTGCCTATGAGAAAGTAAATACATCTGTGGAAAAAAATCGCCGCTAGGTGGCGCTGGTGTCAAGTTATTTGTAAAATTCGTATTTACCGACCGAATTTGTTCATATTCGGTATATATATTGCTTATGAGAAAGTAAATATATCCGTGGAAATAAACCACCGCTAGGTGGCGCTAGTGTCAAGATATTTAGAAAATTCGTATTTATGAATCAATTTTGTTCCTATTTTGAACACGTATTACGAAGTAATCTATTCACAAAAGAGTATAGTAAAACCACTTAAAAGACTCCACAGGAATTGGATAATAAAAAACTGGCTGAGCAGAAACCATCAAAATGTTAAACATAGTGCACTTCATATTAAAAACTGTTTGACTATATTGATAGTGGGAGTGTTGACAAATATTAGATGTAATATGCATTGTAAAACTAAAAAGGCAAAAATAAAACAAAGTAAAAAAAATTTTTTAAAAAGCTTTTATTTAATATTAATATAAAAATTTACTAAAAAGGAAAAAAATAATTTTTTTATATTTTTGAACAAGATTTATATTAGTCCTTAGTTCATTTGGATCTTAATTTCAATCTAAGCATACATTTAACGTATTTCTTCACAGCATTTCTGTATATGTATCAACATAAATAAAAGCGCGGGTACTCATTAGATATTCATGTTATAAAACAGTATTGGTGAAATGGAAGGAAGCGATAAAAACTTTAAATTCCAATTACGTAAGATATGCATTACGTAAAGAGGACCCGCGCTTTTATTTATGTTGATACATATACAGAAATGCTGTGAAGAAATACGTTAAATGTATGCTTAGATTGAAATTAAGATCCAAATGAACTAAGGACTAATATAAATCTTGTTCAAAAATATAAAAAAATTATTTTTTTCCTTTTTAGTAAATTTTTATATTAATATTAAATAAAAGCTTTTTAAAAAATTTTTTTTACTTTGTTTTTTTTTATTTTTTTTGCAAACAAACGCAAAAAAGCCTAATTAAAATTTAAATTTCTTTATAAAAAACGTAGAGCTTTGTTACTAAAAGGATCACAACAAAAGAAAGAAAACTAAAAAAAATCGGAAAGGCTAACGATTTAATTTACGATTTAATCTTATTACAATTGCTTTGATCTTCGGCGACGTGAGATACCAACATACAAACATACATAGCGCTCTAAGCAAACAAACATGCGTATGCGACGGCCTTTTGTTGCGCAAATTATATACATACATACATATAATGTGACCAACTAATAACAGCTTCCATGCGGCATGAGCATGACATCAAGCGCTATCTTTATCTAACGAAAATAAAAACACAAACAAATATAAATTAAATAATTCAGCAGCAGAAATTCACCTTTAAAAGATGGCAAATTATTCTCACATACGAAAAACGGTAGCGGCGGCGATCGCTTAATGAAACCAAAAACACAAATGCGAAAATAGCAACAACAACAACAACAACAGTATTGACAGTCCAGCGGCCGTGTAGGCGGCAACTGCAAAGCTTTCAATAATGTTAAAATCATGTTCACTCACCTCTCTATAAATTTTTATAATCCGCATTCATTTGGCTGGCTACTTGTTAATAATCGCATTACCGCTGTTATCTTCGCCGCTGATCTTCTTAATCGATGACCGAAATTGCTTCTGGTTTTTAACGCATTTATTTTTGCTGTGTGAAGGTACCTTAATTAATACTGTTTTTGTTTTTTTTTTTGGTAGCTTACCCTTTTTGGTTTTGGTTTTTTGTTTGTTGGTTTGTCATTTTAATGTTTCTTTATTTTTTTTTATTTTTTTTCTGGCATTCTGTTTTCTTTTGTTTTTGTTTTATTGGTTTTCTTCTTTTCTTTAAGAATATTCTGATATTTTTGTTTTCACAGTAAAAAATGATAGTTTATTTCTAATATCATTTGGTACTTAGTTTAATCATTCTTGGAATTAAATTTGAATTTTAATACCAAAAAGTCTTATTTTTAAACTATGAGAAGTTTTACAATTTTATTTATTCCAAAATAGTTTCAAAATAAAGCCTTGAAAAGTATTAACATTCTCTCTAAAGAAGTTTAATCATTTATGGTTTAAAAACAAATCCTGAAAAGTATAAAAAACTTTCTCTTTCTCAATGTATATTACTATCAAAGCTTTTTTGGTTTGAAATCAAAACCAAAAAAATATTAAGAACAAATTTTCAGAAAAAAAGTCAAAATAAATAAACAAAATTTTTCTAAAAGTACAATTCGAAGGAGTAATTAAATGGCCGAATCGAATTTTTTACGCCTGATGAAATAATTGTATCAAGTAAGTAATTCAGGAAATTAATAAAATAGCATGAGCATAAATTTTGCTTTATTTTTACAGACATAAGGCAGTTGAAGGTCTCTCTTGCAGTATCACTGCTAGAACCGCGACGGTGCTGATATTTCAATGGACATCTCCAAACTATTGGTGTAAAAGTTGACAATATGTATATACATACATATGTATATCGAGTCCTAACTACCATACAAGTGTATCCAACAAAGTTATCGATTTCAGCTTTTTTATGGAAATCAACAATTTATTATAATATGCATCAACTCCCAAAAATTTCAAAGCTGTGAAATATGCAGTTTCGAAGTAAGAGACTAAATATGTAAGTTTCAAGGCTACATACAAACTGTATGCAAAACAAATTAAAAAAAACTGAGTCCCGTAAAATTTAGTTTTTGTTGGATACACTTTTATGAGGATTAGGGCTCGATATATAAGGTACTTTAGTGTTTGCTACTACTGTTTTGGATTTTTATGTAAATAAACTATGTTAACGTTATTCAATTTCTCATTAATCTTTGGGATAATGGGTTATTTGCAGTATATCCACTGGAAATTTTATGGGGGTTTATTTTTAAATCCAAAAAAGTATAAAATTTATTCCAATTTTCGGATTGATCTTATACCATTTCAGCTATTTTTAATACCAAAAATATTCTAAAAATAATCAAAATTTGGTTTTGATTTAATTCCAAAAAAATATTAATTTGACACCATGAATAATTTTTGTCTCTAAGATTCTCTTCCTTTTTTTAAACCAGAATGGTTTTAATTTTATACTTTTTGGCATTGTTATATATAAATACCAAAATGGTATTAAAATTAAACTAAAATTTTTACTGTGTTCGCAAAAATTTTTTTTCTCAATTTCTTTGACGGTTTGTTTGCCGAAGCTTGAAGCAATCTTCCATATACGAGTTCGTTGCTTAAGTCTTTCGTACCTTTATACATTATTTCACAGCGCGATCATGTAAATTGTTATTTCTTTAATAATTTGTTAATGTTACTACTGCATTAAACAAAACTAGACACACATATTTAAAAAAAAATATATTTATTGCAATTATTTTAGTTGTCAGTGCTACATTCGGTAACAGCTCTGCCTCTGCTCCCACTTACTGCTGTGCTCTTACTACAAGCTTCTCATCGCCAAGCATAATACGCTGATTTACTGCATTTAGTTCTTGCAGTAAGTTTAGTTAATTCAAAACCCTTTTATATTCAAACTTGATAGTTTATTCTGCAGTTATTTCAGCTTTTAAAAATGCTAAATTAAATCAAGCAAGCGATCCGCTTATTTTGTCTGTTTAATTAATATTTTTCTTGTGGTATCTAAAATCTCGCTGTATAATTACAAATGCATATAATTTCATCTTATTATAAATCTCCGTTTTATTTAGGGCTTTCAAAATTTTTGCGCCTGAAGGCTAAATAAAAATATGTTGCCCTTTTGTCCGTTAGTTTGCCAGCGTTTAGCGCGTTTGATCTATTCCGCATTTGGCGAGTGGCTCTCACGGGCAACAATTAACGGTTGCGTGCTATAAAATTTCAAGTCAATCAAAATGATAGAAAAAAAAATGAAATACAAAGAAAATAACCTAAGAAATAAACTAAAAATAAAACAGAAACACGAATATTTATCCAGGCTTTGTTATTTGCCGTCAAACCTTGCCGAATTTTTTGTTTTTAATAGACCAATGATTGTACGCTTAAATAAATACCTACGTATGTACAACTTTTCAAAGCTATTAAAAAATATTTACTAAGGTATTTGTTGTGCTTTTTGTCTATTTCTATATTAGGTTAACTATTATCGTCTCATTACATATGTATGTATGTACATATTTCTTATTCTATTCTTGATTGACATATGACTTCTATTGCGATGCTTTTCTTTAGAATTTAAATTTTGGTTTCAAACCTTTTATGCATCTATGTATTGCTTATAAGTGAAGTGTGCGGCAAAAGGTGTTTCATTTGGAGTGCGGCAATGAATAAATTAGCGCTTATGTTATTTCTTTAATTTTGGCTTAATTTAGTTTCAATAATATCTTTTTATATTATGTATGAGTGAGAAGACATTTCGTTTTAAAAGTACTTACAATTTTTTTAATATTTAACGTTGCCAATGCTTGACGGAAAGATTTTCGCAAAAAAAAACTATTTTTTTTTATTAGACAATCGAAGTGTTTTACAGGGTTTTTTTTTTCGGAAATTCATTACAATTTAAATCTTTATCGAACAATCTAAATTTAGTAACCATTTTATCATATTTCGTTGATCGTATCTTAAAAGTATGCAGTTTGGAAACCTATAGATTTTTATTTTTGCCGAAGTTTCCAAACTGTTATATTCTGCATACTTTTAGGCGCGAAAGAATCTGAATAATTTATCAAACTTTTGTTTTCTTTTAGTATAAAATAGTATTCAGAAAAATATTCGGTAAAGCATTTGGTTTCGGATTCGGAAAAGTATTCGCAAAAGTATGCGGTTCGGATTCGGGAAAGTATTCGGAAAAACATATGGCTCAGATCCAGGAAAGTATTTGAGCAAATATTCGGTTTGGATTCGGGAAAGTACTCGGAAAGTATTCGCAAGATTATTTGGTTCGAATTCGGGAAAGTACATAGCTATTAGGAAAATATTCGATTCGGATTTGGGAAAGTAGTCGTGAAAATATTCGGTTTAAATTCGGATAAGTATTTGGGAAAAATATTCGGTTAAGTATTCGGGTTCGGTTTCGGTTTCGGGAAGTATTTGGGAAAAATATTCGGGGTTCAGATTCGGGAAAGTATTTGGTAAAAATATTCGGTTAAGTATTCGCGCTCGGTTTCGGATTCGAGAAAGTATTTGGGAAAATATTCGGTTCGGATTAGATAAAATATTCGGTTCGGATTCCGAAAGGTATTCGGAAAAATATTCGATTTAGTATTCGGGACGGTAAAGTATTTGGAAAAATATTCTTTACGGATTCGGGATAGTGTTTGGGAAAATATTAGGTTCAGATCCGGGAAATTATTTGGAAGAGTATTCGGTTCGGATTCGAGAAAGTATTCGGAAAAATATTCGGTTCAGATTAGATAAAATATTCGGTTCGGATTCTGGAAGGTATTCGGAAAAATATACGATAAAGTATTCGGATCGTTAAGTTTTTGCAAAAATATTTTTTACGTATTCGGGGAGTGTTTGGGAAAATATTAGGTTGAGATTCGGGAAATTATTTGGCAGAGTATTCGGTTCGGATTCGAGAAAATATTCGGAAAAATATTCGGTTCAGATTTGGAAAGTATTCGGAAAAATATTCGCTTAAGTATTGGGTTCGGTTTCCGATTTCGATAAAATATTCGGTTCGGATTCGGGAAAGTATTCGGAAAAATGTATTTACTTCTTGATAAAGAGAAACCATTTAAGTACTTGTGTGCCTAGCAATAATAATTGAATCACGTGAAATTTTTTTTTTTATTTGAATAAAGAATCATGCAAAAACGCCCATACCTGGTAGCAACAAAAATATTAACTAATATACGTTTGTATGTTTATGTGCCTTTGAGTGTGTATAATCAAACATATACTTCAGCTAAAGCCAAAAGCCCAATATGAGTTATTCAAGCCCAAAACGAAACACTCTTTTTACCATGATCATACCACACCAAACATATCGTCGCTTAAACTTCATAACCGCCTAAGTGAAACTTGCCTAAATGCTTGTGCCAAAAATGAGACTGACCAGCCGTGACGCCCAGCTGTATCGATACATAACATAAATTTGGTATTTGGCAAGCTCGGCAAACTCTATATTTCCTTCTAATGTCCATTCCAATCCATTTCAGCTCTGAAGTCGTAGAGCCGGACTTAAGGAATTCAATTCTAATTTTTGGCACAAGTGTCGGTTGGGAGGTTATGGAAGTTTCACTTAGTATTAGTGAGCGAATAACTGTTGCGGCACGTTAAACTTTTGTGCTTCCATAACAATTGAGTGATGCGCTACGCTACTCTACGGTGCGTTGCGTTGCGTTGCTGCTCCATGGCAAATACTGTCTTATTCTTCGATACACACAAGAGATACAGACGCGCAGCGTGACAAGCAAAGGCAAGACGAGATAAGTAAGAGAGCAGCAAAAGTGCGAGATCAGCTTCAGCAGAAGATTGGAAGAAGGTTGGGTTGGCAGAGGTGGCTGGCGGCATTGCCTTTGATGCGGCCAAGATCAAAGGTGCCGATTGTTTACATAATAGTGGCCTTTGAAATGGAACAACAATAGAATGCCAGGATCAAAGTGTGCCGCCGCCGTACTCAAGAGGCTGGTGCTGGTGATGGTGATAGTAATTTTGACGATGACGATGATGACGATTGTGATGGCGATGGTGATGGCGCGATTGTGATGGTTATGTTGGCGCTGATGACAATGACGATCATCCGCTCCTAACAGAGCAGCAACCATTTAAGCAATAATAAAAAAAAATATGGACAGCAGCTGAAAGAGTGATCTTGTATGCAAGTAGAAAGTCACAATTGTTATTTAAAATGTTGAAATTATTGCAATACAATTACATACATTCGGCGACTACGCTGAAAAATAAGTTATGTAAATATAAATAAAACAAATTGAAAATTTATCGGGCGGCGAAGAACGGAGTGGTAAGGTATTGTGGGGTTTAGGGGAGCGCATTGGTTTTGAAAAGTGAATGTTATATAACCAGCAGTCGATTTTGAATAGATGGAATTGTTTAATGGTGATTGATTTTTATTAGTTAGTATTGTAAAAGTCAGTGATCGATTAGTTAATGATTTATTGAAATGACTTAAAAGTTAGTCATTGATTTATATTGATTAGTTAAGAAATAAAAGTCAGTGACTTATTTATTTTAGTGGCTTAAAAATAAAGCCAGTGACTGATTTATATAAGTGGTCAAAGATTTAAAAGCAGTGACTAATTTATTCTGTTGACTTTAAAAATCAACGTCCGCGACTGATTTGTATTATTTACTTAAAAGTTAGTTAGTGATTTATATTGATTACTTAAGAAATAAAGGTCATTGACTTATTTATATTAGTTGCTTAAAAATAAGAGTCAGTAATTTATTCATATTTATTACTTAAATCTTAGTTAATGATTTTTATTGATTACTTAAGAAATAAAAGTCTGTGACTTATTTATATACTTAGAAGTTAGTCATTGATTTATATTGATTAGCTAAGAAATAAAAGTCAGTGACTTATTTATTTTAGTGGCTTAAAAATAAAGTCAGTGACTGATTTATATAAGTGGTCAAAGATTTAAAAGCAGTGACTAATTTATTCTGTTGGCTATAAAAATTAACGTCCGTGACTGATTTGTATTATTTACTTAAAAGTTAGTTAGTGATTTATATTGATTACTTAAGAAATAAAGGCCATTGACTTATTTATATTAGTTGCTTAAAAATAAGAGTCAGTAATTTATTCATATTTATTACTTAAATGTTAGTTAATGATTTTTATTGATTACTTAAGAAATAAAAGTCTGTGACTTATTTATATAAGTGGTCAAGGATTTATTTTAATTGGTTAATAAAATATATATAAAGGTCAATGACTAATTTATACTAATGACTTTAAAAATAAGAGTCACTGATTTATTTATTTACTTAGTTATTGATTTATCTTGATTAATTGAAAAATAAAAATTAATGATTTATTTATATTAGTGAATTATTTATATCGGCAACTTAGAATATACATAAAAGTCGGAGACTAATTTATATTGATGACTTTAAAAATAAGAGTAAGTGACTGATTTGTATTAGTGGTTAAAAAGTAAATGTCACTGACTATTTATAATTTTTATTTATATTCATATATATATGTCAGTGAAAAATTTATACTGATGACTTTAAAAATGAGATGATTTATCTATATTAGTGGCTTAAATATAAAATGAAATAATCGATTTATATTATTGATTTACAAGTAAGTTAATGGTATATATTGATTACTTAGGAAATAAAAGTCATTGATTTATTTATATTGGAATATACATAAAAGTCAGTAACTAATTTATACTGATGACTTTAATAAATAAGAGTACATGGCTGATTAATATTTTATAATTTAGATATGTACATAGGTAATATAGAAAATACATACAAGTCAGTGACTAACTTATACTTATGACTTTAAGATTAAAAGTCAGTGAATGCTTTATATTACTAACTTAGACAATGATTTTTATTAATGCCATTCATAAATTAAGTGGTTAAGCGATGGCATTTAATGGTTTTTACCAGGGATGTACGATTAATCGGCTAATTCATTTTTTAATTAATCATGGTATGATTAATCGTAACCTGAGTAATTTCTCTTTACTCAAGGCATTTAAAAGTTTTGCCAGTTTTTATTTTTGAATAAAATTTAGGCACAGCAGCTTTTTGATTAGTCAGGTAAAGATTAATTAGTTTTCCGATTAATCAAAATAATTGCATTTTGATTAACCAAATTATAATTAATCGGGGAATTAATTTATTTGATTGATCAAAAATCAGTTAAATATGATTAATTATTTAATACAATTTCGCTTAACTAGTCAATTAATTTACCAATTAATCATAGTTTTTACAAATAAAAATCTCAAATGACTAATGAATTTTATAGCAAAATATGTCGAAATAAAAAAAATTATCTGTAGACTTTTCAAATAAAAATCAAAAAAATAATTGTCGAACATTGGCTTCTATGAAAAATACTGTTATGATCGCCAATATAGGACCAGAGTAATTTATTAAGCTCAGTTTGTACAATCCGCTCCACTGTTCTGCATATTTTAGTTCAAAACAAAGAAAAAATAAGAAAAAAATCTACATTTATCCAGCGCAACAGATTTTATTATATTTTATGAGCAAGCAATTTTTTGTTTATGTTGCTGCCGTTGCTGCTGCGGCCGGCCGCTGATTGCGGTTATTATCGTCACAGCTACTGTGCGCCGCGCTTTGCGAGCCAAGCAAGCGTAATTTCATTATGATGGCCGGAACGGATTGGCGCTGCATTTTTCTGCAATTTTGCACGTTTGCTGTGACGGCGCTTTAATGACCGTGAGTTGGATGCTGTAAGCTGAGAGTGACAGAGGACAGAGAAGGAGGCGGACAGAGGCAATGAAAACAAAAAGACAAAAAAAAGAAAAGAAAGAACTGTGGGGTGGGTTAGAAGGTTAGCACTTGCTGTCGTGACCAGCGTTTTTAAATGGACCCCGCCGTATCCGACCGACGAAAAACCGACTGACCACAAGCCAAGCTACCAATTGCCGCCGCAGCCGCCAGCACTTGTTTTTTTTTTTTTTGTTCTTCTTGTTTATGCATGTCGTGTAACTCAGGTGGTAAATTCTGCACGACTTTGGCTGCTGTATGATGCCGCTTCAGCTTTGCACTACGACGAGTGGCGTTAGTCGTCACGCAAGGCATAGCAAAAAAAAGTGAAAAAAAATGCAAAAAATCTGCACCACAAATCTATTAAAGAGTGGTTAATGATGTCACACAAAGCTTTTTGCTGCTTTTTATTCTTGTTGTTGTATATACTTGTTCTTTCTGTTTCTATTCTATCTGCACACACGTACACACATATTTTGCATGCGGTTTATGAGGCGGCTTCTTGTAAGTCAACCGCGCCTGACATTGGCATTAAGTGTTCAAGGATGCACAAAAGGCCTTGAACATTTTATTTGCTTACACCTTACACTTAAACTATGTACATACATACATACATATGTACATATGTATGTATATATAAGTATCTACTTGTATGTAAATTCAATGGGCCTGAAAGTAAAATTGCAAGTTTTATGTGTAGATATGTATGTATCAATCTATGTATCAGTGGCGGATCCACGGGGGGTTTTGGGGGTTCAAACCCTCCCCCCTTGTGGTTTATCATAGATCCCAAATTAATGCCTTTATAGATTCTGCGCCCAAATTTCCCAAACTGATCAAGGAAAACTCTATCATTCCAAAAGCAATGGTTGGATGGGTTTAGCTCTCCAAAGGAAAACCTCGGCATTTATTTTCATTTATTTTCAGATTATATTCTATATGCACATATATATATGTGTGAAAAGACAATTGCGCACTTGTCGTCCATCGAAAAAGATGCGAGCATAGTAGGTAGTTGAAAGAAATACAATTAAAGTACAGCGTTTGACATGCAAAATGTAAATGGCTCGTTGGCGTAGCTGTAGCGCCTTTGATTCGCATTTTGTCGATCGCGGTTCGAATCTTGCCTGTGGCTTGTATTTTTTTTGTTTGTTTTTTTTTTTTATTTATTTAAAAATTAAAAAAATATTTAAAAATGAATAAAAAAATATATATTTTATTCATGTATACTGGGCACACCACATAACATCCAAAATATGTACCTACATGCGAAAAGAGTTCATGTAGCTACCTTTGGAGGCACGTGCATAAAATCAAATTTGTCAAATGCTATTCGCAAATTGCCAAATCGCAAATTTATTTTCTTTTCTTTCTTATCCCTATTTTTATCGGGATTGTACAGAATTAATTTGGTCAGAAATGTCTGAATCGTTGGAGAAATTGCCTTTTTCAGAGGTATTTCGCAATTCTTGTTTAACCTTTAAGTGACGAGGTGAAATTTTGTGACATAGTTTAGACGTGGTGGTAAATTTTTTTCTATGCATTTTACTTAAAACTCTCAATAAAAAATAAATTTTTTTAAAATAATTTTTGCATTGGAAAGAGGCCAGTCCTTTTTCAAATGAAACTGATAAAAAAGTTAATTAAATTTTTTAAATCAACAAAGTTTTTACTATAATTCACAAGGCCTTGTTCTTTCAAAATAGCGAAAACATCACATGAGAACCTTATAGATAAAAGGTAAAACAAAAACTTTCTTTAAACTTCAGAGACGGTTTTTCATAAAAAAATACATATTTTTAAATATATAATAGGAATTTTATTTAAAAAAATTTTTTTGTAGAAAATGCAGGCCAGTCTTTTCGAAGTTTTTTTCATAATAACGTTAGCGTGTAAAATGAACCACGAAACGATTTTTTTAATTTTTCTTCCAATAATCATTTGAAGAAGTGGTTAAATTAATAATCCATGTTAGTCAAATTGTCAGTGAGAGAAGTTTTAAATGGAAATAAATTATTTTTGAAGAAAAAGTTACGTTAACGTCGAGGTGTGGTAATTTTTACCCCGATATCATAATTTATCCGTTATTGGAGACCTTCCACCATAGAAACTATACTGATCGATAATTATGATGACATGAGTAGATTCTAAACGCGTCAAAATGCTGCAGAGAAGCGAGAAGTGGTAAATTTCCAAAAATTGTATTTTTTACACCACCATCATCATTTCTCGTCAAATGTTACACCTTCCTCCATAAAAACAAAACGGGTCAATAATTACAACGAGATGGGAAGATACTAAGAGAGTAAACTTGCTGGACGGTAAGTTAAAAGAGATATTTAAAGAAACTATAAGTCGGTGTAAAAATTGCCACCACGTCGCAAGTTAAAATATAAATATAACCAAAAAGTACTACATACATATATTCTTATTTATTTTGGCTTCAAATGCAATGGTTAGTGAAATTGATGATCAATTTACCACCAATACCATACGATACTCATTCGCACGTACCAATGCAAAAATATACATACCTACGTTATACATGTTATTTAGAACTTCAATTGAAATCTCCTGCACTTTATGTGATGACATACATATTGTTAATTTGGAGGGTTTTGAGTTTGGTGTTTTTAAGGTGCGGGAAATGGCGCAACTATATAGAATAATAATAGTAGGTGGTATTAGTCCATATTTTCACCAGCGTCTGCCCTTAAAAACATCTTCCAAAAAAAGAAATTTTCAAAACCCCCCCTTGCCGAAATCCTGGATCCGCGCCTGGTATGTATGTATGTATGTATGAATGTATGTATGTATGTATGTATGTATGTACCCTGCAAAAAATGCGACTAATTCGGGATACAACCGGGATCAGTCGCAAAGGACCATGCGACTACTCCCTTTTTGTATCTCTTTATATGGAATGAAGTGTTCCTTTTTGTTTGAGCATGTCAAAAAAAATGCAATTACAAAAGCATATTTCCGCATATTTTCGTCTATAACTTTTTGAGTAAAATTGTCAACAATTACTCTACATTTTTACCATTCCGGGTACAATTGGGAGTAATTGTAGCCAAGCGTACCCGAAAGAGAGTTGTCCGGGACGAATATCTTTCGAGACTAATCGCACAATTTTTTGCAGGGTATGTATGTATGTAGGTATGCTTGTGTTGATGCGCATGCAAATTTGTTTGTTGCATTGCTTTGCAAGATATTTGACTTCAATTCGCCACATGAAAGAGGCGTAGGTATATTGTTAGGGATCTACATAGTTTACGGGATTTTGCTACTCACACGATTTTCTCGGAATTTGGGACTTTATTAACATGCTGCTTTTTTATCAATATGTTTCCTTTTAGAAATATTTTACCTTATCAATATTTTACGTTTAATCAAAATTTTACATTTTTATCAACATTTTTCATTTTAGCAACATTTTAACTTTTATAAACATTTTACCTTTTATCAACAATTTTCTTTTTATCAACATTTTACCTTTTATCAACACGTTGAATTTTATCAAATTGTTGAGTTTTATCAGCATTTTATACTTTATCCTCATGTTGCCTTTTATCAACAATTTACCTTTTAACAACATTTTACCTTTTATCCACATTTCACCTTTTATCAAAATTTTACCTTTTAACATTTTACTTTATATTTATATTTTAACTTTTATCAACATTTTAACCTTTGTCAACATTTTTCCTTTTTATCAACATTTGACCTTTTATCAACAATTTACCTTTTAACAACATTTTACCATTTATTCACATTTTACCTTTTATCAACATTTTACGTTCTATCAATTCGTTAACTTTTATCAACTTGTTGCGTTTTATCAGCATTTTATATTTTATCAACATGTTGCATTTTATCAACAATTTACCTTTTAACAACATTTTATCTTTTATCCACCTTTCACATTTTATCAAAATTTTACCTTTTAATATTTTACTTTTTATCAACATTTGACTTTTATCAACATTTTACCTTTTATCAACATTTTTCATTTTAGCAACATTTTACCTTTTATAAACATTTTACCTTTTATCAACATTTGACTTTTATCAACATTCTACCATTTATGTATTCACATTTTACCTTTTGTCAACATTTTACTTTTTATCAACATGTAAGTTTTTATCAACATTTTACTTTTTATCAACATTTTATCTTTTATCAACATTTTACTTTTTCTCAACATGTTTTCTGTTATCAACATTTTAGCTTTTATCAAAATTTTAGCCTCTTAACAACATGTTAGCCTTTATCAACATTTTACTTTTTATCAACATTTTACCTTTTATCAACATTTTACTTTTTATCAGCATTTTACCTTTTATCAACATTTTACTTTTTATCAACATGTTTTCTGTTATCAACATTTTACCTTTTATCAACATTTTACCCTTTATCAACATTTTCTTTTATCAATATTTTGCCTTTTAACAATATTTTAGCAACATTTTACTTTTTATCAACATTTTATCCTTTATCAACATTTTACTTCTAATCAACATTTTACCTTTTATCAACATTATACCTTTTATCAACATTTTGCCTTTTAACAATATTTTAGCAACATTTTACTTTTTATCAACATTTTACCCTTTATCAACATTTTACTTCTAATCAACATTTTACCTTTTATCAACATTATACCTTTTATCAACATTTTGCCTTTTAACAATATTTTAGCAATATTTTACTTTTTACCAACATTTGACATTTTATCAACATTTAATTTTTATCAACATTTTACTTTTATCAACATTTTGCCTTTTAACAATATTTTAGCAACATTTTACTTTTTATCAACATTTTACCCTTTATCAACATTTTACTTCTAATCAACATTTTACCTTTTATCAACATTATACCTTTTATCAACATTTTGCCTTTTAACAATATTTTAGCAATATTTTACTTTTTACCAACATTTGACATTTTATCAACATTTAATTTTTATCAACATTTTACTTTTATCAACATTTTGCCTTTTACCAACATTTGACATTTTATCGACATTTGACATTTTATCAACATTTTAATTTTTATCAACATTTTACTTTTTCCCAACATATTAACTTTTATCAACATTTTACCTTTTATCAACATGCTGCGTTTTACCACAATGTTTTCCGAAACATTTTCTTTAAGTAAATCTTAAATTTGTTTGCTATTTGAGTGTTGATAATGTTGATGAATTAATTTATGTTTTTTTTTTCAGCATTTTGCTGCATTTCTATAAACACGTCCCAGAACCTATTCCTTAGATGCCACCGATGTTCTCAGGATTTACATCGCTACGTGGGCGGTGTTGTAATTGTATGGAAAGCTATATACATATGTATGTATGTACATATCGTCGCTCCCAACGAAGACTAGCACGGTTCGTTGTTCGCGTGGAAGACTAGCATGCTTCCGTTCTCTGCCTGGAAGACTAACATGCTTCACTTGTTTGGGTGGAAATGAATATACTTCTGTTTGTTAGAAATAAGCTTAGGGGTTAAGCACATAAGGAGGATTGTCCGAGGAGTGAAAGATATTTTATAAGTAAGTGCAAGTTCTGAGTGATAACTAACGCGGTGTTTTATTTGATGCGAAAGCCAGGTTTTATTTGCACAACCTATGCACATACTTAAAAGTAGGCCTAGTACAAGTCTAGGAATATTTGAAACTCATATACTTTTCATATAGTTTGGCTGAAGGTTCCTGTTTAAAGTTTTATTGCAGTATGAATTATTGTTCTTGCACTTACTTATCAAATATCTTTCACTCCTCGGACTATCCTCCTTATGTGCTTAACCCCTAAGCTTATTTCTATCAAACAGAAGTATATTCATTTCCGGCGGGGTGTAATAAGGCCTTTTGAAATAAGGCCTTTAAGGAAGGACATCACCGTGGCGGTAGCCACGGTTGGGGCACACGTCCGGACGGATGGCGTAGCCCAGGGTTATTTTTTACAAGCGCGGCCGAAGGCCGCCAACGCAGAAAAGTGTTCTACGCAAAAGCCCTGTGGACTGGGCCATAGATATTACTCAGGAAAGAGAAAATAAAGAAAAAACTTTTGCGGAGAACAGCTTTTGCGTTGGAGTAATATCTATGGCCCGGTCCACAGTGCTTTTGCGCAGAACACTTTTCTGCGTTGGCGGCCTTCGGCCGCGCTTATAAAAAATAACCCTGGGCTACGCCATCCGTCCGGACGTGTGCCCCAACCGTGGCTACCGCCACGGTGATGTCCCTCTGTGTAGTACACCCTTCAGCGTAGGCCACAAAGCATTCAAATGTACATCGTCACAAATCAGTCAGTCACATACGTCGACGTAGACGGATAAGTTATCGCGTAAATAAATAAAGGCGTTATTGCACATTTCAAAAAAGGCCTAATTGCGCTTTAAATGTGAAATAAGACCTTTTTTTTGAAAATGACAAAATAAAGGCTTTATTTCACTTTGGTTGCGAAATAAGGCCTTAAAGGCCTTATTTCAAAAGGCCTTATTACACCCCGCCTCATTTCCACCCAAACAAGTGAAGCATGTTAATCTTCCACGCAGAGAACTGAAGCATACTAGTCTTCCACGCGAACAACGAACTGTGCTAGTCTTCGTTGGGAGCGACGATATATGGTAAGTTTACCACTTATACAACCTTTTCAAGTTTTTTGCCTCCTTTCCTCCTTCCTTTTCTATTTTAGTGGATTAGCTTGTAATAATCAGCAGCAAATCTGAATTATCTCTGTCCGTTCTAAACGACAAATCACTACGCTGCATATGTATATGTGTGTACATTCCCCTGCAAAAATTGTTGGACAACTTGGTACATTTGTGCCACAGTCAACTAGCTACTAACTTGTCACATGTAGCCAATCATTGGGCCAGTTCACGTATATGGTACATTTGTGCCATATTCAACTAGCTACGAACTTGCCACATGCAGCCAATAATTGGGCAAGTTCATATATATGTATGTATGTAGATTCGTGTTTGAAGATCGGTTTTAACGATCGTAACCGCTGCACGATGTTTATTAACAGTGTTGCCAAGAAGCATTAATCTAAATATTTACAAAAAAAAAAAATCGTCTTGAGAGCTCAAGAATGAAATAGTTATGAAAATAAAAACGACCAAAAAACCCAAAAGTAAAATTTAATCGGATGAGCCAGCCGATAAACAAGCTCTACTAATTAGCACAAAGAATTGCTTGAAGATATGTGGCGGTCTCCTAAATGGATCTATAACTTCTACCAAAAACTATTATTTTTTCACATCAATTTTTCCTTAAAAAAAAAATAAATAAAATTGGTCTTGAGAGCTCAAGAATGAAGTAGTTATGGAAATATTTTACATTTTTAACTCTTTAGAGTAGTTTAAAAAGTAACTTGCCGTAGCTAGTTTAAAAAGTAACCTCTTGTAGGTGGTTTGCAAAGTAGCTACGGCAAGTTAGTTTTTAAACTAGTTTGATGCGATCGAGCGATGGACCATGTGGTCCTGTGCTAGGACATTGCAATGTTAATTGGACCAATATTTTTATATGGAATATGGCAGTTTTTGGGCTAGTTGATTACCACAAGCGGCTGGTTTGTACATGCATGTATGGACTAGTTCCGTTTTCTGCAGGGTTCATAAGTAAATACATATGTATGTACATATATACATATGTAGCATAGAAAACGGAAAAATGGCTCACTGGCTAATAGTAAACTTAAGGCAAATGCTATTGCTGCTGCGCCTGCGCGCTGTTGGCGGCAAGATGAAAGACAAAACGCTACAACGCTTCTGGGGCCGAAGATTAGACGCTAATTTGAAAGAAAAGGGAATGATATTTATTGTGTATGTATGTATGTACATATGTGTGCAGCGCAACAATTGAAGTTATTGTTTTGTGGTATCCATGGCTTTTCCTGTGTAGGGAAATCGAGGGGAGCTGTACAATTAAATGAAATGTGAAATGAAAATAGTAATGCCGAGGAAAGTTATATTTTAAATATTAAAATATGATAATAATGGCCATGGTGAAAAAAAAACAAATAATAATATTTTTCATAATTGTGTTTAAAAAAATGATATCTATTAAAGTTATATCTACATATATATTTTTTAAGCATCGTAGAATAGTAACGCTAACTGGGAATTGAAGCAGCGACGATTTACATACAATTTTGTATTCAAACTAAAAAGATATTTATTTATGTACTGTTTGCAGAAGTACGAAAGAAAAACATCATAAACTAATTTACTTGCTGCAGCCATTTAATACTCTATATCCCAACCGACTTGTGCGCATGCGCGTTTGATCTTCCGCCGCGGCGGTCGCGTTTTGGTAGCTAGATTAACTTACTGCTGCAGTTCCGGTAGGTTGCTTTTCAAACAAAAACAAAAAATTAAAAGTAAATAAAAAAATTCTTACTCAAAATATTTTCTTTATGGTTTCTGTTATCAGGAAGTCTTCAGAGTTCTCTTATTTATATTTGCATAAAGTCGGTTAACAAAGTCCATATGTACATATGTAGATATGTATGTAATGCAATTATTTGTGTTATGTAAATACCTACTCGTACTTCGAAGTGCGGCTAACATCAGACGACGCAACCAATCGTTGTCGCCACTGCAACAATTGTAAACAATTAACAGAAAATTAATTATGTACGCGTACTTTGCATATACTCGAAAGTAAGGGAAATTTAATCACACTTAAGTATGTATGTATGTATGTAAATATTGAATTACTGTAAACAGATTTTGTTAAGAAAATGTATCGTATGTATTTATGTTTGTATGAGTGTATGTTTACATACTTTTTATGTGGTTGTGTTTGTTTAGTGGTGGTCCTTAGAGAATGTGCGAAGGCAGAATTAGTATAAGACAAAATATATAACTCGGTTGCCCTCGGGTATTAAAGGCCATGAAATCGGGGCTCGTAACGGTTATGACTTTTTTATCTTAAATTTTGTGACCTCCACTGCGTTGGGAAAATCAGGTGGACAGCGATGCTGCCTCCCTAGGTGTTCCCAAGTGGCGCCATGCTGCACGAAACAGAAGCAATTGGCGCGCTCCGTTGGACTCGGCCAGAATCGTCTAGACGGTTAAGCGCCAATCAAGAAGAAGAAGTCAGTATTGAATTATTAGTAGATTTGCGTACGGAGTCAACGGCGACCACCTACCGAACGAGGTTTAGTTAAATTCATCGTCTTACCAATTTAGGGCGCGTCCACCAGCCCCACTAATTCAACTCCAATTCATCTACTATGTCGAACTACGACTGCACCAATATACGGAAGATGCAACAGCCGTACTATTTCACCACATTCGACGATTGTGTAGTGCTGACCGGCCACACCATGTTACAATACATCCACCAGTTGCGATAATTCACCAGTTTCATTAATTTTGTTTTAATATTTCATCGTTTTTGTTGTAATCACCGGTTCCACCAATTATGATCACGTCCATCAATTGTGATAATTCACCGGTTTCTTCGATTTTCTTGCATTCACCGGTTCCCCCAAATATGAGCACTTCTACCAATTGCGATAGTTCACCGATTTTATTGATTTTGTTTTAGTGAATTAATTTGTATGTATTCGGTAATCGTATTAATGTTCGATATTCGGTACTCTGTATTAAAATATTATAGATATTCGTATTCGGTATTAATATTCGGTATTCAGTACTCGTATAAATATTCGGTACTCGGTTTTAGTATTCGGTATTCATATACGGTGTTCGGTATTAATATATGGTATTCGGTATTAAAACTCGATACTCTCTATTGAAATTTTATAGATATTCGTATTCAGTATTAATATTTGGTATTCGGTATTAATATTCGGTATTCGCTATCCATATACGGTATTTAGTTTTCATATATGGTATTAATATTCGGTTTTCGTTATTGATATTCGGTATTCGGTATTCATATACGATATTAATATTCGGTTTTCGTTATTGATATTCAGTATTGATACACGGTATTCGATATTGGTATTCGGTATTCATATACGGTATTTTAGTTCGGTAAAAATATTAACTCCTTCCCATTGACTTTTTGGGTTGAAAATTCAAAAATTACTCTTATTTTCCATCCCTGCATAAAATAGTCTTAGCATATCTCGCGTATCGTATGAGACTTAAAATTTGGTTCCTTTAGTTAAAAAAAAAAGTTAACTCATAAAATGTGCTGTGAATAAAAATCATATTAAACCGAAAAGCTAAAAAATACCCCTTGGAGCGTTAAAGTCTACTACGATTTTTTGTTTTAATTTCTTTATTAAATTCTGCGCAAATAGGGACTTAGTTCGATCTCGGAAATTTAATACTTTTTAAATATAAATTTCAGTTAATTTTACTCTCTTAAAAACAGCCTCTTAACTTTATATTCTCTTAGCATTCACTTTTCTCATTGTCGACGTCCAAACACGGAGACACGAAGTTGAGCAACCCGCTGCTTTTGTTCGTTTGTGGGTGAGAAGGCGACGAGGAAAGGAGGGGGGCACCAAGTCGTCGGTGCTCGGACAACACGCTTTGTGCAGCAATTCTTATCGCCAGTGACCAATCAGAGCGTTCGAAGAATGCCAGAACAAAACATAATGAACAAAAGTTGGCCAGCGACGAGTTGATGTGTTTGGACAAATGGAAGACAGAACAGCGGCACAAAAGAGAATCGTTGGATAATTTCGCGGCAGAGTTGCTGTGTTTGGACACGGACATTCAATACACGAAACGCTCAGCACCAACAACGAGCAAATGCACGTGCTTCGTTGGCAGCGTCGGCTTTCTTTTTTGTTACTCTTCAAGCAAAAGTGTTGGTTATGCTCCAGCTACAAAACACGGTACATAAACTAGCAACAACACGACGCTCAAAACATGATCCGATCTGAACAAGAACAATGGGTGAGTTTCTAAGAAAAAGCTGCTCCGCAACTGTTGAGCTGAACAGTTGCCAACAGTTGTGTAGCAGTTGAGTTAAACAGCTACGTCTTAGAAACGGTTTGATGAATTTATCAGCTGTTTGGCTTTACACAACATGTTGAGCTCAAGTAGCGAAGAAAATTTGTGATGCAAAAAATGGCGAAAAGTTGCCAACTGTTGAGCTGAGCGGAATTACTCAACAGTGCGTTTCTAAGGCAAACACTCAACAGTTGTACAACAGCTCAGTCTTAGAAACTCACCCAATAACAACATCAGCTACCATTGCTCTTCGTTTGCTTCAGAGGCTTCAGATGCTTCTTATTCTTCTTCTTCTCCTTCTTCTTCTTCTTCATCAACATCACTAACATCTATGCACTTGGGCTCTTGGCGGCAAATCTTGTAACGTCTTTTCGCGTAACCGCAGAAAATTTGTCGGCAACGCTTTGATGTTGGGAATGGCGTGTGCCGCTTACTGGCTGAGATTACAGTTTGATTACACACCGCCGGGCAGAACAACAACAACAACGACAACAACAACAAAGATGCAGCAACAATAACGTTAACCATTCGTTGGTTGGTCGTACGTTGCCCATTGGCTCTATGGAAACAGTGCAACGTCGCCCAAGGCGAGCTTAGCGTGCTGCGTGTGTAATACGGGAAAGGAAAGACATGCAACAACAAAATAAAAAAAGAACAAAAACAACAACAAGCACAATGTCAAGTAAATGGGGAGCAACAAAATAATAAGTGTTTGGTATTTTATTTTTTATTTTTGCTGTAAACAAATTAATGGGGAAAAGAGATTAAAAAAAAAAATACCAAAATGCTCACGCAAATGGAAAACAAGTGGCTGAGATTATTTCATTTATGGAATGTTAAAGCCTCATATGTACATACATATGTACATACATAGGAAAATGTTTAATTTTTATTATCTAATATTTGTGTTTATTATTATTATTTTTTTTTGATAATAAAAGTAACGCATTTGTATTATTACGAAATTGATTTTTTTAATTAAATTTTTACACGAATTTTAATAAAAAAACTTCTCATTATAATACAAGACTGTAATTACCAAAAACTAGATTTAGCACTTCAAAAAATATGAAAATTAAAAAAAAAAAACAAAAAAAAAATATCCAAAAAAATCTTCCTCTCACTCATTCCCCTTTTTTGCTTCTTAAAGTACATATCCGTATAAAATTATGTACACGCATTTCTACATCTGCATGCACTCACATCTGTTTTTAAATTTCTTTCATTTAAATTTAGCACCTGTTGATTTTCCCACACTTGCGGCATTAACGAATTTAATGACGACGACAACGACGACGACGACGATGGCAGTCACTGCAAAAGGAAGCGCGAAAATTCCTTAAAGAGATCGATGCCGCTGTTGTACGAAATTGTTTTATTTTAATCCTGCGGCAAGCTGGTGTATCCTGGCGGCATCTTTCTTTGATCTTCTACATGTGTACAAATGCATGCACATATTCCGGTTTCTGATAAGATACGGTTACTTTTTAATATTGTGGCAAAAAGATTTTGGTTTCAAGATATATGTAGGTGTGTAGTACAGTTAACTTTGTTTCAGCTATGTTATACCATGTCTCCACATAACGTGTTTCGCTCTTTTTTTCTCCATTTTCTCTCTCAATCTTGTTTCGACAGGGAAACCAGTGCCGAAACTCGCCAATTTCCATACAAAATTTCTGAGAGCGAGTGAAGATTGAAACACTGTTTCATTCTGAATCATCTCGCCAACCTCGATAATATCGATGTCTTCTCTAATTTTGTATCGAAAATCTATCGAAATCTCACACAGGCCAAAACAAAAACGCAAAAATAAGCAAACATACAAACATTTAAGAAGAGCAAGAAAGAGAAATGTTAAACTGAATCACGATCAGCCACGTGGAGACGGGTTATTTAGCGAGATGTTTTGCTACATGTTTCTTTGGTGAAACAAGTTATGTGGAGACGGGCTTTAAATTTTAAGGTTAGTTGTTTAAATAACATTTGTTCTGAAATTTGGAGCGAACAACCCTCTCTAGTAGTGACTGTACATAAGGTGCAGAGTACTTGACCACAAAGGAGGAGAAGACGACGAATAAGAGGCCGAAAGCTTTGTAATTCCTGCCAATAGTATGGGGAATGAACTCTTGACAAAGATGAGAAAATTGAGGCAGAGTACCAGGTACCAAGCACAAACTATGAGATTGTTCTTCCATCTAGGAAGGACTGGGGAGATGGTAAACTCGATGGGAGATTCGATGTTTCAGTTTTCACCGACGGGTCAAAGATGGCAGGCGGAGTGGCAGCGGGTATCTTCGCAACTCAGCCGGATACTTCCATATCAATCAGGCTGCCGAACACGGCGAGCGTTTTTCAATAAGAAATTTTCGCCACAGGAGGCCTGCAAGGTTGTACTTACAACGGAAAGTGCTGATGTTGGAAACAGGACAGGAATTTTCTCGAATAGTCAGGCAGTTCTGAGAGCTGTGGGATCTGCAACGGTATCATCAAGCCTGGTCGGGCGGCGTAGGGAGTGGGTCATGGGCTTAGCAAGTCCACACAGCGTATCTCTGATCTCGGGACACCGCGACATTCAGGGAAACGAAATGGCTCATGAGCTGGCTAGGCAGGGCTCGGCTCTTGATATTACAGAGGCGGAGGAGGTTCTTGCACCGCTGGGTTTCATCAAGAGCCGAATCTCTTGGCACTGGTTTGAGGGGGATAAAACAAAATTGAAGCAGTTGCAGAACTGCAGGGTCTGCAGAAGTCTGTGGCCTTCATACAATGAGATGAGTTCCTCAGCCATTCCAAAGATGGACAGGTGAGACATTTCCCGTACTTTGGGCTATTGATATCCACGCGGCCCCCCGATTGGGATTGAACCATAGCACTATGTGCCGCAGATGTAATCTTCCTGGATGGTGGAGCATATGCTATGAAAGAGTATCCTTCGCACTGCCAAGGAAGAATGAAATTCCTTGACGAGCCTTTTTCGACAACCACTCGGAACTCAAGGACGTCAGACCTGAGGGGCTTCTTACATACCTAAACTCAACAGGATGAATATAGAGTGTAGGACTTGCCCTGCTTTTCGTATTCATATTTTCCTTTAATCTATTCTTCTGGTTCTTTAGTCACGAGTTATGATATCAAAACGACGCTTCTTGTCAGGAATTCTTTCAGAACACTGCAGACTCAGAAGTCATACGCACTACAGGGTCTCAGCGTATATCGTTCAATGATCTTAACCGACTTGAGATAACTTAAAACCAATGAACAGGGCGAAAAAAATGCTCGGCTGAAACCTCCAAGAGGTTGCTGCCTGGCCAATGGAACTCCGTTTCTCCTCCCCGATGCCTGTTTCTGGTGCGTGCGCAGGGCAGACTGCAGGAGAGAGATCGCGGAGGGCTAGCAAAGGCTGTTGTTCGCTCAAGTAAGTCCCCTCAAGGAGCGAGCCAAGGGTGGAGGTGCGAGACGGCCTCAGTCATGGTTCGATGTGCTTGGCGGAAGGCATAAAACGCATTTATCGTGTTGTGATGGATGATAACCAGGATAAAGAATCACAACAACAACAACAATAGTGGTCAACAAATACTGCTCATAAACAGACAAAATAATAATAATAATATAATAATAATAATACAATGGCGCTATTATAACTCTGACGAGTTTTATGGCCGAGCTTCTCTCCCAATTCGATGTGTGCTCTGTTTTGTTTTTCCTACTAATTGGGTGGACCTACAGTTTTATGCCGGCTCCGAACGGCGAATGCATTTTTTGTGAGAAGCTTTTTCAATGCAGAAATACACTCGGAGCGTATGCCGCCCACTGCCGAGAGGTGGCCGCTGCTCTTAAAAAACCCAATACATAATTGAATTTTTACTAATTAGAAAAATTTTTTTTGGTGTTTGCTCGGACTGGGGTTTGAACCCGAGACCTCTGGCATAGCAGGCGAGCACTCTAACCACTGCACTACAGCGGCCACATAGACAAATAGACAAAATACTCTTCGTAAAATACACAAAATACTAAAACTTGCGAAGTTTTGCATTCTAACGCCTCCAATACGATGTTGGTAGCAGTAACCTAACCTAACCTAAACCCAATGAAGGTCACAACTCGGTAGTGGATTTAGTGGATTAGCAGATCGTATTGGAACAAATATGGAGTCGACTCTAAGTGTAGCTAGGACTCATATCCTCGCAAATTGGATTTGCAAGGATTTTAGAACTTCTCTCTCTTCCTCTTCCTAAACCTAATAATCTACTTTAAATAACCACTAAGGTACGCAAATCTATTTAACTACTTCTTAATACAAACATGATGTCATGCATGGCCCAGCAACGCCGCCAAACCCTTTCATTAATTCAAAATGCCAATAATGTTTCTCTATTTAGATTATCTCTACTTTCAAAAATTACCACTTAATTAATTTAAATTTTTTCTTTTTTTTTTTGAAAATTTAATGAACTTTAAATATTCACAACTTCATAACTTTTGCATAATTTTTCGATTCAAAAGCAAAGCAAATTTTGGTCTGCTTTAAAATATTTTCTATGCACACTAGCAAGTTAATACCATTTACATATTTTAGTTTTTTATTAATTTACTTTTTTTGCCTACTTTCTTGGTAGATAAATAAATTTCGAGTTTTATCTATTGAAACCAATCTGTTTTGCTTTAATTAATACGTTGAAAATCGATAAATTCTTTGTTTGACTAATTTATAGCGTTCAAGCTTTCTTCGCTAATCATTCGCTAGCCGATATTTCTAAGTTTTGGTTTTTTTTTGCTCAAAATATTAATTCAGTAACAAAAAGGAACTTGCTATCAAAGCTAAAACCCGCCACATCTACATATATTAAATTAAATGAGAAAAAAAAAGAGATTAAGACTAAATGGTATTTAAGTTTTTTTTTTGATTGTACAATACAAAATTAATATTAAAAAATTAATGCGCACGAAAAAGCATTCCACCTTATACATGCATACATACAGACATACACAGCGGTGCATATGTACCTAATACATACCTAATATATATCTAGTTTATATATAGAAATTCAGCCACATATATACATACAAATACATTAAAAATCCAAAAATCAATTTAAAAAAAATTAATAGCTAACAAATTAAATATTTAAAAATCAGTAAGACCAGTAGTCGCGACATCATATAAATTAACTGTTTTGACTTTGCACAATGAACGGCGGTACCGGCACCAACGGCGCACCAACGGCGTCGGCATCGGTGATGGCGGCATCTCTGTGTTTCACTTTGTGCTCCAATTCCTGTTTTTGCTGTTGTTTCTAAAGTTGTTTATACTGCCTGATCAATGGTCAACAGCCAGACAGTGGATGCTGTTACTTTGATTTTGTTTTTGTTATTATTGTTATTATTTTTATATACCTTTCATGAAGTTGACTTTGAGAAATGTTATGCTATCATAAGACCGCCTCAAATTTCGAGATTTCTCCTTAAAAATCGGTCCTTTTATAATTAATTAATTAGATGCGAAGCAGCATCAACTCCGAAAATAATGTCAGCACGGAAATCCAACGAAAAATCACGCTTGCCATTACGTGCTACTTTGGACTGAGTAGGCAATTGAAAAGTAAAGTCCTCTCGCGACGAACGAAAATCACGTCCATCGTTCCAGCACTCATACATGGATCAGATGAGATGGCAGTTGGAGTATTCGAGAGAAAAGTTCTTCGAAAAATTTATGGACCTTGGCGAATTAATAATGAGCTGTACGAACTTTACGCAGAGATCGACATCCAGTTCAGCGAATATAAATTCAGCGACTGCGTTAGGCAGGTCATCTCGTGAAAATAGATGAAGGTGCTCCGTAAAAAAAGTAATTCTATCTAAAACCACTAAAGGCAGAAGAAAAGTGAGATCTCGACTGCGTAGGGAAGGTCAGGTGAAGAGCGATTCGATTTCCCTTGGTATTTTCAATTGGCGCCAGGTAATACGAAACAGAAAAAAGTGTGGCGCTTTATTGGACTCAGCCACAATGTTATAGATGGTTACGCGCAAATAAATAAATAAGAAGAAGAAGAAGAAGACGAAGACGCGGAAGAAGAAGCTTAATACTTAGTATACATTCCGCCTTTTTGGAAGCCATATAGAAAGCTTGTTGGCGAGTACAGCAACTTGACTGAGGTTGTCCCGCAAGCGAGTTTTCAGGCGTCAGTCAATGCCGATCAGTTTCATATCACATGCAAGACCGTTTTCCCTCCTCCTCATCGACTACTTTTTCTACATCTAAACTGAAGCTTTAGACTTCTCATCATTTGGCTCAAGACGTGCTACGCTTTAAATAGCAAACAAACAAGACTAAAACTCTGCATATCCTGGACCGCACTGACCTTCCACTCATCCGTGCTAGGACTGGTAGAGAATCGTCCTTATTAGGATCATCCTTTACCCAACAATATACCCAAGATTTTCCTCCTGCACATCCTCTACAATTTTGGTGGAGATTGGCCTGATTGCTTGGAAACACAGTTTTCGACCGTCTCCCTGTGAATTGGGTTTAAGGCCTGACTGTAAGTCACGGTATAGAGGAGTTGTTTAATATATTTGCGGCCATTCTTTCTGAGGTCAAGTAGATGGCTGCCTGACATGACGGGGTGTAGTTCGGGTTCCTATTCTTCTTCTTCTTCTTCTTCTTCTTCTTCTTCTTCTTCTTCTTCTTCTTCTTCTACTACTTCTACTTCTTCTTCTTCTCCTCCTTCTTCTTATTTTTCTTATTCTTCTACTTTTTATTTTTCTTCTTCTTCTTCTTTATCTTCTTCTTTTTCTTCTTCTAATTATTCTTCTTCTTCTTAATTGGCGCGTAACCGTTGAGACGATTCTGGCCGAGTTCAGTAAAGTGAACCATTCCTTTCCATTTCGTGATGCCTGGAACCAATTGGGAAATACCAAGGGAAGTCGCAAAAAAAAATACTGAAACTGTGTGTAATAACTGAGCTCCGCCCGAGTTGAGGAGTTCCAAAGCTTCAACTGTCTACATTCCAATTTAAAAGCATTTCGAATATAGAAATTCTTTCACTCAGAGATGGTATTAACTATTCCGTACAGCTGCGCAGACAACATCCTTATTTAAACCTTTTTTTTTTTTTTTTCAAATTTGGGATTATTACAAAACGATTAGCGTACGTCGTACGAACAACAGCGTTGTGATTGTAATTCAGCTTAACTAAGTAGTAAAGTTCCATATGTTTATGCCGATCATGCACACAAGAGCTCCCTGGAGCTATGTATGGATGTACATATGTATGTATGTATGCATTTGGGACGTTACTAAATCGCATGCATTAGCTTTGTTTCTTTATACACTAATTAACGTTAATAAACACTAATTTTTAGATTTGACATATAATTTGTGTTTCTTTGGTTTCTCTCCAGTAAAAGAGAGCGAACTGAACGAAAATTGAGAGAGCACTGAACGAAACTGGTGAGAGCGGCAATGATAGTTCTACTAACTTTTTTACTGGACAAATTTCCACTAGCAAGACACTAGCAAGAAGAAGAAGAAATGTCAAATGTGGAAAAAGGAATTCAAATTTTTATTTGAAAATACAAAAGTAAATATATACGTAGTAAATCAAGTTATATAGCTATTTTTATTAAAAAAAAAGGTTTAATATGGAAACGGGAAGTTATTTATAATGTATGGATGCTGTCAAACTAATCCTATATTGAAATATATGTACATATATATGTACATTAGACAGCGGCTCAAAACAAGAACCATGATGAGAGTGCATCTTCCGCCGGATCGGCTGTAATGGAAGAAGTAAGAAAAATTATTCTTACAATTCACTCTTACCTTTCACTCTTTGCTATTAGACAAATCCATCTTCATACATATGTACATACAGAGATTTTTAAGAATTGTAACAATGCTTATGGAGCCTATTGAAAGCGATGACGATATTGAACAGGTAGCTGTAGAAAGTTTAAGGTCAGTTGACATCGGCTTGTTTCTAATAATAATAATAATACAATGGCGCTATTATAACTCTGACGAGTTTTATGGCCGAGTTTCTCTCCCAATTCGGGGTGTGCTCCTTTTGTGTTTTCCTACTAATTGGGTGGACCTACAGTTTAATGCCGGCTCCGAACGGCGAATGCATTTTTTGTTTCTAACCAATCGAAATACCAGGAATTGTTTACCTCAGTACATTGAAATTGTAGTTCCGAGCTATCGTCATAATTTTCGAATCTCCAGAAGCTTGCTTGAAAGCGTTTTCGAGCGAATATGTCAGTCGAAATTGGTTTTTCTAAGGCAATAGAACACTTAAAGGGATATATTAAAATCCATATTTTTCTTTTCTGATGATGATTTCAATTTTTTATTTTTTCTTAAATTTTCGGGCGTGTCTTTTATCTTTTTTCATGCGCCAAACAATCATATCGTCGTTTAAACTGCATAACCGCTTAAGTGAAACTTTCATAACCGCCTATGTCAATATTGAGATTTTCCAAACTTTAACTTCTAGTGTTCAGCTCTATGGATTTATACCACAGATTTGGCCTTTGGGAAGCTCTATATTTCCTTCTAATGTTCTTTTCACCTCTGAAGTCGGAGAGTTGGGCGGTTATAAAAGTCTCACTTGGGCGGTTACGAAGTGTAAACGGTAATATGTCACTAACATTTGCTAATTCAGGTTTCCTAATCTATTTTGCTAATATCTCTCACTGAGAGCAAATGTCACTTTACTCTCACAAATTTCGTTAAAAGAGATTAGCAAGAAATGTTAGTTAATGTTTTGCTGGAAAGTGAAGAAAAGAACCTATTATTAGAAAGTATCAAGTGTGCGTTCAATGTTCAAAATGACAGGCAAGAGTAAGCTTGTTTGTCGCAGCATGGGGCGCGCGCATGCGCACTTGTCTGCGAGCGCTGTCTCTGCGCCTATGTGTTGGAGCAGCTCCGAAGGTAATGCATGTGCCTATGGGCGGCAGCTTTGAAGCTACATACATATGTATGTATATACGTAGGATACTACACTAAGCTGTAAGGAGAGCGTGTTCTGGAGCGTTCATACATACATAAGTACCTACATTTGTCAGTTAAATTAAGAAATGTATGCATTTGTTTTTAGTATTTATTTTTTAATGCTAGGCGATTTTTTATTTATTTTTTTCGTATTAGTTTTTTATGTGTATGTTTTTTATTTTATTTTTTTATTTATAAATATGTACATATATATGTGTGGATATTTTAATTTGAAACACACTTATCAAGCTTTTTAACTTAATTAATAAAAAAAAAATATGCTTAAATTCAACCTTAAACTCTTGCATAAATAAAGTTCATTAGGCCCACAGTGCAATAGTTTTGGCATATCTACATAGATAATTATGTACCTATGCGCATACATTTATCCATGAACGATATATTCTGCTACAGAGCGCTTTGAAGTCGTCGCTTGGAGCGAAATACGTGACACATGAGCATAAATATTCATAATTCATTATCGATATACATATGTATGTATGTATCTACTACAATCACCAAACTAACCAACAAATAAAACCAACTGGTGCCATAAAATGCTAGGCGAACTCCGCTCCACATCTAATGTACATCTAAGCAAGGCATCCGCATAACAAACCGGCACGGCACGACTCTGTTTCTTCATGCATTTTTTTTTACTTTTCATTTACCATATTTTATTGGTTTTTATTATAAATACGAAATTCAGGTAGCTAATTGCAAATTGAAAAGCCATATATTATAACGAAAATGTGTATTTATGTAGCATTTTTGCTTTACATAAATTAAGAAAGCAAAAATTAAACGAACATGTTAAACAGAATCACAAAAATATAAAAAAAGAGAAGAAAAAAATGATAAAAAATAGAAAAAAAAAAAAAATAAATAAATGATGAAAAAAAAAATTAAAAACGAAATTTATGAATATTTTTCATTAAACTGGTTATTGCCGAAAAGGGTAACGAAATTTGAAATTTGCAATTCGGTAGCTAAGCTCGTAATCTGCAGCTTAATCTAATATGTGCATATACATATTTCTTAATTAAGATGTTTTCTACGAATCGATTTTATTACTGCTATTTGTTTTTATTTTTTTTTGTGATAAATATCTATTTCTTTTAGCAATAAAAAGTCCATTTATTTTCGATAAACAAAATTACGTTTTAACGCTAATGCAGCATTTTTATTTGAAGTGGAACCGTAAAATCCGCTCGGTTTCAAAAAAGAAAAGAAAGTTAGTAGATATTATTGCTTTTATGGAATAGCGAAAAGAAATAAACCGATAAAAAAATTATAAATATACATATGTACTAGAGGTCGGAAACTATCGATAGTCAGCACCATCGATAGTGTACGATAGTTTTTTGCAAACTATCGATAGTATATCGATAGTTGACGATAGTTTCGGGTGATTTGGGAGAGTCTACGGCTACGCTCACACTGTAGCCGCCTTTTGCCGTCCGGCAGCAAACACATCCCCAAACACATCTGTTTTAAATGAGCTCACCCGATTTCACCCGAATGTAAACAAACTTTGCCCTCCTGTCCTGGTCTTATTCTTACCAATACATGAAAGTAATAGACCCAATAAAACTTTTTTCAGTACATTGTTTTGTTTTATTTATTTATTAGCCATTTATTCTTGTTCAAAAAAATTAATATATTAACCAGAGACCATAACAATTATAACAAATAATTATAAAAATTATAAAAATCATTTGATAACAATTATTGAGCAATGGAAAAAATTTTCCATCATCAATAACAATTACTCAAAGATCGATATTTTTTCGATCAGATCATAATTGTTATGAGCAATTGATATTTTTTTCGATGTTCCATAACAATTTCTGGATGATGGATATTTTTTAGATCAGCTCATAATTGTTACTAGCAATTAATATTGTTTTCGATCTTCCATAACAATTACTGGATGATGGATATTTTTTAGATCAGTTCATAATTAATTTAGACTCGACCAAATGATAGCCCTAGCCAAGCGCTTTCATTTGATACCCATATTGTAGTGTAATTTTAATGTTTTTGGGCAATCACATTTTGACCGATAATTCAGTTATCGATAAATTTATCGAAATATATCGATGTCCAAATGAAACCTGGGGCCATCCCCTTTCGTTTGATACCCATATTGTAGTGTAATTTTAATGTTTTTGGGTAATCACATTTTACCGTAGCCATACACGGTGCGACCGTTGACCCAACTCGGTTGCAATCGAATTGGTACTGTTTGTCTACATAATAAACTATCGATAGTTCAAACGATAGTCGAAAACCATCGATAGTGTAAACGATGTTCAGAAACCATCGATAGTGACGATAGTGCCATCGATAGTTTCCGACCACTAATATGTACCTACATATATACGTAAATCCGGAGTACTAAACTAACAAATAGATACCTCACAATTTTTGGCATCCTTTTGCCGATTTCGCATACTCGAGCTTCTGGTTTGTTTTTGCTTAAGCATTAAGCTTTATAGCCATAAAACGCTATAATTTCTTTTTTGAGAGAAAAGTATTGCCGTTTAATATCACAATTATTGAATAACGTGAACTAAGTTTCTATAAAATTACCAAATTTGTAGATAATGATACCCTCTTACTTAGCTAGAGGTCGATATTCGGTGAAATGCGCAAACAAGCTTACAAGCTGGATAAGCAAATGAAAAAGGGCAACATTGTTTTGAGAAAAGAAAATGGCATTAAATAAGTCGAAGATTTTTTCAATGAATAAAAGATTATGAGAGCTTTTTAAATGATCAAAAAACGAAAGATTTTTTGAAACCCTTTAGTCAAAGTGTCGTTAATCTCAAGCAGGCGAACATCTCCGCTTAACACTAATCGGATGTCCAAGTGCCGGTTAAAATGTCGACTGCATTATCGACTACATTCATTTAACACGTCTATCGAATAACCCCTCTTAGGGCCGGTTTCACCAACTCCGGTTAACGCTTACCGGAGGTCCAAGCGCCGGTTACAATATCGACTGCATTATCGACCACATTCATTTAACACGTAGTCGGCATTTTAACCAGAATTCGGACCTCTGGTAAGTGTTAACCGGAGTTGGTGAAACCGGCCGTAAGAAGGGTTATTCTAAACCCGCTAACCTACGCATCACTGATGTGATGAAGAGCAACCGAGTGGAGCTAAATAGCTGATATGCTAAGGAAAGTTCAACGAGCCGCTTGCGTTGCAATTACAGGGGGCCCCACGAAGGCTCTGAATGAGATTAGCAATATCCAACCCATTATTTTTTTTTTCAAGGAAGCGGCAGCTTAGAGTGTCCTTAGGTTGCGGAAGTTGGGACTCTGGAAGGAATGCACAACGGGCATAGTCGCATTCTGCTCCAAGCTACTGACTTCTACATCAATAAATACAAAGACAGATTACATCTGTCCTATAACAAACTTCGATATAAACTATGAGATGATCTTTCCATCTAGGAAGGGCTGGGGGATGGTAAATTTGCGGGTTTACCACGTTATCCCCAAAATCAAAATCCCCAAAATCAAAATCCCCAAAATCAAAATCCTTAAAATCAAAATCCCCAAACACAAAATCCCCAAAATGAAAATCCCCCAAAATCAAAATCCTTAAAATCAAAATCCCCAAACACAAATTCTGTGTGAAATAAATTAAAATTAGAATTCTACATTGGACATTACTTCTCAAACTGAAACTCAAAAGAAATTGTATACGTGATGATTTCACAAATGTTTATTAATAAATTCATCTCAATAACTTATGATTACATATTTACATAGGGTTGGGTACGAAATGTCGAAAACAATATCGAAATAATGTCAAATTAATGATGTGTAAAATGTGCGCGAGTAGAAACCTTTTTTGCATTGGCGGCCTTTGGCCGCGCTTCAAAAAAATAACCCTCAGCCGGCAGAATTCTCTTTCTGGAATATTTGCACTGGCGGCCTTCCGCCGCGCTTATAAAAAATAACCCTGGGCTACGCCATCCAAGTCCGGTCGTGTGCCATAACCGTGGCGGTGATGTCCTTATGCGTAGTACACACTTCAGCGCAAGCGGCCTTCGCCTTTATTTATTCATTGCATTTATTTAGATCAGGGATGGGCGCCGCAAGGCACATAAACGCAGCAGAGGGGCGATCATGGGCTTTCGTGGGCACTGCATAATTTCCGGGGAAAGGGGAGCTAAGGCGATATCGAAATTGATGTACACTCCACCTTAAGTGATGTTCATCGCACAGCGCGTACGGTAGGCATGGGTAACACTGCGCTGCGCGGCGCAATTGCGCTGACACCAACGCTAGTGATATTGCGCTAACTCCGATTTGGGAAATGCGCCAACTCAATATAGCGCCAACTCAATGTAGCGCCAACTCAATGTAGCGCCAACTCAATGATGCGCTATTGCAATATAACACTGACTCAATTTCGTGCGCTAACACCAGCTCCAATATAGCGCTAGTGTAAAATGGCGCAACCACAACGCCAATAACAGCATCATAGTATATGTCATGGTATAAGTATACCAGGTAAAACAAACGTCAAGTTTTCGTCGCCATATTAACCACCTGACAATTAATTTCGTGCTGCCATACTCAATGATAAAAATCCTCCATTAATGGCATTTTTCACTGCTTTGTTTTAAAAATAAATTGTAACCATGGTATTCATAGTAACGAATTTTTTCAATTTCAATTGAAAGAAATTTTTTCAATTTTAAAAAATTACACATCCTGCAGTAAATTTGTTTCACTGCTGAATGATCATTGATGATTCTTCTGAGTTTTTTTTTTATTATTATTATTTTTTTTTTTGAAAAAAAGCAAACCATTTATATGAAAAATTCAGCAGTCTTTATTTGAAAGTACTCACTGATGCCTCCTCAGTCATAGATGAATTTCATCAGTGATTCATAAAAGATTCATTTCGGATTTTTACTTCGCGGAATATCAGTTTGGCCGTACTACAAAGTAGCCCCTTTACGGTATTCTCGGTGAGTTTTTAATTTAGTTTAGTAGTTACGATCACTTTTAATTTAGGCTTTATGATCACTCTGGTATATAGTTTGGGGAGGTTTTGGAGATTGATCTATTATAACTCCATATCGTCGCATAAAGTGCAATACCGCGTATCCGCTACCACCCAAATTTTACAAGAGACAGTAAAAACTGTTTTAATTCAAAACGGTTCGGAATTTTGCAAACCCACATCCAAACCAAGGTAGATTTTTGGATTATATTCTTAATCCAAATATCATTTTGGCGAAAAACAATTAAATGTGCAGTTATTGGCTTACTTATGTATTTATAAGCGGTTTTGCGTCTTTTATTTTGTTCAGTAGTGACGTATAGGCGGTTTTGCAGACGTACGCAATAACACCTATTATTCGCGGTATTGGTTCGAAAAATTTCCTTAAAAAAGCGGTTTTGAAACTGTGTCATTATTTGGAATTGCGTTGTGTGAATCTCAAAATTGTTGCATGAATGGATGGGGACGGACGCCAGGAATGTATTTGTGATGAAATCTCATTTTTGGCAAAAATGTCACGCGGTTTTGCACTTTAAACGACGATATGTATGTACACCACCATACCAAGTGAGCATTCCCAGCAGGGCTTTCTCTCACATGTAATGGGTAAAATCATCGAGAAATCTTGATTCATCGCTTACACTTTCGAATACGGATTGCATTACTTTAACATAGGCATGTCATTGGCGGTTTTGTATTACAATATGGTAGACAGTAATGCATTATAAAGTCGCTACTAATATTGAGAAAAGTAAGCTGTTACAAGTAATAAGTTCTTTCACTGGTATAAGTAATTGCATATATCACACAATCCAGTATAGTAATCTATAATGCATTATAATGAAAACTGGCAAAATAAACGAGAATGAGGGTAAATTGCTTTACAAAATTGCTAGTTACAAAAATTTAAATCAATGTAGGCTATGCAAAATATATCGGCAGTGTTCCAAATCTTTTCGCTTATTTTATGCAATACCGGTAAGCGAAAAAAAATAATTTTAAAACTATGAGTTAGCAATTTATGCCGAACACAAATAGCAAACAGAATGAATAAAGAATCAAAACATTCTTTGCAAAATGTATTTAAAAAAAAACACTATTTGAATAATAATTATTACACTATGTATTTGCACAGCTATTGGCTTATTTAAAAAATATTAAACGATGGAATAACGCGACTAACCACGACAGTTTTATAATGAAAACTGGCAAAATAAACGAGAATGAGGGTAAATTGCTATGCAAAACTGCTATTTACTCGTAGAAATATTAAAATCAAAGCAAAGCGTTTGCAAAAAAATAACGGCAGTACTCCAAACCTTTTCGGTTATTTTCTGCATTACCAGTAAGCGAAAAAATAATAATTTTAAAACTGTCGCATTACAAGTAATGAGCAAAGTAAGCGAAGGAGTGTTTCTTAGCTATTTGTAATGCGTTATTTCATTGAATACAATTTCAAGCCATTACCAAAATATGGAAAAACCCTGAAATTTCAGTCTATATATGTATGTATGTACATATGTCCAATCCAATTACAAAAAAATATGTACCCTAGATTTTAACAATATGAGTTGCTTATTTCCGCGATGCAATAATACCAAATATGGCTGCAAAGACGGTGATATAAAATTTTTCCAATTTCCGACGATACCCTTTATTCGCGGAGAGTGGATGAAGATTTGTGGAGTGAGCGAAGAGGAGCTACCGGAAGTTTCATAAACCTGCTCACTAGTGCCCTTTCTCTTTCTGTCCTTTGATTCCTGAAATACCCAAACTTTCAAACAAAAATCTACGCATTCAAAAAATAAAAGTCTGGCATCGCTATACTCCAAAACTGACATAAGATCAAACTTCAAAAATCTGCTTTTTAATCAAAAAGACAGCGTCAAAATGACAATGCACATACCTGTATTTTTTATACCATGAGTATATGTATACGTATGACAACGTCACAATTATGTGTGCTTGATAGTGATCTAAGTGACTCTAATTTCCAGCATATTTTCACATATATACGGAATATTTTTCCAAATGATTATGAAAATTAAAATTAATTGTGCCCTCGTATATGTAAGCAGAATTGCGCCAAAAGAAATAAAACGGGGATGGTAAACAGTAACAAGCGAAAAAATGTTATTTATCGATTATTCGATGACAATTGCGCTAAAGGTGTTATTGCGCCAGTACCGTGAGTTGGCGCCACGGTTGGCGCTGGCGTTATTGTATCAGCGCCAAAAAAATTGCGCCATTACCCATGGCTAGCGTACGGAAACACTAAAAATCAAAACCACATTGTTTTATATAGAGAGAGGAATTCACCAATTAAATCTGCAGTATTGTCGCTAAAAAATTTCAAAAAGTGGCCGAAAAAGGAAAAAAAAGTGTCTCCCAAATTTTTTTTTTAGCTAGAAACACATTTTTATATATTTTTGTGGTTTATTTAATGCTTAAGCAATTTGCAAGCGGTTTGTACCCTTGGTCTTAAATAGTGAAAGTTTTGAAAATAATCTTTCTGCTGATGCACTGCTATGTGGCAGCGTTAATATATTTACAACAAATTCACAACAAGTTCTCATTTAAGTTGTTTTTCATTTCTCCACGTTGTGCGAAAAGTCTTCTATTTCGTTTTGTTAAAACAATTTTCTTGCATTTTAAAAATTTTTACTTCCAAATAACTCTTTCGGGGTTTTCCTTCGCAGCAGAGAATTACTAATGAAAAGTGAAAAGGTAACAAAGAGGCTTTTTTATGTGAATTTTATATGAGCTATTGGCCAGTTTTTAATTAAGAAAAATTGAAAAATTCTTTTTGGTAGAAGTTATGGATCCATATCGGAGACCACCACATCCCTTCATCAGTCTTCTTCAGGCGGCCCCAACCGAGGATCGAACTTAAGTCGTTTCGATTGGTAATCCAATGGCATCGCATCCCATTGAGCTACCACCGCCATCAGCTTTGTTTTGCTTAATTCTCAATTTTCCTTTTATTACAATCTACATACCAACAACAGTAGCTGAAAACGGCCATGTAAAAACAAACGTAAAAAAGCTTTATATTTAAGAAAAAACTAAAAAATATTTATTACATTATAGGTTTGAAAGTAAAAAAGGACCAAAACTGATCCAAATTTTTAAAAAGGTTCAAATATTGCATATTTTCAAAAAGTTGGGTTCCGGTGGCCTGGCTCTTAAAAAAGGTTCAAATTGCCACTTTAATGGCCCCAGCGGCAATGCTGTACCTACATGTGTACATAGAGCTGCAAAACTGTCGATAGACGGCTATTCGATATATTCGATAGTTTAACGAGAAACCATCGATATTATCGATAATATCCTTTCATTATTCATTTATTTTGATAAAAATCTTATAAAATGTCTACTTGGTTCTTATAGGCAGTTGAATTCAAATCTATATATTAATACGAGAACATGATAATAATTAATAACATGAATTTTGTCCGCGACCTTTCGGCGATTCCACTGAACCGATTTTAAAAGTTAGATCATCATTAGAAAGGGAATTCCTGAGAATAGATTCATTTTGATTTTCATTAAAATCGATTGGAAAATACGTGCTTGAACCACAAATGGGTTTTGAATCAAATAAAGATCAATTTTAATAAAAAATATCATAAAGTTAAAAATATGTTTGCATTATGGAACTACTAGAAAACTGTCGATTTTCGACAGTATTGGGAACTCCTAGTTTAATTAAATGAACAAAAAATTATAGAAGTAAAAAGAAAAGTGCATATGATAATAATAACAATAAAATAATATCGTAGCATCAGTAGCGATATAAAATATCGATAGTGTGGACAACATTCCCACGAATCGATATATTGATAGTACAATAGCTAAT
The DNA here is from genome assembly GCA_960531455.1 of Urophora cardui. Classification (NCBI taxonomy): domain Eukaryota; kingdom Metazoa; phylum Arthropoda; class Insecta; order Diptera; family Tephritidae; genus Urophora; species Urophora cardui. The sequence goes on from OY482673.1 coordinate 43,538,416, forward strand.
TTTGCAGTTTTTTTCTCGCTCTCTTGCTTTCGAACTCCGATGCCATTTACTTCATTAGTGTCATAACTTAAAAAAAACCAATTTATGTCTACTTCGCTATATATCGAAGTAAGCTACTATACTGGAAGCGAGGGGTTGTAGGTTCTCGAACCACTCGATATCAAGGTTGATTTTTTTTTTAAATTAAAAATCAGCTAAAATGGCTGCTATTTCCGGGGTCAACTTCCGTTGCATCAAATTTCACTCTCCATAAAAACTCTGTATCGCCGCCTAAGAAGTTAATTTCAAAAACATTTTTAACATTAACAAATTAAGTATACCTTAGAATAATTGTATCATATTGAAAAAGAACAAGTAAGGAAGCCTAAGTTCGAGTGGAATCGAACATTGGATACTCAGCTGTATGTTTTCATTGTTTGTTTGCGTTTGATAGATTTTATATAAAGCGAGTGTTGCATAAAGTGGGCGTAGCCACGCCCATTTTCAAAATTTTTATCAGTCATCCAACTAAGCATATGAATATTATTCTTTGTGCAAAATTTCATTCCTTTATGACTTCTAGTTACAAAGATGTCACGTTACAAATTCCCAAAGGGTGTTCCAGAAATATCTTTGTTAAAAAGTAGGCGTGGTCATAAACCGATTTCAATAAATTTTTGCGTGTCTATTAACACACAAGTTATAAAAGTGTATAAACCAAGTTTCGTCATAATATCTCAATTATTTGTCGAGTTATAGGCTAAGAAATCTCGTATATTCCTTTGTCTAAAAAGAGGCGGTGCCACGCCAATTTTCCAAAATTTGTATATTTTTTGTTTCCGGTCTATTGTGGAACTCTTGCCACAAAATTTCAATGAATTATCTTTATATTTGACAAAGATATCGCTTAAAATGTTTTTATTAGGCCACTTTATAATACCCATATATAAAAGTGGGCGTGGTCGTCAACCGATTTCGCTAAAATTTTCAACATGTATTACCACAAGTAATAAAAATGTACACACCAAGTTTCGTCATTATATATCAATTATTTGTCGAGCTATGGGCTCAGAAATCTCGTATATTCCAGCTTCTAAAAAGAGGCGGTGCCACGCCCATTTTCCAAAATTTTTGTGTTTTTCGTTGTATGTCCGCAGGTGGCCTCCTGGCATAAAATTGCAATGATATATCTTTATATTTGACAGAGATATCGCTTAAAATGTTTTTATTAGGTCACTTTATAATACCCATATATAAAAGTGGGCGTGGCCGTCAACCGATTTTAACAATTTTTCGTCCAAACATTTGCCTAAGTAAGTATATGACGCGTACCAAATTTCATCGATATATCTTCAACAGTTTCTGAGCTATGACTCATAAAGCTTTCAATATTTGCTCCTTAATAAGTGGGCGTGGCACCGCCCAATTTCCAAAATTCCATCAAATTTCTTCTTAGGGGCCTGAGCTCAACACGTGGGTAAAATTTCATCACTCTAGCTATATTAGTGGCTGAGATACCAAATTTCCGATTTTTTCTATATAGGAAAAGTGGGCGTGGTCATGGTCCGATTTCGCCCATTTTCAATACCAACCGTCCCAGTGTCGATACCAACTTGCATTTCAAATTTCATCAAAATATCTCAATTTTTGCGCGAGTTAGAGTGTTTACAGACGGACGGACGGACAGACGGACAGACGGACGGACGGACGGACGGACGGACGGACATAGCTCAATCGATTTCTCTTTTCACACTGATCATTTTGATATATATAAGTCTATATCTATCTCGATTATTTCATTCTGTTACAATCCACCGTTATGTGATTAAAACTATAATACTCTGTGTACTAGTACAGCTGAGTATAAAAATACTAAAATCATTTGATAGTTACCAAATTACCAACCGCAAAGAAATACCTATTTTGGAATTAATTACCAAGTGTGGCAACCATATGCTCAGTTTGAGTTAGTCCTTCTCCCCACCAGCTGGTACATTTACCTATTTCACCATCCCCATGCAATGAGCCAACGCGACCCGTGCGGGTAAAATACCCATATGGGCTCAATCGCCCATGGCTGATTTAGATGAACATATTTTTTATAAAATATGGAATCTCTTAGATACCCCGTAGGGCGCATTATATCGAAGCCGACCCACCTACCGAAAATAAAGAAAAAATACGCCAAGTATTTTTCCACATTTTCTACATTTTTCGACATTTTGCGACTTTTTTATTTCGGTAAATTAAAATTCGACATTTTTTTCGACATTATTAGCGAGAACTCCATGGATTAGCGAATTTTTGCAGGGATATACATATATTTATTTTATATGTATGTATACATATATGTTATTACGTATCAGAGCTCAGATAAGACTCGGCATGCGGTTTTTATATATGATCTTCAACGTTGTTTATTTAGTCATCTTTTGGGGATTTTGTGACGCTATCCCCGAAAAAATGTGGGGATTTCGTGTTTGGGGATTTTGATTTTAAGGATTTTGATTTTGGGGATTTTGATTTTGGGAATTTTTTTTTGGGATTTTGTGCGTTGGGGATTTTGTGCGTTGGGGATTTTGTTTTTTGGGGATTATGTGGCACTCCCAAATTTGCTCATAGATTCGCTGTTTCAGTATTCAGGGACTGGTCAAAGATTGTATGCGGAGTGGCAGCGGGTGTCCGGACACTTCCCGGAAACTTCGAGTGTCATTAATTCCGAAGTTTTCGCCATGCAGGATGTCTGCAAGGCTCTAGTTGCAACGGAAAGTGTCGATGCCGGGAACAGGATAAGAATTTTCCCGCATAGTCCGGTGCCTCCGAGGGATTTTAAATCTGCAACGGTGTCATCAAGCCTGGTTGGACAGTGCAGAGAGTGGGTCATGGGCTTGGCAATTCAACATAGCGATGCCTGATCTGGCTGCCGGGGCACTGCGATATCCAGAGCAACGAAATGGCTGATGAGCTGGCCAGGAAAGGCTCGGCTCTTGATGCCGCAGAGGCGGAGGAGGTTCTTGCGCTCCTGTGTTTAATCAATAGCCAAATCTCTCGGCACTAGTTTGAGGAGGTTAAAACAAAGTGGAAACCGGTGCATTAGGCATGGGTAACACTGCGCTGCGCGGCGCAATTGCGCTAACACCAACCCTGGTGTTATTGCGCTAACTCCGATTTGGGAAATGCGCCAACTCAATATAGCGCCAACTCAATGTAGCGCCAACTCAATGATGCGCTATTGCAATATAACACTGGGTACGTTCAGAAGGCGCAACGGTGGAGCACAACTGTTGTGTAGATATCAGTAATCGGAAAGTGATACAATTTTCGCCTTCTGAACGATCTGATACATTAAATAAACAAATTAGTATTTTTATTATCCCCAACGTAATTGCCAATAATTTCGCGGCTTTGAAACATTTTTATTACATTCCAAAATTCATAAACACTTTTTATATGTTTTGTACATATGTCAAAATCGTAAGCTCAACATGTTGTGTAAAGTGAGCGTAAAAAATTTATGATAGAAAAAAGTCTCCAAAATCACAACATGTTGTGTTGATCAGAAATACTCAACGTTGCGTTCAGAAGATAAAACACAACAGTTGCGCAACTGTTGCGCCACGGTTGCGCCTTCTGAACGTAGCCACTGACTCAATTTCGTGCGCTAACACCAGCTCCAATATAGCGCTAGTGTAAAATGGCGCAACCACAACGCCAATAACCACTGTAGACCTGTAGGCAAGGTTAGGTGAAAAAGAAAAAATGACGGAACTCATTTAGGTGAATATAGCGGACAGTAGCAGCACAGAGTTGCATTTGAATTGCCCTAAAGAACTTCAGAGCTTGGAAACAACACAAAACTATTAACTTCAGTTATCCTTCGTTGATTACTTAAAAACACTTTCCAAATCTGTTTTAAAGAGTGCACTTTGATATAATTATTTATTATACAACTCTACCACGATCTTAAAATAATTTTTTTCACATATTTTCGCTGCGCCGGCAACCCTTTTCTGTCAATGGAACCAATTTTGGTGAATTTCCCAAAATCCCATCTCAAAGCTTGCCTACAGTTCTACAGTGCCAATAACAGCATCATAGTATGTATATGTATACGTATGACAACGGGTGAGTTTCTAAGAAAAAGCTGCTCCGCAACTGTTGAGCTGAACAGTTGCCAACAGTTGTGTAGCAGTTGAGTTAAACAGCTAACAGCTACGGCTTAGAAACGGTTTGATGAATTTATCAGCTGTTTGGCTTTACACAACATGTTGAGCTCAAGTAGCGAAGAAAATTTGTGATGCAAAAAATGGCGAAAAGTTGCCAACTGTTGAGCTGAGCGGAATTACTCAACAGTGCGTTTCTAAGACAAACACTCAACAGTTGCACAACAGCTCAGTCTTAGAAACTCACCCAACGTCACAATTATGTGTGCTTGATAGTGATCTAAGTGACTCTAATTTCCAGCATATTTTCACATATATACGGAATATTTTTCCAAATGATTATGAAAATTAAAATTAATTGTGCCCTCGTATATGTAAGCAGAATTGCGCCAAAAGAAATAAAACGGGGATGGTAAACAGTAACAAGCGAAAAAATGTTATTTATCGATTATTCGATGACAATTGCGCTAAAGGTGTTATTGCGCCAGTACCGTGAGTTGGCGCCACGGTTGGCGCTGGCGTTATTGTATCAGCGCCAAAAAAATTGCGCCATTACCCATGGCTACGGTGCATACCAGGCTTTCGTACAACGAGATGCGATCCTCAGCCATTCTAAGGATGAAAAGGAGGAACATCTCCCACTTAACTGCGGTGTTTACAGGACATTGGGCTATTGGTACTCACGCGGCCCGACTGGGTTTGGACGATAACACTCTGTCTCGTAGCTGTATCTTCTTGGAGTGGAGGAGACGGTGGAGCACTTACTATGCGAGTGTCTTTCGCACTGCCAAGGCAAAATGAAATTACTTCGCAAGCCTTTCTACGACAACTTCTCGGAAGTTAACAACGTCAGGTCTGAGAGCTTCTTTGATACCAAAGCTAAAAAAGAAAAACAAAAAGCAACTAAAAAAACTAAAAGGAATGGAATTAACTTCATCACATGTGATGTGAGATCAAAGTGAGCCGACGACGGCGTTTGTGTACGACTTCGAGTCTAATTTACCGTTTTTGGGCGCAACAACAAAACTTCAAAGTGACCGCTGCCGGGCAATGCGCATGCGATGCGTAACGAAGTAGCGCGCGAAGAGAATCGTGAAAATGCGACGTAAATCCATCCAACGGAGCGCAACAAATGGCTGAGCCAATGAAGAGAAGAAAAAGGGAATACTATAAGGCAAAAAAAAACAAATCAAAATAAGCGTAGAAAGGGATCTCAAATAAGAAATGAAATGAGGTAACATAAAAACAAATGTTGAAGGACGCTTAGAAAATCATAAGCAACTTTGTCATGGTGGTGAACGTTACGGACGGGCGGGCGGTAAGATAGTGGTGATTGACCGCTGCAGGATCGTTTGGCATTGATTTGAGTTTATGAGTGACTGCCTGACACAGAAACTTGCTGCCTGTGGCGTAGCAAGCAAATTTGCGTTGCAGGTGCACCAATTGTCACGAAGAAGAAAAAAAAAATAATAATAAAAGGAAGTTACAAAAGAAAAAAAAAAAAACAAAATAAGAAATTGTGTGCGAACATCAATACCCAGCTGTGGGTTTTCAGCAACAATTTAATAGTTCTTGACTAGGCATAAAACATAGCAAAACCTTTCAGCAAGATCCACTCCACCTCGATATTAAATACCCAGGGCTCCTGAGTCCATGTTATCCTCCATCAGGAGGAGTACAAGGTTGTCCGGTGCCAGTCACGAGTGCTGGAGTGTGATCTGCACAACCTTTAGGCCCATTGGGATCGTCTAGGCAGCGAATTCCTCGGCGAGCTGCAAGCAACAACTCAGCAGGACCATCAATAGTTGCAGTGCTTAACGCTTCGTTAATATTCGACTATTAATGGTTGGAGCGTAGTTTCGAAACCTTTTTGGTGCTCCCGGAAAGAAGTCTGATGATGAAGAAGGTGGTTTTCTTCGAAATAGCTATCACTTCTACCATCGCTGTTTCAGTTACTTAGATTTTTCCGCTTATGCCAAAGGTTCCAGAAGCTTGTCACTATCTTCGACCTCGTCCGTCCCATCGACGTTCCCATTGGAGGTCCGTAAAATTTTAACTTTGACGCACCGCACGCCAAAGCGAGGGGCGAAATCCGCCTATTAAAATAATAAAATACAATGGCGCTATTATAACTCTGACGAGTTTTATGGCCGAGCTTCTCTCCCAATTCGAGGTGTGCTCCTTTTTGTTTTCCTACTATTGGGTGTACCTACAGTTTTATGCCGGCTCCGAACGGCGAATGCATTTTTTGTGAGAAGCTTTTTCATGGCAGAAATACTCTCGGAGGGTATGCCGCCCTCTGCCGAGAGGTGACCGTTTGAACACGAGACCTCTGGTATAGCAGGCGAGCACTCTACCCACTGCACCACAGCCGCCACGTAATCCGCCTATTACAGCGGTAATATACTTTCCTCGCTGATGACCATCAAGTCATGCATGGGCACATTGCGGTTGTGCACATGGAGATATTTCAGCAGCTTAACGCTGCTAATTTCCAGTCATGGGAGTCAGACCCGAGCTCTGGGTCTCCTTGGGATTTCCGATACCGGGATTTTCCCGACATCCCCTAGGAAGCCCTTTGACTGCTGGTCCTCATATTTGACCAACCTGTGGCCTCTAATAACCTCCGCTGAGTCGAAGGAACGGAGATATCCCTCCGGGTTGGTCATCACGAAGTCTATAACCATGTGAGACAACCATGCCTCAATCTTCTCTCACTTCTCCAGCAACCTGTAGGTTGATCTACACCACCTCCGCAAATATCTTGGCCTCTATCAGCGCTCGGACTGACGTAGACCATGTGAGACAACCATGCCTCAATCTTCTCTCACTTCTCCAGCAACCTCTCCGTCGCCTTGCCATCCCTTCCTGTCATTGTCGTAGTTGTTTTTTGTTTTGTATTTGATTTTTGTTGTTAGTTTGTATGTTCTCCACTGTTATTCCCAGAAATGGTGATAGGTAACAAGGTCAACGGAAATAATGTCAATTGACAAAGGTCAATTGACATTATTGCGTTTTTGGAAAACGCAAATAGGTCAACGAAAATTTGGAAATAAAATAATTGACCTTATTTCCCAATCCAAATGGAAATAATGTCAACTATGCTTAAAACTTGTTCATTCATGAAAATATTTGCTGAGTTCTTCTGCAAACCCGTTATGAGTACCGTTTTTTAATGAATGAAAATACAATTTTACTCGCTCTTATGTTACTACAAATTAGTTGATAAGTGAATTTAGTGAAGTGTGGTCGTCGAAAAAGAGTTGCCAACACAGCAAAAATATTTCAATAAATTATATAATAATATAAAGTATGTTAAATATCTAGTTATACAAAAATTTAAATAAAAATGTATATAAAAACTATGTCTACTTGCCTTTTCCTGCGGCATGGCAAAAAAGTAGGAAAATGAAAATTTGGAATTAAAAATCGCGCGATTAATTGACCTTATTTCCATTGACCTTGTTACCTGTCACCCCCAGAAATATGCATGGAAATGGTCCGCAAAGGATCACTCGTCCGCAGAGCCGGCATGGGTAGAGAAGGCACTTAATACCTGCGACCGTGCCCGGCCATCGGAGGGGACCGTTCGAAATCAGCTACTCAATAGCCACTCGCTGATCATTCAGCCATCGGCAGGGAGAACCTCTACAAGTTGGCTTAGGGTGGTCCTCTCCCACTTTATCTGCTCCCCGCCCTATATTGTTGAGCTTAACAGTACCACCAGCGTGAAGGAAAAGCATAAGATTTAATGTAAGAGGCTTCATTTCCGAGGACCGGCATTAGTATTAACGACACCTGTTTTTTTAAGTACAACAACAGTGTATAAGATGGAAAATGGGAACAGGAATTTCAAATTTTTTCAACAGACAATAACCAATTAAGAAAGAGAAAACAATAAAAGCCAAAAAAAAGCAAAATGATACAGCTGAACATCAATTTGTGCCGTGACATTCTCTTCTGATCTTTCTTCCAAAATTCATTCTCCACGCCATATTACACACTTCATTTGTTGTGCTCATTTATCATTTTTACGGCAGATATGCATGAATGTATGTATGTAAGTATGTATGTATATGCGTATGCACTGTGCGCACAGATCACTTGCTCCTGGCGGCCTCGTAGTACGTAGTACGCACACACTGGCTGTTATGTCGTTTGAGTGTCCTTTCACGCTCCTGGCAGGTTGCCATCGACAACCCGCTGTGCTATTGTTGACTCGTTTCGTTTGTTCTCTTGCTTGTTTTTTGCTTTCTTTGGCGACAGCTCAGATAAACAGATAACAGCTATTCGTTGTCGTACCTTATACATACATACATAGGTAGTCATCAGTCATAAATCGTGCGTACGATCGCTGCAGGTATGCATATATGTATGTATGTATTTGTGCCTTTGCATTTGCGTTATGTCGCTACCTTTGATCCTGTTGAATAACATCAAACGGCGAATGTTTTTTTTTTTTAGGATTTCTTACATATATTTGCTGCTCAATTATCACACGTTTATCGTTACGACCTTGCGCTCCACTCTACGTACTGTGCTGCGTCTTCGACATTTCCCGGCTTCTTTCATCTTTCTAAGCGCAAACACATACCTTCATACACAAACAAACAATCGCATACTTATTTTTCACAAAAAAAAAAAAAAAAAAAAAAAAATTAAAAATAATAATCTTAAATTTTATTGTTGTTGTTGTTGCATTTGTTTGCCGCAATCGCGGTAGATCAAAGCCAACTAATGTGCACGAATAAAGCAAAAAACAAAAAAAAAAAAGACTATTGAAAACAAAATCTCAATTGTTACTTCTTCTAATGCGCATTGAAAGGGTTTCTTTCTCGTTTGGTACCAAAAAAGAAAAAAAAAATACTTACATACATTATGTTTAGCTGTCAGTTTAGAAACGCATTTGGGTAATAGATGTCAGTTGTCCTGGCAAGCTTGAAATTGGATTTGAAGTGGCTGCTCTTGTTCGTCTTTAATCAACAAAAAAAAAAGAAGAAAAAGAACTACAATCAATTTTACATTGAATAGTTTTCAGCTTTTGATGGTTTGATGTTTTAAAATTTGTCTCAAGGTGGCTCTTTTTATGAGTAGATAAGCCACGGTTATGTGGCCGCTGTGGTGCAGTGGTAGAGTGCTCGTTAAGGAGCACAACTCGAATTGGAAGAGATGCTCGGCTATAAAATTCGTCAGAGTATTATTAAGTCACGGTTGTAGTATTTTTACTCATACTCTATTTCTATCGTTTTTGCGCTCTGTCGCTTCATTGTGATCTCTTAAATTTTTGCTGTAGCGTAATGTTTTTCATGAAGTGAAATTTTACGGCGAATAATTTTCTAGAAAATTTTAAATTTTAATTTTAAATTTTAAAATACTATTTTTTCGGTCTATCTAAAAAATGTCAAAAATAACTCTTCGTGGCGGTGTTATCGGGTTAAACTATTCCACGAAATTAAAGCTAGTTCAATTTTATTATAGCCGCATTCGTTTGGGCAAGAGTTAGAGACTTGCGAAAAAAACAACCACTGGTATAAAAACAAGAGAAAACAAGTAAGGAAGCCTAAGTTCGAGTGGAATCGAACATTAGATACTCAGCTGTATGCTTTCATTGTTTGTTTGCGTCTGATAGAATGACGGTGTATTTTATATAAAGCGAGTGCTGCTTAAAGTGGGCGTAACCACGCCTGTTTCCAACATTTTTATCAGTCATCCAACTAAGTATATGAATATTATTCTTTGCTCAAAATTTCATTCCTTTATGACTTCTAGTTACAAAGATGTCACGTTACAAATTCCCAAAGGGTGTTCCAGAAATATCTTCGTTAAAAAGTAGGCGTGGTCATAAACCGATTTCAATAAATTTTTGCGTGTCTATTAACATTATAAAAGTGTATAAACCAAGTTTCATCATAATATCTCAATTATTTGTCGAGTTATGGGCTCCGAAATCTCGTTGATTCCTCTGTCTGAAAAGAGGCGGTGCCACGCCCATTTTCCGAAATTTTTCTATTTTCTGTTTCCGATCTATTGTAGAACTCATGCCACAAAATTTCAATGAATTATCTTTATATTTGACAAAGATATCGCTTAAAATGTTTTTATTAGGCCACTTTATAATACCCATATATAAAAGTGGGCGTGGTCGTCAACCGATTTTGGCAATTTTTCGTCCAAACATTTGCCTAAGTAATTATATCACGCCTACCAAATTTCATCGATATATCTTCAATGGTTTCTGAGTTATGACTCATAAAACTTTCAATGTTTGCCCCTTAATAAGTGGGCGTGGCACCGCCCATTTTCCAAAATTTCACCATATTTCTTCATAAGGGCCTGAGCTCAATTCGTGTGTGAAATTTTATCACTCTAGCTCTATTAGTGACTGAGATACAAAATTTCCGATTTTTACTATATAGGGGAGGTGGGCGTGGTCATGGTCCGATTTCGCCCATTTTCAATACCATCCGTTCCTGTCTTGATACCAACTTACATTTCAAATTTCATCAAAATATCTCAATTTTTGCGCGAGTTATCGTGCTCACAGACGGACAGACGGACAGACGGACGGACATGGCTCAATCGATTTCTCTTTTCACCCTGATCATTTTGATATATATAAGTCTATATCTATCTCGATTATTTCATTCTGTTACAATCCACCGTTAGGAAATCAAAACTATAATACTCTGTGTACTAGTACAGCTGTGTATAATTATACGACCGTTCGTTAAAATAAAGGAATTGGAAAAAAGGTGTGTTTATTTGATGAAATGGCTTCAAATTTTGTCGATACGAGTATATATCTCCCCGATTTCGAAACTATCTTCGAATCTAGCCAATACTCAACCCAGCTCCGTTCGTTAAAGTATGGAATTGGAAAAAATTTTCTAACGAACGGTATTGCGTTGAGTCTTGGCTAGATTCGAAGATAGTTTCGAAATCGGGGAGATATATACTCGTATCGACAAAATTTGAAACCACTTCACTTATTCACAATAGAAAAAAAGATGAGTTTAATGAGTACTGGCATACCCTCTAAAAGTCTCTAAAAGTCTCTAACATTTTGTATGGAAACTGTCAGCCAAGATAGCAGAATCCAATATGTATAAGCGGGCAGCGAAGTGCCCAAAAAACACTCCTTATATGTAGGGTTGCCAGACGTACTGATTTGATTAGTACAATACTGATTTTTCGTACCCCGTACTGATGGTTTTAAAAACCTTAAGAAATACTGATTTTTTGGATTTTGTATTGATTTGTACTGATTTTTAGCCGACACTAAGAAAATTCATTTTTATCACCCTGCACTGTTCTTAATTTTCCAACGGTTTTCATTTGACGTTTGTAACCATGAAACAATTAGGAAGGAGGCCGCAACGCGAACGTTACATATCATAGAAACATAATTGACAGTTAACGATATGGAAACAAAAACAAAATGCCAGTAATAAATTTTCTTTTTTGGAAGGCTGAAGACTGATTTTTTTGGGAAAGGTATCTGGCAACCCTACTTATATGTTTCCTAACAACATATTTCTATGCCATATGTATTTTAACCCATTTTTTGACCTCTTGGAGAAAAACGGTTTGGGGTTCTCACTCGTTTTCTGTAGGAATAATTCCACTTAAGGCACTTAAGGGCACGTCCACCAGCCACACTGATTCTCCGTCAATTCATCTCTTTTGTCAAACTGCGGCTGCATCAATATACAGAACATCCAACAGCCGCACTATTTCACCGCATGCAACGGCTGTGTCTAGCTCACCAGCTCCACCGTTCTTGAATAGATCCATCAGTGGCGATAATTCGTTAGTTTCATCGTTTTTTTTTTGCATTCACCGGTTCCACCAATTACGATTACAACCATCGATTTTGATAATTCACCGGTTACATCGTTTTTGTTGCATTCACCGGTTCCGCCAATTGTGAGCATTTCAACCAATTGCGTTAATTCACCGATTTCAACGTTTTTTATTGCATTCACCGGTTCCACCAATTATTAGCACCTCCACCAATTGCGTTAATTTACCGATTTCATCGTTTTTATTGCATTCACCGGTTTCAGCAATTATGAGCACTTCCATCAATGGCCATAATTCACCGGTTGCATCGCTTTTGTTGCATTTAACGGTTCCACCAATTATGAACACTTCCACCAATTGCGATTATTCCAATTCACAGGTTGCATAGGTTTTGTTTCATTTACCAGTTCCACCAATTATGAGCACTTTCACCAATTGCACTAATTCACCGGTTGTATCGTTTTTGTTGCATTCACCGGTTCCACCAATTACGAGCACATACACCGATTGCAAAAATTCACCGATTTGATTATTTTTGTTGCATTCATCGGTTCCACCAATTATGAGCACATCCAACTATTTTGAGAATTCACCGGTTTCCTCCAATTGCGACAGTTCACCGATTTTATTGATTTTGTTGTATTAGCGTTTATATTCGATTTTTAAATTCGGTATTCGATATTCGGTATTCTGTATTAATTTTCTTTTTTCGGTATTCGGCATTAAAATTTAATATTTTTATTAGGTATTTGGTATTAAAATTCGTTATTCGGTAATAATATTCGGTATTCGGTATTAAAATTCGGTATCCATTTGTGGTATTCGTGTTCGGTATTCAGTATTCAGTATTTGGTATTCGTATTCGCCTTTACCCATTTATCATATCCTTGTTCGGTACACAATTTGCAGATCATTTATTTCTTAGTTAAATATTTTTTATTGTTACATAAAGGATTTTGATTATAAGTATTTTTCTTTACAGGCGCGAGTCAAGACAAGAAATTCGCCGTTTTTCTCTTTCGCAAATACCAAGAAATTATATTATCAGTGGGGGAAACTGCCAAAAATTAAGCACATATCAAAGCCAATTAATAGCTTTCTGGCTGCTGTCAGCCAAAGTCAAATGAGTTTACGCAGCACACACACAAACGCAGACACGTCTGCAGCCAATACACAGAGGCATACATACAGCTGTATATTTTATATAACAACCAAATCAGTCTATCACTTATAGAACAACTCGATGCACGAAGAAAAATGCTCAGCGTGATCACTGCTGCACATTCACCAGCCAGCTGCCAGTGCTATATTTCTGTATGTCTGTATTTCTATATATTTACTCACTTAATGCCACTAAGCGTGCATTCTTTGCTCTTTTTTGTTTGTGGTCCTTCACTTTACTTCCCAAAAATATTGCACTGCCGCGGCATGCCGGCATGCCGGCTGCTTGTCCATGTCGCTGTCGCTGTTGCTGTCGATGTCGGCGGTGTCGGTGTCGGTGCACTTTGATGTCCTAATTGGTTTATTACTCACTTTGTCGGTCCATTTTTATTACACACACGAACGAATTCATCGTGAGGTAGGCAGGTATTATGTATACATATCTACTTATGTACAAAGGTTTGCGCATGAAATGATTCGCTTTTAGGCTCAACGATGTGTTTTTTATTACCCCATTGCCATTTGGCCGGAACGCCTCTGGTACCGCCCGCTCCACCTCTATGGTTGGAAAAGCCAAGTCAGATCGGTGATATTTATTTATTAATTTTCTTTTTGTTTTTTCTTAGTTTAGGGTTTTAGTGTAAGGTGCGCTTGCGCGAGAGTGCATTAAGAGAGAGAGTCTGTTTCATACCCATCTTGCTCTGTGATAAAGAATATTATAAAATTTAGACGTTGCGCTGTGGAACAAAATTCGAAAAAAGTAAACAGAAATCTAAAGAGCGATAAGAGAAATCCAAAACCCCGCTCCAGTTTTTATGTTAAGTTAGAGTTCTGAGCCGCTGTGGTGCAGTGGGTAGAGTGTTCGCCTGCTATGCCAGAGGTCTCGGGTTCAAACCACGGTCCGAGCAAAACACCAAAACAATTTTTCTAATTAGTAAAATCCAAATATTGGGTTTTTTAAGAGCAGCGGTCACCTCTCGGCAGTGGGCGGCATACCCTCCGAGAGTATTTCTGCCATGAAAAAGCTTCTCACAAAAAATGCATTCGCCGTTCGGAGCCGGCATAAAACTGTAGGTCCACCCAATTAGTAGGAAAAACAAAAAAGGAGCACACCTCGAATTGGGATAGAAGCTCGGCCATAAAACTCGCCAGAGTTATAATAGCGCCATTGTATTATTATATTATAGAGTTCTGAGCCACAACTCACGGCATGGATGTATCAGTTCTTTGACCGATGCTAACCTACGGATCACTGGTGTGGTGGAGAGCTAATGAGGTGGACTATAAGGCTGATATGCTGAGGTAAGTTCAACGAGATGCTTGCGTTATGATCACTGGGGCGATTAGATCATCTGCCACGGAGGCTCTGTTTGTGATATGCAATATTTCGCCCCTTGATCATTTTGTTTAAGAAAAGGCTTTTCAGAGTGCCTTACGGTTACGGGTGTTGGGACTCTGGAAAGGTCGTACCTACATACGATTATGGACGTATTCTGCTACACGTTACCGACTCCAATATCAAGACGAAAACAAATTATATTTGTCCTATAACAATCTTTGATACAAACTATGAGATTAGCTTTCCATTTAGGAAGAACTGGGGAGATGGTAAACTCGCTCAGAGATTATATGTTTCAGTTTTCACGGACGGATGCAAGATGGCGGGCGGAGTGGGAGCGGGTAACTTCCATATCAATCAGGCTCCCGGACACTGAGAGCGTTTTTCAATCTGAAGTTTTGGCCATACAGGAGGTCTGCAAGGAAAGTGCCGGTGTCGGAAACAGGATAGACGGCTCCGAAGGCTCTGGGATATGTAATGGTATCATCAAGCCTGATCAGGCAGTATAGGAAGTGGGTCAACAAGCGCTTAGTAAGTCGACATAGCGTATCTCTGATTTGGGTGCCGGTGCAACGCGACGTGAAACGAAGTGGCTGTTGAGTTAGCCCGACAAGGCTCGACTATTCATGTCGCAGTGGTGGAGGAGGTTCTTGCGCACCTGGATTTCATCAAGGGCCGCATCTCTCGGCACTGGTTTGAGGAGGCTAAAAAAAGATGGAAACTCTTGCTGAACTGCAGGATCTGTAGAAGTCTGTGGCCTTCATGCAATGAGATGCGAGCCTCAGCCATTCTAAGGATGGACATCAGATATATTTCCCGCTTAATTGCAAAGTTCGCAGGACATTGGGCTATTGGTACGCAAGCGGTACGACTGGATTTGGACCATAGCACTCTATATCGCAGCTGTAATCTCCCTGGAGTGGTGGACATAGTGGAGCACCTGCTATGTTAGTGTCTTTCGCACTGCCATGGCAGCATGAAATTGCTTGGCAAACCTTTCTTCGACAACCTCCTGGAACTCAAGGATGTCAGGCCTGAGGGGCTTCTTAGATACCTAAACTCAACAGGATGGATATAGGGCGAAGGACTTGTCCGGCTTCCGCATTGATATTCTTCTTTAATCTATTATTCTATTCTTACTAATTTTTCCTTCTCCACACCACTATGCACTGCCAGAATCACTGCCTTAAACATCTTGAAACTCACTTGCACTACAAACAAACCTTGCTGCTCAGCTACTATTGCTGCTCAACGTTGTTGCAAACGATCAACTAGCCGGATTGCCTTCTCCACTCTCCACTCTCTACTCTACTGTAACCAAAAGATCGCTATCACTTTTGCGAGAATTGTTGGTAATAATAATGCTCACACAGAAAATCGTTTAAGTCTTCGGCATTGTGCAGTGCAACAGATAAATTTTACTGAGATATCATCTCAATTTGTCTTCGGTGACAAACAAAGCGCACAACAACAACAATAAACGCAACCGCAAGCGAACACCGTTGGCGGCAAACAGTTGCAGAAGACGAAGTAAAAAATGGGAGCTGCACAGAATGTGGTGTGGGGATCGTTGTTATTGACAGTGGCAAGTATTTGCACCTTTGGTGTGCCGATTTATTCATTAATATGTAAATCCATATAAGCATGTGTGTGTGCATGTATATATGGCTTATATGTACATGAGTAAGTTCGTGTTTTGTTCATGCATATTTCGCAATTCTTTGGCACTGCTATGTCGGTCAAAAACGGCAAGTGCCGCAAACGAATTCGCAGTATTTTTCTGAATGTTCCAACATTCCATTTATTTATATTTACTTTTACAGATGTATTGTAACTGCAGTTAAACTTGAATACGGCGAAAATAAATAAAATTACGCAGTTAAAAGACCACAATGTTAAATTCTAAGTAACCGGTGTCTAGTCAGAATTTCAAGAATTCAGCAAGGAAAGGTTGCCCAACGCGCATTCTTTTGCACGCCTTCCGGAAATGCCAACTCATTTGGGTTTGTTGATGTTGTATGTATATATATTTATACACGAAAAGTGCTTTTCTACATGGCCTTTATCAGTAAAGGATATTTCTACAGGCGCGTAACATTTTATGGTATCCTTAAAGTGATGTTAAGAGCAACTTCTTTATCGACAATCTATGCACTGCTTTGCCAACTTATACACGTGCACAGCATAACATGCATTTGACTACTGTCCGCTAGTCACGTACAGCGAAATTATTTTACACCCTTATATAAAAATAGGGGTTAATGTTAAGATGGCTGTTAATAACAGCAAGAAAGTAGAAAAGGGAATTGCCAACCACTTTTGCTGCATATACATAGTTGAAAGGTGTCACCGGTCAACGCTAATCACTGTTGTATGTGTGAATGAACGTTTGATTATTATGTCCAATATCTCTGGAATTTCCAGCAAAATTACAAGGTCTGTGTTCGGTCCCAGTTCGTGGCAAACATTGGTTGGTTCGCTGGTTAGAGTGACGAGTCCCAATGACTCCAATTAGCGCCATTTTCATACCACGACACGTGACTAAAAAACTATAATAGATTAAAGAAGAATATGAGCTCGAAACCAGGGCAAGTCCCACGCCCTATATCCATCCTGTCGAGTTTATGTATATAAGAAGCCTTTCAGATCTTGGGTTCTTGAGCTCCGAGAGGTTGTCGAAGAAAGGTTTGCCAAGGAATTTCATTCTGCCTTGGAAGTGCGAAGGACACACGCAAAGCAAGTGCTCTACTGTCTCTAGGAAGATTACAGCTGTCGCACAGAGTGTTATGGTCCAAACCCAGTCGAGTCGCATGGGTATCAATAGCCCAATGTTCTGTGAACACGGCAGTTAAGCAGGAAATGTGCGTACTGTCCATCGTTGCAATGGCTGAGGATCGCATATCGTTGTACTTATGGAGTCCACATACTTCTGCGGACCCTGCCAGTATGCAACCGTTTTCACCTTGCTTTAGTCTCCTCAAATCAGTGCCGAGAGACTTTGCCCTTGATGCGGCCCAGGGGCGCAAGAACCTACTACGTCTCTGCGACATCAAGAGCCGAATCTTGCCGTACTAACTCAACAGCCTTTTCGTTTCCCTGAATGGTGCGACACCCAAGTCATAGATACACTATGTCGACTTACTGAGCCCATGACCGACTCCCTACACTACCTGACCAGGTTTGATGATACCATTACAGATTCCAAAGCCTTCATAGACGCCTGACCATCCGAGGAAATTCCTATCCTGTCTCCGAAACCGACAAACATTGAAATTAAAAGCTATTTTCCTTCGGTGTACTTTTGTCATTGAGAAGGCTTCTCACAAAAATCCATCTGTCTTGGTCAATGCTGTTTGTAGTCGGCTTGGCTAATCGCCCTTGTCAAGTTTTGTTTTGTTATAGCTCGGTTTCGGTGATGTGCCATCTTCAGTATTTTTTTCGTTCAAAGAAATAATTGGATTTCATTTTTGAAATCAATATTTTATTTTATGTTTTATTTAATTATTTTATTTATATTTCATGTTTTTATTTATTTGATTTTATTTTATTTTATTTTAATTTTTTTACTTTATTTTATTTCATTTCATTTTATTTTATTTCATTACATTTCATTTTATTTTATTTTATTTTATTTTATTTTATTTTATTTTATTTTATTTTATTTTATTTTATTCTGTTTCATTTTGTTTTATTTGATTTTATTTTATTTTATTTTGTTTTATTTTATTTTATTTTTTTTTTAATTTTATTTCATTTTATTTTATTTTATTTTATTTTATTTTATTTTATTTTATTTTATTTTATTTTATTTTATTTCATTACATTTCATTTTATTTTATTTTATTTGATTTTATTTTATTTTATTTTATTTTGTTTTATTTTAATTTTTTTCTTTCATTTTCTTTTATTTTATTTTATTTTATTTTATTTTATTTTGTTTATTTTAATTTTTTTATTTTATTTTAATTTATTTTATTTGATTTTATTTTATTTTATTTTATTTTATTTTATTTTATTTTATTTTATTTTATTTTATTTTATTGTATTTTATTTTATTTTATTTTATTTTATTTTATTTTATTTTATTTTATTTTATTTTATTTTATTTTATTTTATTTCATTTAATTTCATTTCATTTCATTTTATTTTATTTTATTTAATTTAATTTAATTTAATTTAATTTAATTTAATTTAATTTTATTTTATTTAATTTTATTTTATTTTATTTTATTTTATTTTATTTTATTTTGTTTTATTTTATTTTATTTCATTTTACTTTATTTTATTTTAATTTATTTTATTTCATTTTATTTTATTTTATTTTATTTTATTTTATTTTATTTTATTTTATTTTATTTTTCTTTAAATTTACATTTCATTTTTCATCCGCTTTAAGACAACCTATTTTACGAAAACTGAAACAAACATTAAACAATGCAAAGCATATACATAGCTCTGCATACTAATGTACTCGTACTTATCTAAACTACCTTTTTCTTCTCTGTTGACTTTAAATTATTTGCATCTTCAATGCATGTACGCAAGTATTCCTATATTGTGCATGTTATTATTCCTAAATTAGAGTTATTGTAATTGTTGTGTGTACGAAGAAGAAGAAGAATAGAATTTTCATTGACATAAAATTTGCCATACAATAATCAAGAACCGATTGGCCGGATATCCGTCAGTGCTGAATATCCTGTCAACATCAGACTTTTCGAAAGGCAACAACACCACATAAAAACATACATACTGACGTGTATATTCTGTGTATTTAATGTAAATATGTTGTTACATTTTTGGTTGTTGTTTTTGTTTATGTTGTTCACGTCGCTGTTTGATCTTGCAAAAAAACACGCGTACATATGTTGATTGTCATGTGGCGCTGTAGTCTAGTCGAGTTGGGAAATGAGTTTTCATATTGTACAAATTTATGTAAATTGGGCAAAGTGTACCTTAGGGATAGGGTGATTTCTTTTGGGTTAAAAATATGTAGTATCGAAGAAATTGATTCATTCATTTTAACTGCTGAGGCTGTATCTGTCACAGGCCAAGGGGTAAAGACACACAGTACTTTGGGTATCGAAGAATATTTTTTGTTACTGACGAAATTGGAGCTCTTAAACTTCGTTAAATAGATTGAGTTTAGTATTGGGGAGCATAAATAATAACTAAAAAAATATAAAAAAAATATAGCAAATAAATAGCATTACCCTAATATGTCGGACTCATTGTATTTCTTGTGCATATGTATTTATAAGTACATGTATTAGATATGTACATTTTCAAAAAACACATCTTAATGTCACAGCTGTTTTTAGCGAATGAAAAAATTAAAATAGTACATGACTGTATAAGCAAGTAATCAATGTTTGTTAATATAAATGATTTATTGGTTTAATATGAGACCAACTAGATTAGCACCGCCGCGACGTGTGTACATGACATAATATTATTAATATTATTAAAAAGTATATTTTCTTCTATGAATTATAATTTAGATATGTTTATAATTTGGATATGTTAGTGAATCGCAAACACAGAAGAGACGGCGGAGCGAGGCTTTATGAAAAAAATTCAAGTTTTGATACAATTCCAATCTTTTAACTTGATGTTTAAAGGCAATAATATTAAGCTCATTTGGAACCAAATTCTCGACTATTTTAGTCTGTGAAGAAATGATCTGTGCTCAATTTGTACGTGCCGTGCAACAAACTTTAGGAGTACTTGCGATATATGCATCTAACAAAAGCAAGTATCTTGGCATGAAAAAAAAATCCCATCACCTCACAAATGGGCCTAGTATGGAGGAAAAGCATAGTTGTCTTATTATTTTTATGAATTTTAAAAATATTAGCAATTCAACATTTAATTACGTAGTTAGGCTACGCGCCCATCCTATAGGTCAAATAATTCAATATTTTATTAGCGTAATAACATGGATTTTGTGTAATCAAAATCTATATACATATATATATATATATGTATATATTATTTACATATGTACTTATGAGCTTAAATAGACATATTTACACATTTGAGTCTATCTACCTATACACATTTATGTACATATATCCCAAATATACCTTATTGTTAATTTAACCTGCTTTGGTGGGGTCAAATGTCAATTGCTCTGACATTTTGTCCAACATAATCATCAAGGGAGCAAGTGTAAGCCAAAATGAATAGCAAACAAATGTAGACTGGGAGAGAGAGAGAGACCAAACAGAAAGTACGAGAGGGAGCAACAATGTTGCAAGCCTGTGGACGTTTAAATTGTGCCAGTTAAATTGGCTGCTAATTTAAATTTCAACACAAAAACCGCAACAGTTTTATCGAGCTGTTGTGTTGATCAGCGAAAAAGAGGACAGCGAGTGGTGGGCATTGACATATTTTACGTGCTAAGTACATATCTGCTTTTGTACTTATGCATTTATATAAATTTTTGGCAGGTATGGTTGTGTATGCAAAGGTATGTAGGCAGATGCGCTTTTTGGCTATGCGGTGCTAATGGTAAGAGGTTAAACTCATTTGTGCTGCGGCTACAACTGAATGCGATATTATTTGAGTGTTTATAGGGTGAGGTGTACCTACAGGGTGAACAGAATTTCAAGAGAACAACTTAAGTAAATTATTTATACATACTAGTATCGCCGGTGTTCGACTTTGTATTGGTACAAAAATTATTCCTTTTCGCAGAGATAAGCAACACTTTCCAAATTCCAGTTGTACCGCAACACTGATTTGCCCTTTTGATCACGGTCCGACGCGAAATCATGGTCAAAATCAAGGCAGATCTAGGAAGGTAGGCCCGGTGGCGAATTCAGAAATTTCCCATGTATTTTGTTATTGTAATTGGTTGAGTGTAATGTCAAAATGATATTTCGCCGTGGTTAAAATCTGAATTCGCTTGGGGCTCGTCCATTCCTATTGGCCATGATGTGAATTCTCTTTGATTTTGACATTACACTCTACCTTTGAAAATAAAAAAAGAAGTTTTTCAATTCGCCGCCGAGCCTACCTGTTAGATATGCCTTGGTCAAAATTAAAATTACTCAGTGTGCTCTCCCGCCCTCTCTCTCATTTTTCGCTTTAATGGAAAAGCAATAGAAGATATTTGACCGCGTTGATTTTGATCTGAGCGTAAACTGGGCCAATGCATATAAAATAGAGAGAGCGCTTTGAAATTAAAGCAACTCTTCAACTGTGTTTACGATATTTGTAAACACGTTTACGATATCTATTTCTCTTAACAACAAATGTTATTTATTAATTATAAACAAATTAAATAATTTATAGAAAAAATTATATGCCTAGTTATGCACTGTTCCTCACTCATACGAGCACATCCATATAAATTTTATGTGGATATGGGTATGTTAAATGTGCTAAACAGCCTGGCAATTGTTTGTATGGGAAAAATGTTAGCCTATTAATATATAGATTATATACATATCGTCGTACCATACGAAAACTGGCATACGATTCTTTGTGGCTGACGAAAAGTAACAAATTCGACTTTTGGCTGACGAAAACTATCAATTTCGTTTAAACAACAACAATTTTAATGTAAAAACAGTATATAGTTACTGCTACTTTTCGTCGTCCAAAAGTGAAATATGCTACTTTTCGTACAAAATTTTTTCAACTGATAGCTTTCGCCAGAAATTTTAAATGTGATTGTGTTGGTATGGTACGACGATACGTACATTATAGAAGTAATTTTTATATCGATGGATATATTTATATAATTGGAAGCTACGATTATCGTTGGCAGCCTTTCACTGATAATAATATGGTTGAAGGTTCAATTCGGATGATTAACATACGGCAGGGATTACCACACTAACAAATTGTGCATGTGTTAAAAGCTCAAAAAGCTCTTGGCAAAAAATGCGAAATCATGATTCTTAATAAAAAAATATTACGTAAAAAATTTGAATTTTAAAAACCATACCCACACAATCATTTTAAACTGTTCAGAACCTGCTAGCTTAACAGCTGAAAGCTAACTGAAGATCATTGAATAAAAATTCTTGCTGTGCGCGAAAAGTTTTTTAGTGTCGGTGTGAGTCTGTCGACGTGAAAGCTACAAAAAGCTTATATACACGCGTGCATAGGCTGTGGTAATCACTGACATACGGTGATCGCAATGAAAGATTTTCGAAAAAAAGGCTTTTATATGTATTTTTTAAAGAGCTATTTTATATATTTTACGCAAACTGTTCTCGTTTGGGTACTATTGACATTTTTACAATTTCCCTAAAACAAATAGTATTAAACTCTATTATAGCTCGAATCAAATCGCTTGAAATTTTAGTTAAATAAAAGATGTCAATGCAATACTTTTCGAGTTTTTCAAAACAAAATGTTTGGGCTTTTATGTAATAAGTATACTATTAGTAAAAATTGCCTATTTTAGGCAAACAGCGCTGCACTTATAGTATTTTGTCAGGCTAGATGTAGTTTCTTCAGTTTTTATAGCTATCGCTTACTGTAAAAACTTACTACAGAGCTTTCGAAACACAAAGCCGCTTACGTATGTTTACTTTCGTATGTGTCACCCTGTGTCAAATTATAAAATTATGAAATTAAAATAAACTGCATTATAGAAATGTGAGAATAAACTGTCAAAATATGATGATGCAATGCAAGTGTGGCTAGTAGAAGGCCGATATGTTTTATCCTACTTAATTTCAGGCCTACAATCAAGTACGTTAACATGGAATGAAAACGTCACAAAACAGCGATAAAATAACAATAACACCAGCAACAGCTTTTAAATGAGATATAGCCAATTGTGTGCAGTTAATAAAATTAACGTAGTTTGTAGTGAATTTGAGTAGTTGTAGAAAATAATTGAAACTCTGCGATTATTTTTAATGTTATGGAAAAAGAGTTGCTCATTATCTCGTAAAACATGAAGTTAGGTTATTAAGTTGACAGCTATTTTTCTGACAGGAGACTAAAGTTCACGGTGAGACTCTCTCGCTCATGTATAGTATACATTAGTTAAAAAATTATAATTGCTGTGATGACATCAGACAATAATGCATATAGAATCGAAGTCCTTGATATCACTCTGACCACAGGCCCGCTTCTGACTATGTCAAGGAATGGCAGGTGTCCGGAGAAAACTCCTTCTCTGATCATATGTATATAACTTTTAATCTACTCTTGAGACCTCCGCTTAGAGCGGGATACAGGAACAGGAGGCGTACGGATTGGGCTCTGTTTAATCAGAAACTGTCTGCTACGCTCTTTGAGCACGCTTCTCTCGGTATGTTAAGCCTACCGTTAACAACTGATGAAGCGCCTATCTCCAATAACGGGTCTGTTTCTCTCGGTGTGCTGGACACATCGTCTAAAATCGATGAAGCAGTTGACTTTGTTACTAAATCCTGTAACGCTGCTTTCAAGAGTGCCTGCCCGGAGGTCAAAGTTCGGGGTAAAAAGAAACCTTATTGGTGGAACCCGGAGATCTCCAAGCTTCGGCTTAACAGCAGAAAACTCTTCAACCAGGCGAAAACAACTGGCAACTGGCAAGCCTACAAGGATGCCTTAAAAATTTTCAAGAAGTCGATCCAAAGAGCTAAAAGAGACTCATGGAAAAACTTCGCTAGCGACATAGAAGAAATCTCTGAGGCCAATCGTCTACGAAAGGTCCTCTCTACTAACCCAGTTCCCCCAAGCTGTATCCGAATGCAAAATGGGGACTGGGCCACATCTAGTACTGATATTCTGAACACCCTGGTCACCACACACTTCCCAGGGTGCACCTCGGAACCTTATAGAACCTACTCTAACCCCAGGACATCTAATGACTTGGAGCACATAATTACTAACACAAGGGTAAAATGGGCAATTAAATCCTTCGAACCCTTCAAATCTCCGGGAATAGATGGAATCTTTCCTGCTGAATTACAGGCAGCAAGTGATACTCTAACCCCTCTACTTGTTCCTATCTATAAAGCCTGCCTCAACCTGTCATACATTCCTCTGGAATGGACCAAGGCGAAGGTGATCTTTATTCCTAAAGGGGGCAGAGCCTCCTACAGCAGCTCAAAGGATTTCAGGCCGATAAGCCTGACCTCTTTTCTACTCAAAGTTCTTGAGAGATTGCTGGATGTCTATATCAGGCTCCGTGCGAATACTCTATCTCCTTTTCAACACGCTTATTCCAAAGGCAAGTCCGTAGAGACTGCTCTACACGCTATCACTTCCAAGATAGAAAAGGGGCTAGCCTTTAAGGAATTCACACTGGGCATCTTTCTCGACATAGAAGGAGCTTTCAACAATGTTCTACCGGGAGCCGTTACCACCGCCCTACGGGACTTGGAGGTAGAAGAGGCTCTCGTGAGGTTTGTCGAACTTCTTCTTAGTAGAAGAGCCATTATTTCTGAAATGGGTAATTCATCGATAACTAGGTATGCCAACAGGGGAACACCCCAGGGTGGAGTTTTGTCTCCTCTGCTTTGGAACCTAACGGTGAACACCCTGCTCTCTAAACTTCAGCACACGGGCTGCCAGGTCATTGCGTACGCCGATGACATCGCCCTGACAGCGACTGGCAAGCATATACCGGTGCTGAGCGACCTTTTGCAAAATGCACTCAACATTGTAAAAACCTGGTCTCTGAAATGCGGGCTCAGTGTCAGCTCTGAGAAAACGGAAATGGTTCTGTTTACCCGCAAACATAAGATACCTGAATTCAAACCTCCGTCCATAAATGGGAAGGAGATTAAACTCTCTACCGAGGTTAAATACCTTGGTGTTATTCTAGACAGAAAACTAAACTGGAAACGGAACGTAGAAGTACGATCCCAAAAAGCCATGATAGCACTTTACGCATGTAAATCAGCGATAGGCAAGAGATGGGGACTTAACCCCCAAATCGTCCATTGGCTGTACACAGCGGTAGTGCGACCTATTCCCTTCTATGCAGTCACCATATGGTGGCCAGCACTGGAACTCGAAACCAATAAGAGCAAATTAACTAGAGTGCAGCGAATGGCTTCCATGCTTATTAGCGGAGCCCTTCCCTCCACCCCAACTAAAGCTCTCGAAACCATCCTATTTCTTCTCCCCACGGATATACAGGGGAAACTCATTGCCAGCTGCAACGCGGCAAGGCTCAATGCAACCGAACCCTATGCAATACCAGCCTTTTGTTGGGATAACAAATTCTCCACAAGAATCCCGGAGAGGAGCGAGTGGAAGAACTTAGGGGATCCCGACCCTAATACACTGCACATTTACATGGACGGCTCTAAATTGAACAATAGAGTTGGAAGTGGGTTTTTCTGCGAAAAGCTTCATCTGAAAGTAAGTTTGCGCCTACCTGATCACTGCAGCGTCTATCAGGCTGAGCTCATAGCCATATGGGAAGCAGCTCGTCGCCTGACAGATCTGCCATACATAAATTCTATCAAAATCTTCTCTGACAGCCAAGCTGCCATAAAATCCTTACAGAGTAACAATGCTACATCTATAGTTGCAATGAAATGTAGGGAGTCTTTGAACAAACTAGCCGAAAGGTGCGACCTGAACGTCATTTGGGTTCCAGGCCATAGCAACGTTCGGGGCAACTGCATTGCAGATGAGTTGGCAAGGGAAGGCACAAGCTTGCAGGATATCACATCTGCGGCATGGGTTGGCCCCCCGCTTAACTCATGCAAGCATTGGTTGAGATCTCGCTCCATTGAACAGGCTAACGCTAGATGGGCCAAGGAGTCAACTTGTGTGATTTCTAGGCAAATCTGGCCTAGACTGGATGAGGCTAGGTCTGTATCGGTGCTGCATCTGAATCGGCTCTCTATAGGTCCGCTGGTGGGACTTCTAACAGGCCATTGTCTTATGGGCACTCACGCCTCTCGCATGGGCCTATATAAAAACGACTTCTGCCGCAGCTGTAGGGACGTGGAGGAAATAGAGAGTGTTGAGCACTATCTATGCCACTGCCCCGCACTGTCGCTATCCAGGTACCGCTTCCTCCATAAACACTTTTTCGAGTGCCTGGCGGAGATGGAAAATGCAAGGACACTAGATTTTCTGCGCTTCATGAAACAAACGCGCTGGTTTAGCTTCACGGGCATCTAATCTTATCATACTTTTGAATCTAATTTTTCCGGAAAGGTTTGTAAACAGGGATAAGGAAGCTAGGGCTCCCGTGTGGTATCACAATGGGCCACCTCGGCCTAAGTGTGTCCCCGCTTTCATGAATTGCGGAGACAGCCACCTCAACCTAACCTAACCTAACCTAGAATTGAAGTCTGAGAAAATCCTTTATAATATGGAATTTTTTGGCACTGGAAAGAAAGCCTTCCAGTGAGGAATCTTCTTTGAGCACAGTGTTTACACCATTGGCTTTAGTCACATTGACCGTTCGTTCGCCTACAAATGCATGTTTGCGAGTTTGAGTGCATATCGTTCAATGTAAATAATTTCAATAAGTTTAAAATGAGATGACATTAGTGGTCATTTATTCCCCAAAGCATTTACACATGCATACATGGATGCTCCTACAAATATGTAGTTACAAAATTTACACAACAAAATATGGTAATTTGCCATACAATAACAAAAACATCAAATGAACTGATGGTATAGATTTCAGGGATGACCAAAAATGGTTTATGCTTGGATTTATCACTTTCGGAATAAACCTGATATAACTCTTATAAGATGCTATGTTACAGACCAAAAAAGGAACGGTCTTAAGGTTCGTAATGTTGGTATTCGAGAAAAAAAGGTCTTCGGAAGATTTATGGACCTTTGCGCGTTAGCGAGGACGAGTACCGAGGGAGATTTAATGAGCTTTACCCACACTCAAAAAAAAATTACTCAGATTATGGAAAAATGGGAATGATTCGGCGCTAAAGACATATTTCCATATTTTGATGTACAATTTTCAGTTTTTATTCCTTGATTTGAAGAAAATCGTACATCAAAATATGGAAATATGTCTTTAGCGCCGAATCATTCCCACTTTTCCATAATCTGAGTAAGTTGTTTTTTCAGTGCAGACATTAATATTGTTCAGCGAATGAAAATCCAGCGGCTGTGTGGAATAAGTCATGCCGTGAGATTGGATGAGGTGCTCCAGCTAAGCAATTATTTCTATCGAAATCCGCTAAAGGCAGCAGAAAAGGTAGAATTCCACTGCATTGGTAAGATCAGGTGAAAACTAACTCGTCCTCCCTTGATACGTCTAATTGGCGCCAGGTAGCAGTAAACAGAAACGACTGTAGCGCTTTGGTTGACTCGGCCGAAATCGTCTGAACGGTTACGCGGTAACGAAGAAGAAGAAAAATAGGAAGAAGAAGAAGAAGAAAAAAACAAGAAGAAAAAAACAAGAAGAAAAAAACAAGAAGAAGAAGAAGAAGAAGAAGAAAAAGAAGAAAAAGAAGAAAAAGAAAAAGAAGAAGAAGAGGAGGAGGAAGAAGAAGAATTGCGATTCGTAGATACCCACCATTTATGCCCTGCAAAGTTTTTTTTTTTACACTGGCGCTGTTATAACTCTGACGAGTTTTATGGTCGAGCTTCTCTCCCAATTCGAGGTGTGCTCCTTTTGTTTTTCCTACTAGTTGGGTAGACCTACAGTTTTATGCCGGCTCCGAACGGCGTATGCATTTTTTGTGAGAAACTTTTTCATGGCAGAAATACACTCGGAGGGTATGCCGTCCACTGCCGAGAGGTGACCGCTGCTCTTAAAAACCCCAATAGTTGGATTTTTAGTAATTAGAAATTTTTTTTTAGTTTTTGCTCGGACTGGGGTTTGAACCCGAGACCTCTGGCATAGCAGGCGAGCACTCTACCCACTGCACCACAGCGGCCACATAGGCCCTGCAGAGTTAGAGTTTCAATTATGCTCACGACCTAATGGAACCCTTCGATAGCGTGAATAGAGCACCGCCAAACTGTCACTGCCAATTTGTTGAAATGGGCTGATGGCATTACGCGAATTGAGTTCCAGTCCAGTTTTAAATCGCAAGGGCAGACACAACAATTTCATTTGTTATTCCTACTAAGCCTCTTAAATCTAATAAATGCGCATCACTGAATACATTGAATTACTTCCAATACATAATAGTACATACATATATATATTACATGCATATGTATTTATCCACTCAAAAATTATGCGTGCGTGTCTTCAGTCAGCCGGATTGGGCGCATTCATTATCAGCTGAGCTGCAGTTATAAATCAAAGCGTTCATGCAAAATAGATTTTGACCCCCGTGCCGACTGCCTGGCAGAGAAAGGGTTGAAGCGCGGTGCGGTGGCTCTGGGCTGGTTTGATGCACAAATTGATTTTTGCCATGCCGAAATGTAGGCGAGCGCTGTCGATGGGATTTAGACAATTGCACTTTTGTGTGGCACAAATGTGACATTATTTATATGCGCCAGTGCACAAACATCTATGTAAAATTTATATGCATATGTACTTACGTATATTTACATATATCTATATAAATATGTGTGCATACATATCGCACGTTTTATTCAATAGGGATTTAACTCAAAAAAACATTTTTTTTGGGAAAACGTAAACAAACATTTATAATTTCAAAGAGTTTCCTTCTACGGCTAACTACAAAATCACTTTTATTTCGGCCATTTTTATCGTTTTGAGTATTTTATAAGACTAGACTCAAAGGCATGACCCAGTTATTGAAATATATGGCAAAATCCCAAAAATCGAAAATTTCGAGTTAAATCCCTATTGCATAAAACGTGCGATGTGTACATACATAAGTGCATACGCACGCCCAATCATAACATGAAGGTTTGACTGCAATCAATTTTTGTGGCGTAAATATTTATTTGTGCATTTTTGCTTTTATTAAGCGACGCACAGTGGCATTTTTACTCAATTTAGACGTGAATAATTCAATTTTGTTGTTGTAAAAATTTCAAAACTTTTGTATGCAGTTCGAATGGCAGATGATCACTGTGGCCAATGGTGGGTTTTGTTCCTTTCTAACCCCATTTTTCACGCTGTAATCAGCTGTTAAAGTGTGCATTTTAACTGTGATATTTTTTATACGTGAGTACACATATAATTAAGAGTCAGTTTAAAATTTAATAAGAAGGGTTCTGCCGGTAAAATTTAAAAATATAGACTAGCTTAGGATAGGAAAAAGTGTGGGTTTTTATTTGCAACTACCTACAAGTTTTTGTGTACGTTTAGTGTGTAGATGTAGCGTTGTGATTACGCGTTCATTTATTTGTATATAAAAAATAAGAAACAGTGAAATTAAAACTTCGCCAAAGTTTTGAATTAAGCCGCATTAGAATAATTCCTTATTTTCAGTAAACTCCTTTTATTCCTACATATATTCCATTAGGATTCTTCTGCCCCGATCTGCCCCCGCGAGAAATAATGTCGATAACTGGGAGAGAGTTATATGAGGTGTAGGTTAGAGAACGCAACGAAAACAAAAAAGATAAAGCCGTTTTGGACTATATATGCAACAAATAAGGTTTTGAAAATACTTAGAAAGTGAAAATTACTTCGTTGCAACCTTCAATTGTTAAGGTAGAAGAAGAAATTGGTCACATTAGTCATGACATGCACTTGACAATTATTGATAGGAAGACTTTCGTGTTGTTTGTGGCCGGGAGATTAACGAATCCTTGTATAAGTTTGGATTATACACTTTGCGTGCTTATATGAGATGTATAGAATGTATTTTTAATAGCGGATATCGCCTCAACATTCGCTTTGGAAAGTTGTAAGCGACGAACATATAGCTATATTTCAAATCGAAAAACAAAAATTTCAAAGTAGCATCAAGCGTTTAATGCAACTCATGGCAGACACGCTCAAACAAGATTTTGGCACATCCAATGATGGTAACACAGCAAGCCATTTTTTTTTTTTTTTTGAAGAGAATAGCTTAGCTACTAGCGCCACTAGTGTACATGAGAAACGCATTCGTCATTTTGGTGTTATCCTCAACTGCATGTCGGATTGGCTTTCCTATTACACACGAGAAGTTTTCTTAGTATTGCGAAAGTGCTTCTATAAATTATGTTACGCATTATCCATGGTATCCAATGCCATCAAGTGTCCATAAAATTTTAATTTATGGCGATGCAATTATAAAGTCGGTTTCACTGCCTATGGGTATGCTATCGGAAGAAGCACTGGAGGCCCGTAATAAAGACATTAGACAGCATCATGAACATAATACGATCAATCTGCTCGAGAAGAATGAAAGACCTGGTGCATGCGTTGCTGTTTATTGAGATACGATTATATCTTTGCTGTCTAACATCCGCAGGCGTACGTAGATGTATCAGTGATGAAGTTATTCAGTTATTTCGAACCACAATACTTTTCCTGTTCAAATCGAAACATTTAAAAAAAGTCGCATATCGATTTTTTGAAAAACCTAAAATTTGAGTTATGTCTCTTTTGAATATATGCACGAAAACTATTGAATTTGTGTCCAGGGGTCCTATATTTACCAATACATCAAATTAGAAGGAATAATATTAACTTTTCAGCGTTTTATTAATTTTTCACGTCTAAATTGAGTAAAAGTGCCACTGTGCGACGCCTTTGCTGTTCAATTATTTATAGGAAAAGTGTTGGTTGGTTTTTGGTTGGTATGTAAAAGGTATTAAGTGGATTTTAATTAAAAGCTCTTTGTTCGAATTGCAACAAAAGAGGTTAAGTGCTACAAACACATGTGCCACACATGCAAATAAATTATAAAAAATAATTAGAAATGCATTATTTGAAGTGACGTTTCTGTTCTTGTTGTTGTTGTTGTTGTTATTATTTTCATAGTTTCGTGTAATGTAATTTATAGCCACTACTATTAATTTAAGTTTTTATCAAAAAATATTTACATAAAAGGGGAGGTGAAAAATGTGTCACGGGATTTGAGTGTGATACTCGTATTATGCACTTGGATTTTGGGCGATGATTTTGGATTGGTTCGACAGCGCAGTGAAGTGTGCTGTTGTAAATTATTTAAGTATGGAAAAAATTGATACACACATAAATTTTGCCTGGCCATTATACTTGAGCAAAATTAAAAACGCCATTAGAAAGGTATTCCTCTCAAGTAGAACTATGTATATTTTCATTAAAATTGCTGTATGTTGTTGTTGCATGCTTTTCAACACCACAGGCTTTGTCATTGCATGCATAGGCGTGTTGGTGGACTCGCAATGTTTTTACCACAGTATGGTGTACTGCGGCGTGAGCTTGCTCCAATTTTACCATGTAGGTGTGAAGTTGTTTGACCGCAAGTGGTGTGTTGGTTCCATTTAGGCAGAATAAGGACAACAAGAAAAGGAATATGTATATGGGAAAGTTGAAGAAAATTAAGAGGAAGAAATGGAAAAGAGTAGAAGGAGGATATGTAAAATTAGATGAAAAGGAAGGATGACTAATAGTAGCAGAAGTAGAAGAAAAGTAGAATAATTAATAAGAAAGCAAATGGTGGATAAGAAATGTTGATATTGATTGATAATAAGAAGGAAAAGAGAGAAGGACCTTAAGATAAAAAGGATTAAGAAAACAAATGCAACAAAAATAGTGATTGGAAAAAAGTTTAAAAGGCTTAACAACAACAACAACAACAACAAAATCAACCAAAATCACAATTCAATTGAATTGAAACTGAAATTAAAACAACAGTAGCTGTATCTACATATATTAACCACAACAGTAACAACAAAAATTATATAAAAAACTATAGCCGATTCTTAGTACTAACCCCTAATTAGTCGCGTGGCATCACACAACTAGTCGCGTGGGGTCACTGGGTACCCCAAAATCAATTCCGCAAAAAGAGTGTAAGAAATAAATAAAACGAAGAGGAATTTTCATAAACATTAAAATACTTTATTTCTAGTATTTTAGAAAAACCACAACACAACTTCTACATTCAACTTCAATAAGAAAATAAAGAAGATAAAATTAATATTAAAGCTAGGCTTTTTGGCATGGCCAGAAACAAAACATAACAAGTAATTACACCCAGCTTTCTGAATCTCCTTGTGTATTGCACTCTGTGCAGTATGCCACGTAGTGATGTTTTTGAAATAAATTTTCCACATTTGTGAGTGCGTGTGGCCACTAAACCACTTTTATACTCGTCCTTTCTGAACTCGTCCTTTTTGCTCCATATTGTTGCATCGTCTCATTTTTCTTTTGAAACCTTTTTTTGTTGACTTAATGAGATTCTTCTTCTTGATTGGCGCTTAACCGTCTAGACGATTCTGGCCGAGTCCACTAAAGCCCGCCATTCGGTTCTGTTTCGTGTTGCCTGACGCCAGTTAGAAATACCAAGGGAGGACGAGCCAGTGGTGAACTCTCTTTTCTGCTGCTTTTAGCGGGTTTCAAAAGAAATACTTTCTTGGTCGGAGCACCTTCTTTCATTCTCACGACATGACCTGCCCAACAAAGCCGCTGGATTTTTATTCACTGAACAATGTCGATGTCTGCGTAAGACTCGTACAGCTCATCATTAAATCTACCTTGATACTCGCCATCACTAACGCGCCAGTGGCGTAGCTAGAAAATTTTTCGGGGGGGTCACAGCCAATGTAAAAAATTTACCAAAATTAAAATTACCAAAAAAAACTACAATTTTTTTTACAAATGATAAAAATCGCTAGCTTAGAATGCAAATTGTGTAAGTCCTTTTTTAAAACTTTGTAGGAGAGACAAAAAACAAAAAAAACAAAAAAAATTCGAAATGAAAAAAAATTTCTGTTCATATAAATATTTTGGACTTACACAATTTTTTTCGTTTTTTGGACTTACACAATTTGCGTATCACTGAATAACAACGGGTAGAAATATGACAAGTATCTCAGACTTGTTTAGCGCGGTGCGTATTTGATTTTTCTAGCGTTCTACATAAAAATACACTTTTTCATAAAAGTGGACTTACACAGTTTGCACTCTAAGCTAGCGAAATGTAATTTTTTCAGACTATAATTTAACATTTTAGTACACAAATATCGCTTATAATACATATATCAAACTCTTAAGGCCCTTGGCCACTTAAAATCTGGAATGTTAAGAAGTGTATACATATGTGTTAGTGTCGGGTGATTGACACAAATATCTAAAAGATTTGATTCTCATCAACGCGAGCCCGAACAAGAACGTGTAGCACGACGACTGCCGATTGCACTAACACACACAAAAAACTCACACATGCACACTGCTTGACATGCCAGATTGTCAGTTGCCAAGGGCCTTTAACTATACTTCAAAAGTAAGTCTCATATTCTCTTCTGGAAATCTACGCGCATAGGTAGATTTTCAAGTTTTATGCGCCCAAAATTGAATTTTGTAAAATTGTTACAATTACAGAAAAAAACATACCCACATATTGGAAATAGAATGGGGAACAATAATTCATCGCTTTTTTCCCGACCCCATATTCTGCACTTGCCCTAGATGGTCGTAACTTAGCATATCTGAAGTTAATTTTTTTGTTTTTTTCTTACATATTTTTAAGTGCTAGTTTCAACTTGAATATTTATTATTTAAAGCATTTCATTTAAGTAATCGTGATGAATCCTAAAGGTTCAAGTAATTATTAACACTTTTCAATAATATCCTTGGTTTCCAATAATTCTAAGTTTAAGCTTTTAAAGTTGGGATATTTAAAAAAAAATTATCACTCTTTTTCTTGTTAAAAATTGGTTTTGTTATGTTGCTCTGTCAGACTCAGTCAAATTAACCCTCGGACATGATATCTAGTACAATTAGTAGTTAGCCGACAAAAAATTACGTCGCACAAAGCCGCACTTCACTACTAGATACAGGGTTTTTCATATGTACCTACAATAATTTTCTTTTTGTGCTTTATATTTAATTTTAATGTTTATATTTCTAACGCATATCTTGGTTAATGTAGGTGATGCTCGAAAGTAACCCAGATATTTAGCAGCGATTATTGTTAACTTTTTAGGTAGTATTTTTAGTATTTCCAATTTTTCAAAGTCAAGGAAGTACTTATCATAAAATGGGCTAAGAATTATAAACCTACGTTTTTTAGTATGCAATTTTGCAGCCCATTCAATTGTAATATAATAATATGCAACATTCAACTTTTTGAAAAATTTCATTGGCTTTTCGGAAATTTTAATTGGAACGGTCTCACGTACACAACGCAAACACACTACAGAAAAAAAAATTACTAAAATCTACGGAAATTTTTACAGCATTGAGAATAGCACTTTTTACACTAAAATTGGTTGGCTACATAACAATACACTTAGAAATCTCCTCAAAATCTTCTATAAATTCTGGCCGCGCTTTGAAATTTTTAATCCACTTTTAGAAATTTCTACGATTTTTCGGATTTTTCCATAAGCTTAGAAATCCTGCTTAAGGCGATTTTTATTGAAAATTTTTTTACATTTTTAAACGAAAATAAGAGAGTCAAATTTTCGACAGAACTGTTTGAAATAAATTTAAAAACTCTGATGTATGATTTTTTTTTTTTGAGTCACTGTATATATTTTTCAATAAAATCGACTTTTAACTAGAGCCCTAGATACCCGGGCATCGAGCAATTCGATCTGATCGTTTTTGTTTGAAGCCCGTTTGTTGTTCAAATGCCCGTACAAACATACGGGTAATAAACAAACAAACAACTCTTCGAGCATTTGAACAACAACTGTTCGGGCTACTCGAAAATGTTCAAAAAAAAATCGAGAGCTCTACTTTTAACACAAATTATTAAAATTTTGCATTAAACAAGCAATTTGGAATAGATGTACACAATAAAATATTTTTGGCCGCATAAAACTTGAAAATCTACCTATGTGCTACGGTTATAAATAATAATTTTCTTAATATTCTTGACAGACATTAAGTAAAATCTCAAGTTCAGATACTCTTAGCCATTGCATATTTATTCCCATTGTAGTTTATACTAATATTATTTGATTAAGATGATAAGTAATTGAAAGAAAACTTGAAATTTAAATAATTGGCGTTACTTTTCTGTTATTAGCATGTTAATAACAGCTATACCGTATAATAATTGTAGCGTTTGTTGAGCCGTAGGGAAGTGCAGGAACCGTAGGAATTTTACCACAAAAAAGCGAATATAAGTACAAAGAATGTAAATTGTGGTTCGGCTCAACAAACGCTAGAATTATAAGTAATACTTCGTGAAAAAGCGCTAAATTTCGAATTACCAATTTCGAAAAATTACTATTCTCATTGATTTTTTCCTGAAAAATAAATGTATGCTAATAAAGTCAAAGATGGTTTTATGGTCAAAACGAATCTTTGGGGGGGGGGGGTCGGGGGGTTTGCCCCCCCCCCCCCCCGTTACTACGCCACTGTAACGCGCAACTGTCCATACTTAAATCTGCCGAAGAACTTTTCTCTCTAATACTCCAAGTGCGATTTCAACCGATTCTGCCATTATCCATGCTTCTGCACCGTACACGAGAACGGGAACGATGAGCGTCTGTAGAGCGTGATTTTTATTCGTCAAGAATGTGAACTTTACTTTTCAATTGCGTACTTAGTCCAAAGTAGAATTTATTGGAAATCGTGATTCTTTATTTGATTACCGTATCGACATTATTTTTGATGTTAATGCAGGTTCCCAAATAGACGAAGTCCTTATCGGTTTCAAATTTCTAGTTGTCAATAGTGACGTGGCTGTCAAGATGCGCTGACTCTTTGTGTGATGATAGGAGGCACTTCGTCTTGTCCTCGTTAAACGCCAAACCCATTTTCTTAGCCTCTTTATCCAGCTTGGACTCGCACAACCAGTGGCGGATCCACGGGGGGGGTTTTGGGGGTTCAAACCCCCCCTTGTGGTTTATCATAGATCCCAAATTAATGCCTTTATAGATTCTGCACCCAAATTTCCCAAACTGATCAAGGAAA
Source organism: Urophora cardui (assembly GCA_960531455.1). Taxonomy (NCBI): domain Eukaryota; kingdom Metazoa; phylum Arthropoda; class Insecta; order Diptera; family Tephritidae; genus Urophora; species Urophora cardui. The sequence goes on from OY482673.1 coordinate 43,574,756, forward strand.
ACTCTATCATTCCAAAAGCAATTGTTGGATGGGTTTAGCTGTCCAAAGGAAAAACTCGACATTTATTTTCATTTATTTTCAGATTATATTCTATATGCACATATATGAAAAGACAATTGCGCACTTGTCGTCCATCGAAAAAGATGCGAGCATAGTAGGTAGTTGAAAGAAATACAATTAAAGTACAGCGTATGACATGCACAATGTAAATGGCTCGTTGGCGTAGCTGTAGCGCCTTTTATTCGCATTTTGTCGACCGCGGTTGGAATCCTGCCTGTGGCTTGTATTTTTGTTTGTTTTTTTTTTTATTTATTTAAAAATTAAAAAAATATTTAAAAATTAATAAAAAAATATATATTTTATTCATGTATACTGGGCACACCACATTACATCCAAAATATGTACCTACATGGGAAAAAATTCATGTAGGTACCTTTGGACGCACGTGCATAAAATCAAATTTGTCAAATGCTATTCGCAAATTGCCAAATCGCAAATTTATTTTCTTTTCTTTCTTATCCCTATTTTTATCGGGATTGTACAGAATTAATTTGGTCAGAAATGTCTGAATCGTTGGAGAAATTGCCTTTTTCAGAGGTATTTCGCAATTGTTGTTTAACCTTTAAGTGAAGAGGTGAAATTTTGTGACATAGTTTACGACGTGGTAGTAAATTTTTTTCTACTCATTTTAGTTAAAACTCTCGATAAAAAATAATTTTTTTTATAATAATTTTTCAAATGAAATTGATAAAAAAAGTTAATTAAATTTTTTAAATCAACAAAGTTTTTACTATAATTCACAAGTCCTTGTTCTTTCAAAATAGTGAAAACATCACATGAGAACCTTATAGATAAAAGGTAAAACAAAAACTTTCTTTAAACTTCAGAGACGGTTTTTCATAGAAAAATATATATTTTTAAATATATAATAGGAATTTTATTTAAAAAACTTTTTTTTTTAGAAAATGCTGGCCAGTCTTTTTGTAGTTTTTTTCATAATAACGTGAGCGTATAAAATGAACCACGAAACGAATTTTTTAATTTTTTTTCCAATAATATTCTGAAGAAGTGGTAAAATTAATAATTCATGTTAGTCAAATTGCCAGTGAGGGAAGTTTTAAATGGAAATAAATTATTTTTGAAGAAAAAGTTACGTTAACGTCGATGTGTGGTAATTTTTACACCGATATCATAATTTATCCGTTATTGGAGACCTTCCACCATAGAAGCTATACTGATCGATAATTATGATGACATGAGTAGATTCTAAAAGCATCAAAATGCTGCAGAGAAGCGATAAGTGGTAAATTTCAAAAAATTGCATTCGAAGAAAAACTAACGTTACCCTAGACGTGGGGTAATTTTTACACCACCATCATCATTTCTCGTCAAATGTTACACATTCCTCCATAAAAACAAAACGGGTCAATAATTACAACGAGATGGGAAGATACTAAGAGAGTAAACTTGCTGGACGGTAAGTTAAAAGAGATATTTAAAGAAACTGTAAGTCGGTGTAAAAATTACCACCACGTCGCAAGTTAAAGGTTAAATTAACCTTTTAAAAATTTGAGTATATAAAAACAAGAACAAGAAAAATTCTATTAAAAATATAAATATAACCAAAAAGTACTACATACATATATTCTTATTTATTTTGGCTTTAAATGCAAGGGTAAGTGAAATTGATGATCAATTTGCCACCAATACCATACGATACTCATTCGCACGTACCAATGCAAAAATATACATACATACGTTATACATGTTATTTAGAACTTCAATTGAAATCTCCTGCACTTTATGTGATGACATAGATATTGTTAATTTGGAGGGTTTTGAGTTTGGTGTTTTTAACGTGCGGGAAATGGCGCAACTAGTATATAGAATAATAATAGTAGGTGGTATTAGTCCATATTTTCAACAGCGTCTGCCCTTAAAAAACATCTTCCAAAAAAAGAAATTTTCAAAACCCCCCCTTGCCGAAATCCTGGATCCGCGCCTGAGCACAACATACATACATACTGCAAACACAGACTTAATCGACTCAGCTCATGATGCTGATCAAACCGGTTATTATTTTAATAAGACTATCACCTCCATAGTACTTAAAGTATTTGACTTTCGACCAAAGTAATAACACCATTTAAATTTAAATTTGCAACTTGAAATAATTTGTAATCCACCCTATTAAACTTAAATATAATAATAATATAATACAATGGCGCTATTATAACCCTGACGAGTTTTATGGCCGAGCTTCTCTCCCAATTCGAGGTGTGCTCCTTTTTGTTTTTCCTAGTAATTGGGTGGACCTACAGTTTTATGCCGGCTCCGAACGGCGAATGCATTTTTTGTGAGAAGCTTTTTCATGGCAGAAATACTCTCGGAGGGTATGCCGCCCTCTGCCGAGAGGTGACCGTTTGAACCCGAGCCCTCTGGCATAGCAGGCGAGCACTCTACCCACTGCACCACAGCGGCCACTTAAATATATGTATGTAAATACATAGTACATATCTGATCATGCATATTTAAATACAAATATAACACAATCTAAGCCAATTGTCACATCAAGGCGCTTATTTTGGTTTACATAACTACAATTTCTGAAATATTGGCATCATTTAATTTCAAATATTTGCTTCAAAATTGCATTACACAAACAACAACACATCTAAACTAGGGATTCCTATCCCGGGATCCCGCGATCCCGCCCTTTCGGACACCCCGAAAATCCCGGGATAGCTAGAATTTTATAGCGGGATTTTTGGGATAAGATAAAGACAGAATATTCCCCTATTATAGCAAAGAAAGGTTGTATTTTATATAAGTTTTATTGGTCTCAGATCTTTATACTAATACCATTTCCTATTCTGCATGAAAATGTTGCATTATTACATTGCAGCATTATCAACATGTGCCCTGCGCCCTATTAAAATGTTGCATTTTTCATATGATGAATGAAACAAAAATAATGCAACCCTTTACTTGTGCTAAGAGCAGAAGATGTTGCCTCGTAGTCGGGCCACTTTTATATTTTGTCAATAGAATAAACAGTCCTAAAAAAGTTTTGAGTCTGTGTGGAAGAGAACAAAAAAATGTGACAGCCCGAAGAAAGTGCGACATTTTTTCCAGAATAAAAAAGTCCATTAGTCAAAGTAAGAATTAATATTTTTGATTTTTTTTTTTTTAATAATCAAATCAAACGTGATGTAAAGAAACGTACGTTAGGTATTTTTAAAGCCTTTACAATTCTTGTGGTAAAATTCATTTGATAATTTCTATTTCCTGATTTTTGGTCATTTATGTATTTCCCAAAAGTTTTTTGGAATTTTCCCATATGGAAAGTAAATAATGGAAGAAAAGCAAACAAATCTTTAATTAGACTTGATAGTTTTACATTACTGTACTAAAATTAAATACGCAGCTGCATATTCGGAGTTCATATCAAAATTTGTGCCTCCGATTTTTAAATTTTTTCGGAACTTTTCGGCAAGCTTGAAAATATTCGCTTAAACGAAGAGTGTCATTAAATTCTACAAATTTTTATTGGAAATTATCAAATGATTGCAAACCTTTTTATCCTAAAAGTACCTACCAACTGTAAAGGAAAATGTTTTGTTCATCAAATGTATGTAATTTTCTTTGTTGATTGTGTTTTTTAAAGTAACTCTTAAGTGCTATTAAATAATACGCATGATTTTACGATCCTCTTTTATTTTGTTAGTAATAAAATAATAAAAAATGGCAATAAAAATCTATTTTTTTTCTTTGCATTTTAAAGTTGTAGCGTTTCTCGAAAAATATATTTAATTTTTCAACCCCAAATGTGGGAAAATAATACTGGTCGACAAAGTTTTGTAACAACAATAAAATTCTACGTTTCAAAAGGATTTCGGTGCACTTTTTGAGATATTCATGTCCAAAGAGGCGAAAAACGCGGTTTTTTGCCATATTCACTCCTCAATATCTTTAAAATTACTCACTTTCATTAAAAATTGATTAAATCTGTTGAAAGCACGATCATTTCTCTTGAAGACAACGTTTTGCTTTTTCGGATATCTTGCTTGTAACTTGCAATATTGCAAATAAAGCTTCATTGGTTTTGCAAAATTTTCTCCATACAAAATAAATCGAAAATACGACAAAATTTTGCGTGAATGAAACAAAAATTCCAATCAGTGGCCTACTATATATTGTCTATACTGGAATAAAAATAGTTCTACAGAGCAGCTACAAAACTTGATTTCGATTAAAACAGCGCTACAAATACTGCCTTTGATTTCGAAGACAAATACCTATATATAAATAAGATACACGAGAAAGCAAAGCGCTGTTTTCAAAAGAATTGATCGTTCTTTCAATAGCTGCAATCATCTTTTAATGAAAGTAAGTAATTTAATAGATTGAGCAGTGAATATAGCAAAAAATCGCATTTTTCGCCCATTTGACATAAATATCTCAAAACCTACACGTATTACCGAAAATCCGGCTTCAGATTCAGATTCAGGGCACCGAAATCCTTTAGAAAAGTAGAATTTTATTTGAGTTAGAAAATTTTTTGGAAATTTTGTCCGCCTGTATAATTAATGTCCACATCCCGGGATAAATCCCGGGATGCCGGGATTATAAAAAAAAATCTCGAAAATCCCGGGATCGTAAAAATCGGAAAAATTGGAATCCCTAATCTAAACATGTATGCAGTATGTAAATGTGTAAACAAATTAATGTGCACATAAATTTATTTGCAATGCAGTCAAATGTTAAATTACTACAAAAGTATTATATAGTTACATATGGGTAGTTCACTTTCAAAATAGGCGATGTGAAAATTTTTCTATATTGAGTTTTTGATGGATTGTATGCCAGTATTTAAAGGTGTAGGTATAATATCCATTAAGAATTTATTGCAAAATCTTTCCGTATTCTGAAAAAATTGCATTAAATGCGAATACACATTCAAAATACTCTTCCTGTTTTTTCTAATTTGTGGCTTAATGTGAAATATTCACATAGCCACTTTTGACAGGGACTACTTATGTATATGTAGCTGCTCCTCTATCAGCCTGTTTGGATCATCGAGTTTAGTAATTATGGCATGAAATTGAAAATTAGCGATAACCAAATTGTTGAATGGCGATTTTTGGGTGGGGCGCGCCGAAAGCTGCGAGGCACATTACGCATTTAATTGAAAATATAAATTTTAAAATGTATTTTATTCATACTTAGGTAGTGGAAATCAGTCCTTCAATATATGTAAGGTTTTCTTCCATGTATAGCTTAGCGCGGTTTCCTAGGGAAAGGAAAGGGGAAAGGGAAAAGCAAAGAGAAAGGGAAATAGAAAGAGAAAGGGAAAGAGAAGGAAAAGGAGAAGGGGAAAGGTAGGAAGCTGAGAAAGAAAAAGGGATGAAACCGGGGATGAGAAAGGAGTGGAAAAGGAAACAATAGAAATAGGAGAGATAACTGGAGAGAGAGTAGTATAGTGAAAGGAAAAGGAAAATAAAAAGGTAAAAACAAATAGAAATGAAAGAGAATAGAAAGGGAAAAGGTAGAGCTGGAGGGGAAGGGAGTGGGAAACTAAGACGAGGGATACAGAAGAACATGAAACGGTAGGGGTATCGCAACGAAACGAGGCTTTACTTCAGCTCTGGATCTCGGAGACGACTCCTACAATTTTCGTGAAACGCGGACGGGGGCGAAATTTTGAAAATTTCAGTTTTTTCACTCACTTTTTTTCAACTTTATATTTGACTTTTGCGAAGTTCTGCGAAAAAAATGTCAGCCCGAGGAAATAGCAAAATCAAATTGATTTCAAAATGCCGAATTCTTCACAATTTGCATGCACTTCAAATTCAAACTTAATGCAAATGCAAAGTGCATGTTGTATGTGTGTATGTATATATTTTAAACTTTTTGAAACAAAATTTTATGTATGAGTAGCGACACAGTGTAGTGTTGAAGAGATTTTGGGAAAAGCTTGCATTGATAATTTGTGTTATTTGCCATTCGGCTGGCATCGAGCTTGTGACCGCATGCCAATTTTCATTGGACATAATACAGCTTATGTTATCAAGCTTCTCCACCACGCAACAAAAAAAAAAAAAAATATAAAAAAAATAAAATTATAATCGCATACATTGATACATACTTATGTGTATCTTATATTATAAATGTGAAATGGAAATTGCGTTTAAACTCAATTGGCGAGAAAACCGCTGAACGGATCCTCACGAAACTTTGCACACCTAGGTATTTTCACCCGGTAATTGCTATAGGCATATTTTTAATCTGACTAAAAGTCAGGGATGGGCACCTCCCATACAAAATTTTCCTTTTTTTCGTAATATCTCTTGAAATATTTGTACTACAATAATGAAAATTTTTGTGAAGGAATAATACAAAAATATATACTCAACGGATAAACAATTTAGGTCTTGGTAAAACAGGGATGGGCACTCTCCTCCCATATAAACTGAAATTTTCACATCGAATATCTCTGGAAATATTTTTAGTAGGGTACTGAAAACTGGTGTGAGGGCATATGAGATAAATATGTATTAAACGGGAAAAACACTAGGTCTTGGTAAAGCAGGGATGGGCACCTCCCATACAAACTGAAAATTTCACAGCGAATATCTCTGGAAATATTTGTAGTAGGGTACTGAAAACTGGTGTGAGGGCATGTGAGATAACTATGTATTAAACGGGTAAAAACGCTAGGTCTTGGTAAAGGAGGGATGGGCACCTCCCATACAAACTGAAATTTTCACATCGAATATCTCTGGAAATGTTTGTACACTGAAAAAACAACTTACTCAGATTATGGAAAAGTGGGAATGATTCGACGCTAAAGACATATTTCCATATTTTGATGTACGATTTTCTTCAAATGAAGGAATAAAAACCACGTTTTAAAGAAAATTGTACATCAAAATATGGAAATATGTCTTTAGCGCCGAATCATTCCCATTTTTCCATAATCTGAGTAATTTTTTTTTTGAGTGTAGTAGGGTACTGAAAACTGGTATGAGGGCATGTGAGATAACTATGTATTAAACGGGTAAAAACGCTAGGTCTTGGTAAAGCAGGGATGGGCACCTCCCATACAGACTGAAATTTTACAGCGAAAATCTCTTGAAATATTTATAGTAGGGTACTGAAAATTGGTGTTGGGCATATGAAATAATTACGTACTCAACGGACAAAAAAAAAATAAGAAAACTATCTTTGACGTCAAGAATGATATTTTTCTATGTAACTTTTTTGGACTAACTCAATATGCTAATATTTTTAAAAGCACGTGGTGTGAAACCCGCGGGTAACCTCTAGTTGTTTTCATAAACGGTGGCCTGGAAATCAAAAAAAAAACCTATTTTCGCACATTCTGGATTCAATAGAAAATTTGGTGCTTATATTTGAAGTTAAACATTTTACTCATATGAATTTTTGTCGTCATGTTTCACTCTCTTGAATCCACATTACAACGCGCTTAAAGCTCTGACTGGCGTATTCTTTTTTGCTAGATCTGGACTTAGTTCTATGTGTGTCTATCCAGCATTTGGAAAATTTTATATACTTCCAAAATATTCTTGTTTATGCTGCAGTGAGTCGGATATCAGCAGTTAGGTGCTGTTCCTGAGGAGGGATGAGAACAGGGTCTGCACTGTAGACTGACTGACATCCGTGTCTTCACATTAATCAATACAAGTGTCATTTGTTTCTGTTTTTTTTCTTTTTCATCAAGTATATATTTAATTCATGTTTTAGTTATAATTATTATTAGCTTTTGCGCAAAGTTTCTTTTCGTGCGAAAAATAAATTGCGTTTTGTTTTAATATCAAACTAATACACAATATAATGCTAATTAATATTGAATCAAAATCAAAACTATTGAATAAAATCATAACTAAGTATGTAGTCAATCATAATGGCAATCATTGGCATCGTGTGCATTAGCTCAATTGAGTTTTGTGGTTGACAGTGTGGGTTCGGTGGCGTTTGTGATGAATAGTGTCGTGTCTGCATAAAGTACACACGCCTGAAAGAATTGTCTAATTGGCTACATTTGTGGCGTTAGATATTTTGATTTAATTACATATAAATATACTAGAGGTTACCCGCGGGTTTCACACCACGTGCTTTTAAAAATATTAGCATATTGAGTCTGTTCTAAAAAGTTACACAGAAAAGATATCATTATTGACGTCAAATATAGGTTTCTTATTTTTTTTTGTCCATTGAGTATATAATTATCTCATATGCCCTCACACAAATCTTCAGTACCATACTATAAATATTTCAAGAGATTTTCGATGTGAAAGTTTCAATTTGTATGGGAGTTGTCCATCCCTGCTTTACCAAGACCTATCGCTTTCATCATTTGAGTACGTAATTATCTACATCTATCTGCCCCACAACAATTTTCAATACCCTACTACAAATATTTCCAAAGATATTCGCTGTGAAATTTCCAGTTTTTATGGGAGGAAAGTGTCCATCCCTGCTTTGCCAAGACCTAGGTTGTTTATCCGTTGAGCATATAATTATGTATTCTTCCTTCACACAAATTTTCATTATTCTAGTACAAATATTTCAAGAGATATTACATAAAAAAGGAAAATTTTGTACGGGAGGTGCCCATCCTGACTTTTAATCAGATTTAAAATATGCCTATAATAATTACCGGGTGAAAATACCTAGGTGTGCAAAGTTTCGTGAGGATCCGTTCAGCGGTTTTCTCGCCAATTGAGTTTAAACACAATTTCCATTTCACATTTATAATATAAGATATATATATGTGAAGGGTTAATTAAAAGTATTAAGTACTTATATATATCCATACTAATTATTATATAACTATATAAATATAGAATTGTAATTGCTAGTAACTCATTAGCAATGATTTTCAAAAGCTAAACCAAAACCACAAGGACTTTAAAGAGCTGCAACAAGGTCACACAAGTTAACACGGCGTAAGAGAAAATAATGTTTTCGTATTTAAATTCAAGGCTTTTTTTATGAAGTGTTTGTATATAATAGTAGCCGCTTTCGATTCACAATTTCTCTGCTGGCTATAAATTTCCTTTTGTCAAATTTATATGTGAATGATAGGGAGCAGAGGGAAATTTTTATCGACCAGTTAGCGAGTATGGCTACTACTCATTATGGGTTCAAACATTTTTGTTCGATCCGACCTCGCTTGTGTGATGGCGAATCGAAAACGATAAGTATTATCCTTAGAAAAATGTTTTTTTCTTAAATAATGTTTTTCGAAATCCTGATCACAAACTTCGAGGCTTAACTAATGAGGCCGATACTGACATAACTAGATTACTTTAATAAAAACTGAACAAATTAAAAAAAAAAACTTAACACAACTAAACTAGGCTCCAGAGATCTCAAGTGAGATAGTGAAATCACAGTTCCAAGGCAAACTTCTCAGATTCTTTAGTAAATCTGAGAATTTTGTCGAGTGCAATAGAATTTGCATTCGCCACTCTCAATACATCCGAACTGAAAATGCGCAATCTGTCTTTCAGCCCTGATTCGATCTTTGTCACTAGATCGTGAAGAGCTGATTCATAGAATTTTCCACTCTGGTATGCATGTTGTCGTATGCTGAGTCAGCCTATTAACCAGAATCTTCGCCCTGTCGTATTTTTCCACTGTAAGTTTCAGACTTTTCAGCATGAGAGATGTCAGATTGATTGACCTGAACATTTTTGATAACGAGTAGTCTTCTCTTCCTGCTTTTGGAATAAATACAACCTGGAATAAATACTACTGTTACTCTCCAAATTATAGGAATGTGGCTCAACGCCATACATGAGCTGAAGATTCGAATCAGGGATTTCCTAAGCCATTCCCCCGACACTTTAGCATTTCGTATACACACCATTAGGGCCTGGCGATTTGAAGTCGTCGTCGAAAGAGGTTATAAGGAACCCCACCAACTCATTAGACGCCATCCTTGATGGTAGTTTCTAGTCCAGTCTTGTGGCTTTCTTACATGTCGTCTACTTTCATAACCCTCTCTCTCTCTCTCTCACTGCGCCGGAAATTATCCTGCTAGCCGTAAAATGCGTTTTCAGGCGAGTATTGTAGGTTTATAGCAGTGACATGATCCATCAGAGATTTTGAGAGAGTCTAGTCTAGCTACTGGGTCCTTTGAAGTACCTTGCATAGGCCTGCTGAGTCTTTCGTGTTATTAATGTCACTGCAAAAGTCTCTATGAAAGCTTAGTTTCGATGAACACACTTTCCTCTTATACGATATTCGGACCAATCTGCTTCTTGCTGGGTTTCTAACGTCCTGTTTATAAGTTTTTGGAGCTTGTTCGAAACTTGGTAAGTTATGTGTTCCACCATGGCACCACTTTTCCTTTAAAGCTTCTTCTTACTCGTCACCCCGTGGATCGCTTTTTCAATTGCTCGTAGATCTTTAAGTTTGGTGATGTGTGGTATCCTCGTCGCAAGGAGCGATCCAAACTTTTTTAAGTCCGTTGTGCGAGGATTTCGACCTTCTGATACTTGACTAAAGTCAGTACATAGCCAAAATTCGACGAATCGATGATCAGAAACAGATTATTCTACCAAGGCCTTCCATCCGTTAATACGATTGCCAAATCAATCAATTCTGTCATCTACTGATAAAGAAAGTAGATTTAGCACCTACATCTATTACCAGCCCTGCAGACAGCATAAAGTTCAACAGCTTGGATTTATCTTAATTGAAAATGCATTAATTTAGCTTAACTTAACCTGCCTTAACTTAACTTAATCCAAACTTTAGTTGGTAAAAATTATGTTTGCTTAACTTAAGTTATATTAAATAAGGTCTAATTTCATTCCTGTTTGCAATTTTGCATAACTGATCTTATTTCATTTTAATAAAATTTTATGCGATATTAATTTAATTAACCCATCTTAAGTAATATAGCTTTAATTTAGTTACCATTAAATTTATATTTATCAACACGCTATACATAGTTCAATTTAGCATAATTTTACTTAAATTATTTTAATGTATAAAACATAAAATTTTAAGTGCACAGACAAATTCGCAAAACTTTGTTATTCATGCGTGTATGTACACATAGTATGTATGTATGTCTGCCTATTTGTGGCTCTTCATTTCTACAGAAAATCGCAATTTTCGCTCTCAGCTGCAATCAGCAACAACGACAACAACAACAACAACAACAACGATAAACTGTCTGCTTATTTTATAGTTAGTTATTTCAGTTAGTTAATTTATTATCTATGTGCTAATCACTTTTATTAGTTGTTTTTGCTGATTAATTAGTTACGCTACAACAACTGGAAAAGGGGGAAAAAACAGCAATAACAAAATGCAGTAATATCTAGTGTGTACTATTAAATGTTACATATGTTTTCTGGGGAATAATGTGTGGAAATAATTGCAAATACAACATAAAATACACCACAAATATTAACTAACTAATGCACATACATATATACCTACCCATCAAACAGACTCGTAAGCCTAAGCTGAAGCTAAGTTGTCAAACTGGAATATGCTGACAGCGCTGCTGCTGCTTGCAATCAGTCTCTCTGCTCTGCTCCAAGCGAATTGAGTTTTTATGAGCAAAGTGAGTAAAATGTGTGACGAACGTAAATGATGCGTATTGTCGAAAGAAAGATTGTTGTTTCAGTTTAAAACTTCTACTGACATGCAATGAAGTGTTTGGTTATGTGCGCACGCAAGCTTATCTCATTTCGATATATATATACATAGAGACATATATGTATGTACATATATAAATGCATGAATAATAACGCTTCAACGCTAGCAGAATATATTTTTTATTATTAAAGAGCCGCAACGCTTAAATCGCGGAAAAAATGTGAATTATGCAGCTAAACAAAAAACACCTTATTATTAAAGCATTTATAAGGTATTCCTACACCACGTAAGGCCTGAATATCAGAGCATAATAAGGCCTTAAATAAGCCTTAGTTTCCTGGCGGATATAATAATATAATACAATGGCGCTATTATAACTCTGACGAGTTTTATGGCCGAGCTTCTCTCCCCAATTCGAGGTGTGCTCCTTTTTTGTTTTTTTTCTACTAATTGGGTGGACCTACAGTTTTATGCCGACTCCGAACGGCGAATGCATTTTTTGTGAGAAGCTTTTTCATGGCAGAAATACTCTCGGAGGGTATGCCGCCCACTGCCTAGAGGTGATCGCTGCTCTTAAAAACCCCAATAATTGGATTTTTACTAATTAGAAAAATTGTTTTGGTGTTTTGCTCGGACCGTGGTTTGAACCCGAGAACTCTGGCATAGCAGGCGAACACTCTACCCACTGCACCACAGCGGCAGGCGGATAAGCCTTAGAAATAAGGTGAGCTCTCGGAGAGAGAGAGAGAGAGAGAGAGAGAGAGAGAGAGAGAGGAGATTACTCCTTATGGCCTGATGATATCAACACAGGAAAATTAGTCTCATTTTAAGCCTTACGCCATACGATTTTGCTTACCTTATAATTTTCAGGCGTTATTTCAAAAGCCTTCAAATCTTCTGTAATAATTTCTAACTAAATCGTAGATTTTTTGCTGCGTATGTACCTGTTTAACTAACATATGCCTAAATAGTCGTTGTACCTACATATTTATATATATGCGTTTACGCTATACCCTGTAGGAAATTCAATTAATTTTAAATCACTTTATAAACTACTTTATTTTTTTCAATAACATCCAATTGAAACTGTGAGTTTTTCCTCTGAAACTGACTTTTTTAACACGGCGATATCATAGCAAGCAGTCCATTACCCTATCCTGTATTTGTTTTCAACTATTTTACTAGTTGTTTAAAATAAATAACTTAATCTTGAGTTTCTTTTCAGCTACTTTACTTGCAGTTTAAAATAAATAACTAAATCGTGCATTTGATATGTCGAAATTCAAGAAATGGAAAAAATGCGAGAAAAGCTTTTTCTCAAATTTCGCAAATTCTTCTCAAGTTGATAAACAATATTTGAGAAACAATTGAAAATAAGTTAATTTTCAAATGATAAATATGCTTATTATAAAATAAAGAAAAAAAATTTCCTCCGTTTGAGAATTTCGTTTTCAGTGTTTAATGGGAAGTGATGCTGAAAAACGGTAGCCAAAAAAAAAAAAAAAAATCATAGCATACTTAGATCTGAAAACATATGTTTACATATACATACATACATATAAACAAGAAACTGTCCCTCGCTGCATTTGTTTTAAGCTACTTTAAAATTAAATCACTTTTTAATATATTTATTATTGCTTCTTTTCCGTGAGGGTAAGTTACACATGTAAGCCACATATTGACATGAAATTCGATGGTGGTTTAGTCGGTTTTAATATTGGCCATTGCTAAATATGTGTGTGTATGTATGTATGTAAAGTACGTATGTATGTATACATATTTACATACATATATACATACATATGTGCATGCTATTGAATATGAATTGTGGGGTGATTTGTGGCAACAGATGTTGCAAATTTAATGAGCAGCAATATGAGTTCGGAAACAACTGCGAAGGTAAATATGTATAAGCTTTCACTTATGCTCTTTGCAAATAATCTATATAAATTTAGATATACACACACCCATACACACACATATCAACTTTTATGAAATACGATTTTAATAACAGCAATGATTTAAGTAGATAATATACATATCCATATTATGTACATATCGACACAGCTCGCCTTTATATGTATTATAATCATGAATTCGAAATGAATATTTGGCAAATCAAGTTGGATTATTTGGTAGTTAAAACAACTAAGATTTAATCAAATCGGACCATTAAATTAAGGAGCAATAAATTTTTGAAATATTTAGCACATTTTCATCCACACGAAAGTACTCTTTCGACGCATTTTAATAGTCTGATTAAAACAGATTTTATGAGTTCAAAACTGTGTATCGGATTCAATTGTCTACTTAACCAAAATTAGCACGTATTAGCAAGAGTATGATTCTCCGTTAGAGTTCCATTATTATTTTCGGTGTTAACGCTGTTTCTCAATTACATATACCAACTCTGAAAAAAATACCCGTAGTTAAATCAACAACTTTCCGCTGTTGAATCTCCGTATTTGATTCAACAGCAAAAGTATTTGTTTTAACGGCAAAGTTTTTGATTCAACAAATTTCCGTAGTTAATTCAAACACGTGCGTTGTTGATTCAAAAACTCGCTTGTTGTTAAACATTTTTTAAGTAAAAAGAAAGAAGAATTTGAAAGAAAAAATAAAAAAATAAACAAAATTTTTCAAATTCGTTCAATTCGTTTCAATTTTAAAATAAAATAAAGTAATATACATATGTACATACATAAATTAAAAATTTAATTAAACAAAAACTAATATCTATTGATAAACTCAGCTTTTTTTGATGTCGTGAGAGTTGTCTGCAGATGTACTGATGCGTTTGGAAATGGTGAATGGATGAATGACTAAAGTTCGTTTGGTGACGGCGGGCCTTAGTATTAATCTTACATATCGAGCCCTAACCGCCAAAAAGTGTATCCAACAAAAATTAAATTTTACAGGATGTTTTTTTATTTTCTTTTAATACAGTTGGTAATCAGCCTTGAAATTTATGTATGGCCGGTTTCACAATCTGCGGTTAATTTAATCGCTGGTTAGTTTGACGTAAATTGTATGGCGAGCTGTCAAATAAATTGCTTCACCGGGCAAAAATCTCTGGTTAACCTTAGGTTTACCAATACCCACCCGGGTGACCTTTTGCGTTTTCTTTTTGCGATTACTCACCAACTATTGGACCGTTTTTAAAAAGCTTTTTACTCACTGATCAATTTTTCGAGTTCTTTCAGATAATAACAAATTGGAACTTTTTTTTTCATCTGGAATATGCTTTTTTTGCGATTTTGACTTTTTATGTACGTAGTTTACCAATACCCACCCGGGTGACCCAGTACACGTTTCTATGAAAAGACGTGCATATGCACATATTATTGTTGCTATAATTTTGTATATAAACAATAAAAAAAAACTATATTTTTATCATTTTTATAAAGTTTTTAGAAAATTTATTGAATATAAATTATATTCTAACCAAGTGAAATACCGAAGGATCTATACAACAATTTATGCATTTTGCTTGGCTGATACTTTATTCATCGCAAATGGTTTTAGTGCATTTTACGCATAATTGACTAGTGTTGGATTTAACTTTCATATCAAAACACATATAACATTTTCCTTTCATCTTTACTCTCATCAACCTGCTGGAAAGTTGTACTTTTTATTAGAAATAAGGAAGGACATTGATAAATTCATTCTCTCTAGCAAATAGTTTCTAAGATACATACAATTGATCGATTTTATGTAGAATCTTCAAGTAATATTATGCCTAATGGACTTCAGCATAATTTAGATATGACAGAGCTTTCTAAGAAAGCCTGTGACTGAAGAACCTTGATATTACTTGGTTGATTTCCTCCGTATATTATAAATGCAGCAAGTGTTGCTACTTCTAGAAGCAAGGTCGGCAAAATTGTGAAAGATATTGTGTTGGGGAGCACAGAGCAGTTTCCACTACATTGGTTAAAATTTGTGTGATGTTTTCTATTTACTCATATGGATCAAAGTGCCGATGCCTGATCTAGAGCATTAAAAGATAATGCCAAAGTCAGAGTAAATCTCTTTTCATGCTCCTGACAGGTTGAATTCATTTAGAATATAATATGTACATACACAAATACACATATTTTATTTTTGTTTATTCTTCCCACCATAAACAACATCCCACTAATCTTTGGATAATGATAATTTCGTAAAAAAAAGTATATATGGCGATATTTTTACAGGAATCCTTTTACGGGCCAACAAAGTCCTTCACAACTCGCTCGCCTTGTTTTGATCGGTTTTTTTTCGAATAATGGTATTTTGGATTTGATTGCTTCAGCGCCAAATTCAAGTAGATAATTAATGCGTCGCAATCGTATTATTCATTCAACCTTTGCCGTAGAATTCAAAATTTTGAATTTTTTACTTTATATACACTAGGCATATAACTTTTTACAATTTTTGCAAATACGAAAAACGTCATACCATAGTCGAATAGAGCATAAAAAAGTATGAAACCCCATTATTTTTTTTGCGAAATTGCAAAAAAGTTTCCGAGCAAAACAAAATTACTTTTTTATCAGAACTGCTGAAAAAAAAACAAAAAGTTTTGTACAGTGTACACGTTTTTCTTCATAATAAAAATATTTATTTAACTAATAATCTTCCTATTATTACAAACGCCTATTAATTGACCTAAGGGAAGTGTCCCACCAACCCCAAACTAATTTTACTTCAGAAAATTCTGATTCAATATAATAATAACACAGCTGTGCGCGTAACGTTTTTGAACCGAAATCACCTAAAAAAGTGATATTCACTACTTGTACAATATTTGCCACCAGGTGGTGGTATGCCAAATTTTTCGTCAACATTTGTTATATGCCTAATATACACCCATTACGGGGTGTTTGTTGTTTTTGTTGGCTTAATTTCACCAAATATAGTTAAATTAAATATTTTTAATCATTCACAGGCTTACATTTTACAATAGTAATAAATATGTTTGGGCAATAAAAAGTTAAAGCACGCGAAAGCGCCCGTAATGCAAGAAAATGTATATGGGTCACCCGGGTGGGTATTGGTAAACCTCGTACATAAAAATCTGTGGTAATCGTAAGGTTAAGTGCTCAACCGGAGGTGGTGAAACCGGCCCTAAGTCTATGAAATTGTGGGAGTTGATGCGTACTATAATAAGTTATTGATTTCCTTGAAAACGCTAAAATCGATAATTTTGTTGGATACACTTTATGACGGTTAGGGCTCGATATGTAAACATACTTACATATATTATATGTATAAAAAAATAAAATAAAATAATATCTATTATATTAAAAAAAATACTATTTTTACAATTGTCTTGAGGTTAACTTAAATGCGTAAGTATTTGCTTCAATGGTGCCCGTTTTGCGGTTAATTCAAAAGCAAAAGTTGTTAGCTTAAATCCGAAAAGTATTTGAATCAACAGTGCTCGCTTTTGGACTAAAATTTTTTGCTATTAATTCAACAGCAAAAACTGTTAACTTAAATGTAAAAGTATTTCAATCAACAGTTTCCGTTGTTAACTTAAATTCGAAAAGTATTTGAATCAAAAACGCTCGTATCTTTGAAACAACAACGGAGCGTTGTTGGGCACATTTCAACTGCGGAAAGTTGTTCATTTAACTGCAAAAGTCTTTGTATTTACAACGTTTTTTTTCAGAGAAGTTTTATCACACGTCTATGCTCATAACAAGAATCCATTGGGTTACTGGGTCCGTCTACTTGTATACGAATCTAGCGATTACTACTTGTGAACACCCAAATATAAAATGCATATAAATTATATGCACACATACATACATACATACATACATACATCAATAGAGCATTTGTATGCTATTATTGATTTTTTATATTCTAATCCATAAAATCAATTAAATATTTAACATAATTGAATGCTATAAACTCTATAGCAAGATTCTTCACAGCTATCGCGCTTCCGCGCTTTTTGTTTTGTGCCGCGCTTAACACGTTGGCTGCCAGTGTATCACCGGATATCACAACAAAAAACCACTCACAGGTGCCAGGAACAAAATTACTTTTGCTTTTTTGTATTATAACGGGATTTTTTACCTAGAGTAAAAGCCATGCTGGCGACGCATCTGAACATGCTTTTAAGCTGTGATGACCCCGCGAACATCTGCTTTTTTATTTTAAAATGTTGTTTAAATTTTAAGCGCCTAGGCGTGTATCACCGGTGATACACTGGCACCTGGGGGTGGTTTTCTGATGTGATCACCGGTGATACACTGGCAGCCAACGTGTTAAGCATAGGCAAGCGCGCCGAAAATCACCGCGACCGCGCATTCTATCCTCTCGCCTACAAACGAAGTTTAACGCTATACCCATTAGGAACAGCGGCGCAAAATTACTATTAATTCATGTGAAATTACATATAAAGGAATAATTTTGGAATTTTTTTTGTATCAAACAATTTTTTCACTATCAGACCTGGGGGTCAATTCCCGTTCTGGGAAAACGTGAAATGAAAAGCTTTTTCACGTTTTCATTACATTTGTGATCCTCGTTTTATGAAAAATGAAATCAACTGTCTCAGCGTTTTCACATGATAAAAATAAATTCAAACGGAACAAGATTTTTTCACAATATCACTTTGCACTTCATTCCTGTATCGTGTGAAAATGAAAAGATTTGTCAGAATATTATCATATGAAAAATTATTTATCACAGATAATTTTTCTGGGAAAATGGAGGTGAAAAGTGGAGTATGCGGCAAAAGCGCTCGCTGTATACTGTTTTTTTTTTTTTTATTTTTTGTTGTTTTTTTTTTATTGGTTGTTTATATGTACATTAGGCATATAACAAATTTTGACGAAAAATTTGGCATACCACCACGTGGTGGTAAATATTGTACAAGTAATGAATATCACATTTTTATGTGATTTCGGTTCAAAAACGTTCCGCGCAAAAATGGATTTCTAAAAAAAGTCAGATTTTTTTTAAATTTTTTTTTAATATTTTTATTTTTACATTTTTGTCAATTGTTATATGAAATAAGTTTTAAGTTTAAAGTATGTGATGATTTCCACATTTCTTTTAATAGACCTTAAGGTAAATATCTATTATTATGAAGAAAAACATGTACACTGTACAAAACTTTTTTTGTTTTTTTCAGCAGTTCTGATAAAAAGTAATTTCGTTTTGCGCGGAAACTTTTTTGCAATTTCCCAAAAAAAAAATTACTGGGGTTCATACTTTTTTATGCTCTATTCGACTATGGTATGCCGTTTTTCGTATTTGCAAAAATTGTAAAAAGTTATATGCCTAATGTACATATTTATGCTTTTGCTTGTTTGTTTGTTTTGTTTTTAAGTAATATTTTCTTCACGTTAATTTTTATACTCAGCTGTACTAGTACACAGAGTATTATAGTTTTAATCACATAACGGTGGATTGTAACAGAATGAAATAATCGAGATAGATATAGACTTATATATATCAAAATGATCAGGGTGAAAAGAGAAATCGATTGAGCCATGTCCGTCCGTCCGTCCGTCTGTCCGTCTGTCCGTCCGTCCGTCCGTCCGTCCGTCCGTCTGTCCGTCCGCCTGTAAACACTCTAACTCGCGCAAAAATTGAGATATTTTGAGGAAATTTGAAATGCAAGTTGGTATCGAGACTGGGACGGTTGGTATTGAAAATAGGCGAAATCGGACCATGACCACGCCCACTTTTCCTATATAGAAAAAATCGGAAATTTGGTATCTCAGCCACTAATATAGCTGGAGCGATGAAATTTTACCCACGTGTTGAGCTCAGGCCCCTAAGAAGAAATTTGATGAAATTTTGGAAAATGGTGTGCGTAATATACTTACTTAGGCAAATGTTTGGACTAAAAATTGCCAAAATCGGTTGACGACCACGCCCACTTTTATATATGGTGGCCCAATAAAAAAATTTTAAGCTATATCTGTGTCAAATATAAAGACATATCATTGAAATTTTATGGCAGGAGTCCAACTATGGACATAAAACGAAAAACATAAAAATTTTGGAAAATGGGCGTGGCACCGCCTCTTTTTAGAAGCAGAAATATACTAAATTTCTGAGCCCATAACTCGACAAATAATTGATATATAATGACGAAACTTGGTGCGTACACTTTTGTTACTTGTGGTAATACATGTTCAAAATTTTAGCGAAATCGGTTGACGACCACGCCCACTTTTATATATGGGTATCATAAAGTGGCCTAATAAAAACATTTTAAGCGATATCTTTGGCAAATATAAAGGTAATTCATTGAAATTTTGTGGCATGAATTCCACAATAGACCGGAAACAAAAAGTAGAAAAATTTTGGAAAATGGGCGTGGCACTGCCTTCTTTTAAACAAAAGAATCTACGAGATTTCGGAGCCCATAACTCGGCAAATAATTGAGATATTATGACGAAACTTGGTTTATACACTTTTATAACTTGTGTTAAAAGATACGCAAAAATTTATTGAAGTCGTTTTATAACCACGCCTACTTTTTAGCAAAGATATTTCTGGAACACGCTTTGGAAATTTGTAACGTAACATCTTTGTAACTAAAAGTCATAAAGGTATGAAATTTTGCACAAAGAATAATATTCATATGCTTAGTTGGATGACTGATAAAAATTTTGAAAATGGGCGCGGCTACGCCCACTTTATGCAGCACTCGCTTTATATAAAATACACCGTGTTTCCATCAAACGCAAACAAACAATGAACGCATACAGCTGAGTATCTAATGTTCGATTCCACTCGAACTTAGGCTTCCTTACTTGTTCTTTTTTATTTTCTGCAGAAGCGGGCTACAGCGAGTCGCCGCCTACACGCTGAGACAAATTGTTGTAAATTAAGATCTGATACGGAATTCAATAGTTTGATATGTATGTACTTATGTAGATTTTTTAACAAATTTTTATTAGCTTCACCTGTATGCATATGAGTTATTTCTTTGTGCCTAACAATACGCAATATATTTGCTAATGAGATTAATTCAATCAGATGGCGCTGTTTTAGCTATAAAACTTATACTATAAAATTTATAGTATAAATTAAACTTTAAATATTAAAGCGTGTTTTTGTTTCAAGGTAACGGTGCCCGCGCTTCCATAAGGGCTTTGTGGAGATCACTGCTCTATAGATTTACGCTCGTATTTTGGTTGAAACAATTGAATATTTTAAATGCTCATTTTAATGCATAATTAATGTTAGCATATTAATGCTTGCGTAATGGAATAAAATTTGTGATATTTTAGAGAAAAATACAAACAATAAAAGAGGTTTTTGAGAAATAATTTGAAGTTTTCTGTACAGAGTGATTGGCAGCCAATGGTTTTCAGCTTAGTAGATCATGATGAAAATTTGGTAGCAAATACTGAAAATATCCCAATTTATAACTGACCAAAAACTGCTAAAGTTAGCATTAATTTTCCAAGAGATGACAGAAAGACGTTGAAGCCATCAAACAAAAAAAAATTAGGAAAAATTAGGAATATTTTAACACTGGGATGGTCCCCAAATGTATGGAGACAAATTATATACCATAATTCATGAAGCTCACCCCCTAACACAGTCGAAGAAACCACATATAAATACATTTTTGTCCGGATCGGAGACGGCTGAGTTGTGTCGCATAGGGGTAAAAGTTCAAGGATACCAAATATAAATTTTGGACCCGATCAGAAATGGATCAAAACTCATATTACCATATGTGACCCCTGACCAAAATTTGTGTGTTGTAACCCTCTCTGTGTTGCTACCCTTCTAGGGGGCGAGACTGAAGAAAATCGCTAATTTGATTTTAAGGACCACCCTATTTAACACTCATATTGAAGTTTATACTCATATTGAATGAAGTACAATATATCGACGCTTCCAAACAAAACTGTACTAAGTCTGAAAACTGTGTTTTGCAGGAGAAGCTCTCAAAGTTTAAACTCGATAAGAAACTTCAATTGTGTGTTAAGTATATTTTCACTTGTAACTTCTGTTTGGATTGAACGATTAACACCAAAACTCGACAAAATAAAATTTAGGGTACGCTCTATATAAAACCGTAAGAAAAGATAAAAATTTGCTACGTGGTTTTTCATGGCAAGCTCTCAAAATTTTTATCCCTTAAAAATCTCGAGTTGTATTATATGTACACTTTTGCTCATAACTTTTGATTGGATTGTCCGATTGATACCAAAATTAGACAGCATCTAAACTAAGAAACGCTCTACCTGAAAACACCAAAAAACGGGAAAATGTACTAAGTCGACTTAGTACAGTATTGTTTGGAAGCGTCGATATATTGATAACCTGTGGGTAAGTCAAGATATCTAGAGGCTATAATGCAACTCTACCCTCCTTGCGTTATTGCTCATATTGTAAAGGTTGCCCGAAAGCGGAGGTCAAGTGGTACTTTTTATAAAATTATGCTTATTCATCTTGATAGGCACGGTTTTAAAAATCTGGTTACCTACACATATATGTACATATATGCATTACTAAATCTATATACTGCCTCTTGTGCAATATTCAGCTTTCTTTCAATTCGTTTTTTCTCAGGCACCCACTATAAAAAGTAACCGTAGGACAGTGTATGAAATATTGGTTTTCGATACCATCCCGGTTGGAAAGGTGGTCATACATGATCTTTAGGACACATGGAAAGATGTATGAAATCGCATACATCTTTGGAATGCAACCCAAAGTAAGCCAAGAGTTCAGGTATCGGCTCTCAGCTATAACTTGAGGAATAACCTAACAATGAAAAACATTGAATCTAGCAGCGAAGACAATTATGAAATCATTTTTTCATTTTTTAGTTTTTTTTTTTTACAATGATGAATGCAATTCAGAGATGCTTTTTCGAAAAAAACGGAAGTATAAAATCACCAATAAATTTCAATTACTTACATTAATTACCTTCCTAGTACATCACAATGAAAACAACAATATATTCTGGCATGCATAGATCCTATGGCCTTTATATCCTTTTATATATTACCATACATTACCTTTTCAAACCGGGATGTTCTGCTAAATATATTTATACTATTATAATAATATAATATTATAATTATATTTATCAGGGACCGTAACGGTTATGAGTGATATCCAAAAAGTTGATTTTTAACGATTATTTTCTGAGTTTTATTTTTTGCTCAGAAAATAAAAGTTTTTTCTTGAGTTTTATTTTTTGATAAGAAAATAAAAGTTTTTTCTTGAGTTTTATTTTTCGATCAGAAAATAAAAGTTATTTTTGAGTTTTATTTTTCCCTCAGAAAATAAAAGTTTTTTCCTGAGTTTTATTTTTCGATCAGAATATAAAAGTTATTTTTTGAGTTTTATTTTTCCCTCAGAAAATAAAAGTTATTTTTTGAGTTTTATTTTTCCCTCAGAAAATAAAAGTTATTTTTTGAGTTTTATTTTTCGATCAGAAAATAAAAGTTATTTTTTGAGTTTTATTTTTTTTGCTCAGATAATAAAAATTATTTTTTGAGTTTTATTTTTTTTGCTCAGATAATAAAAGTTTATTTATAAATTTTACGTATTTATGTGACGCGAGCACATATATACTATTAAAAATGTAATTTTATGTATGTATGTGATTAGGTACATAAATATGTAGCATTTAGAAACTCTGTAGGACAGAAATAAAGTTGTTGTATGTAAAGCATTTACTTAAATGTAATAACTTTGAACGAGCAATTCTTGTATATATATATACACACATATATATATACAAGAATTGCTCGTTTAAAGTTATTAGATTTAAGTAAATGCTTCACATACAACAACTTTATTTCTGTCCTTCTACAGAGTTTCTAAATGATACATATTTATGTACCTACTCACATACATACATACATAAAATTACATTTTTAATAGTATATATGTGCTCGCGTCACATAAATACGTAAAATTTATAAATAAACTTTTATTATCTGAGCAAAAAAATAAAACTCAAAAAATAACTTTTATTATGTGAGCAAAAAAATAAAACTCAAAAAATAACTTTTATTTTCTGATCGAAAAATAAAACTCAAAAAAATAACTTTTATTTTCTGAAGGAAATATAAAACTCAAAAAATAACTTTTATATTCTGATCGAAAAATAAAACTCAAAAAATAACTTTTATATTCTGATCGAAAAATAAAACTCAAAAAATAACTTTTATTTTCTGGGGGAAAAATAAAACTCAAAAAATAACTTTTATTTTCTGATCGAAAAATAAAACTCAGAAAAAACTTTTATTTTCTGAGGGAAAAATAAAACTCAAAAAATAACTTTTATTTTCTGAGCGAAATATAAAAATCAAAAAATAACTTTTATTTGCTGAGGAAAAATAAAACTCAGAAAATAACGATTAAAAATCAATTTTTTTTATAAAAATCGAAAAAAATAAAAGTTAATGCACCTAGAGGTAGTCTGCGTTACGGTGATTACATCTGTGTACTTCTTTTGCGTTTAGAATTTCTCCTTCAGTATGATTTTTTTAGTCAAAATTTAAAAAATAACGATTATTTGCAATCCCTGATATTTATACTATTAAAATAAGGAAATCAAGAAAAAAAAGAATATATTAAAGGAGGAAAGTCATTAGACATTTTATGAAATTTCTCTGCACAATTTCTTCAAATAATTCTCAAACCAAGCTCATCTTTATATTAAATTAAGATTTAATTTTTATATTGTTTTTCTTTGTTTAATTAAAGTACAATTAATTTTAATGAAAACATGCATATTTTCATGTTATATAGAAAATATATACACACGTTTTATTTAAGTACATATTATGTACGTGATTAAATTTTTGTCATATTAATTTGCAATAAGTACGTGATTAACATTCATCAAATACATACATACATAAATATCTACGCATTATAATATTTATATATATATGTACATATATGTAAGTATTTCCACTCAAGTTTCACTTTAATTTAAAGCAAATACATAATTTATGAGACTAATTGTAACATTGTATTGTGTTGAATATAAAAGTGCGTTGGCACAAAGGTGGGA
This sequence comes from Urophora cardui, assembly GCA_960531455.1. Taxonomy (NCBI): domain Eukaryota; kingdom Metazoa; phylum Arthropoda; class Insecta; order Diptera; family Tephritidae; genus Urophora; species Urophora cardui. The sequence goes on from OY482673.1 coordinate 43,599,417, forward strand.
AATCGTTTTAAATTTAACAATAATTTATTAATGCCACTAAATTTACAAAATTTATTTTTATTAGAAAAAAAAAATGCTTTTACTCTTGGTAATTTTGATTCATATCTAATAAGGACTTTGTGTCATAAAAAAATATGAAAACTCGGTAGTTTTTATGAGCAGTTTCTAAGTTGTGTTTCTTGCTTATAAACTTTGTCTGCTTTTATATAAGTAAGTAAGTAAGTAAGGTGGACCAACTCTCAAAGTGCAATTAATCAATTGTTTTATATGTGCTGTAAAATATTATTTTCTTTGATTTATGTAGTGTTAGTTGTTTTTGAAAATTATTATATATGTATTACTAAAAAGTTACATATATATAAATGTTTTCAGCAAATTTGTGAGGTTGTGTAAATATTTTTTAATGCGTCTATCTTCGTCGACATGTTTTGTAAAGCGTCTTTCTTCCCCGACATATTTTTAATGCGCATTTTTTCGTCGACAAATTACTGACATGCGTCTTTCTTATTCCGGAGAAATATAATTTTTGTTATAACATAAACATCAAATTTGCATACTCCCACTCCGTTTGTACGCCAAATTTATTTAACATTTTTCCCATTTATAAAAAAAAGAAGAAAATAACAACAAAAAATTCCCATTTATTAAACAATTCTTGCTCATTTCGGTTGAATTGAATTGAATTATTTACACGTGGCCTGCTTTTTTGTGCTAAACGTTCTTTTATTTGCCTTAAATAAACAAATACATATATGTATGCATGTACTAAGGTATGCGTGTGTATGTTTTTTTTTTAGGAGTGTCAATATGTAATCTAAGTATAGATTTGTTGCCATTAAATAAAATAAATGTAATCAGTGAAAAATCATTGTCGCCATTGTTGGAAACATTTCATTTTGTGTTTAACACATGGTGGGCGTGTCACGTATATATCCATACGTACATACATAAATACATACACGCATACATAATTACATACATGTATATCTACTTTCATACATACATATGTACATACATGCATGCATAAAAATATATAGTGGTGGTCAAAAAAAAAAGATTTGTGCGCAATAATTAAAAAATGGTAGTAAACCCACACAAAATATGTAATAAATTTATAAAACTTATGAATAAATATGACAAGTAATAAAAATAAGAACAAGTATGGACTAAAATTGTTTAAAAAATTAATAAAAATGCATAAAATAGCGAAAAGCTCATAAATTACTTGGAAAATGCGTTAAGTGATTAAAAATATGATAAATATGAAAAATATTAAAACGAAATTATCAAAGAATGCATAAAATGGCAAAAAGGCATAGATAATACATATGTATGTATGAATAAAAAATTTTCGTCTGCGAGCTTTTAGTTTTACTAACGAAAAATTTCCAAAAAAAAAAAAAAATTTATTCTTTGTCATTTTTATCATTTTGCGACGTGTTTTTATAACTGAAACACGTTCCTGAAGTGGCCGCGCTGCCAAATGGTACAATATATGTAATATAATAAATATGATAACTCAAAAATACAACTGACACGGTTGTGAAAAGTTTTGTTTCGCTATTTCGAACACTATTTTCTTTGTTTTTAGTAAATTTTTCCAAAAAAAATGTAAAACAGAACTAAAATAATGTCATGTTTCATATACTTGTTTCAAAGAAATTCATACATCAAAATTAGGACAAATTTCTTAAGCCCAATTCCATTCCAAAATTGTCCCTGTTTTGAAGATTTGATTTCTTCAATTTTGATTAGTTGAATTCTCATGCCCAATCACCAGTGCAACGAATTTGTTTGAATGCGTTTGTATATTTTTTCTACATTTTTAAGAAAATTTATTCAAAACAAAGAAAGTTGTATATTGGGACATGTGTTCTAAATAAGGAAAAATATGTCTTTGATCGGGAGACGTTTTTTTTCAGTAGTATCTACATACATACCTACCTATACATTTGGATATCTTTTGATAGCTTATTTTTCAGTAAAAATCTTTTCTTTTTTCTCAAGAACATCGATTAATTTAATAATTTTAATTTTAATTTAAATTTTGATTTTAATTTTAATTTTAATTTTAATTTTAATTTTAATTTTAATTTTAATTTTAATTTTAATTTTAATTTTAATTTTAAATTTACTCAAAACAAAGAAAATTTTGTATTGGTACGCGTGTTCTAAATAAGGAACATATTTCTTTGATCAGGAGACGTTTTTTTTCATTAGTATCTACATACCTATACATTTGGATATCTTTTGATAGCTTATTTTTCAGTAAAAAGCTTTTCTGTTTTCTCAAGAACATCGATTAATTTAATAATTTTAATTTTAATTTTAATTTTAATTTTAATTTTAATTTTAATTTTAATTTTAATTTTAATTTTAATTTTAATTTTAATTTTAATTTTAATTTTAATTTTAAATTTACTCAAAACAAAGAAAATTTTGTATTGGTACGCGTGTTCTAAATAAGGAACATATTTCTTTGATCAGGAGACGTTTTTTTTCATTAGTATCTACATACCTATACATTTGGATATCTTTTGATAGCTTATTTTTCAGTAAAAAGCTTTTCTGTTTTCTCAAGAACATCGATTAATTTAATAATTTTAATTTTAATTTTAATTTTAATTTTAATTTTAATTTTAATTTTAATTTTAATTTTAATTTTAATTTTAATTTTAATTTTAATTTTAATTTTAATTTTAAATTTACTCAAAACAAAGAAAATTTTGTATTGGTACGCGTGTTCTAAATAAGGAACATATTTCTTTGATCAGGAGACGTTTTTTTTCATTAGTATCTACATACCTATACATTTGGATATCTTTTGATAGCTTATTTTTCAGTAAAAAGCTTTTCTGTTTTCTCAAGAACATCGATTAATTTAATAATTTTAATTTTAATTTTAATTTTAATTTTAATTTTAATTTTAATTTTAATTTTAATTTTAATTTTAATTTTCAATTTACTCAAAACAAAGAAAATTTTGTATTGGTACGCGTGTTCTAAATAAGGAACATATTTCTTTGATCAGGAGACGTTTTTTTTCATTAGTATCTACATACCTATACATTTGGATATCTTTTGATAGCTTATTTTTCAGTAAAAAGCTTTTCTGTTTTCTCAAGAACATCGATTAATTTAATAATTTTAATTTTAATTTTAATTTTAATTTTAATTTTAATTTTAATTTTAATTTTAATTTTAATTTTCAATTTACTCAAAACAAAGAAAATTTTGTATTGGTACGCGTGTTCTAAATAAGGAACATATTTCTTTGATCAGGAGACGTTTTTTTTCATTAGTATCTACATACCTATACATTTGGATATCTTTTGATAGCTTATTTTTCAGTAAAAAGCTTTTCTGTTTTCTCAAGAACATCGATTAATTTAATAATTTTAATTTTAATTTTAATTTTAATTTTAATTTTAATTTTAATTTTAATTTTAATTTTAATTTTAATTTTAATTTTAATTTTAATTTTAATTTAATTTTAATTTTAATTTTGATTTTAATTTTAATTTTAATTTTAATTTTAATTTTAATTTTAATTTTAATTTGATCTCTTTAAGCAACAAATTTTTCTTGTCACCACTGTACTTGTGAATACCTACATCGCCACTTGCGTTTATGAATTGAAAATTACTCATACGCCCCGTATCTGCCATCAATGCGCATTGTATGCCAACTCATCCACATCGCGCTGTAACAGCACCAATTGAAGCAGCAATCTTTTTTTGTTTTTGGATCATAAATAAATGATTTTGTTACTACACTTATTGTTGTTGTATGCCTTGTTACAATGCATTCTTTTGCTGCTCTGCATTGTTGTTGTTGTTTTGCATTGTATTGTTGCGGTCATGTCACACATTTGTATCCGTTCGCTGCAGCCGTTGCTGCGGCCGCTCTTCAACGCGGGGCTGATCACTATAATTTGTTGCATTTGTGGTAATACATTTAATAAATTTAAAAGCACCCGCTGATTGAATGCTTGTACTATATAGTATGTATGCACTACGTACAAATGTGTGTGTGTGCTTAGCTGCGCTTAAATGTTTACAAAAATTTAATTTATCGATCGAACATTAGATACTCAGCTGTATGCTTTCATTGTTTGTTTACGTTTGATGGAAACACGGTGTAGGTACTTTATATAAATCGAGTGCTGCATAAAGTGGGCGTAGCCACGCCCATTTTCTAAATTTTTATCAGTCATCCAACTAAGTTTATGAATATTATTCTTTGTGCAAAATTTCATCTCTTTATGAGTTACAAAGATGTCACGTTACAAATTCCCAAAGGGTGTTCCAGAAATATCTTTGTTAAAAAGTAGGCGTGGTCATAAACCGATTTCAATAAATTTTTGCGTGTCTATTAACACAAGTAATAAAAGTGTATAAACCAAGTTTCATCATAATATCTCAATTATTTGTCGAGTTATGGACTCCGAAATCTCGTTGATTCCTCTGTCTGAAAAGAGGCAGTGCCACGCCCATTTTCCGAAATTTCTCTATTTTTTATTTCCGATCTATTGTAGAACTCATGCCACAAAATTTCAATGAATTATCTTTATATTTGACAAAGATATCGCTTAAAATGTTTTTATTAGGCCACTTTATAATTCCCATATATAAAAGTGGGCGTGGTCGTCAACCGATTTCGCTAAAATTTTGAACATGTATTACTACAAGTAGTGAAAGTGTATACACCAAGTTTTGTCATAATATATCGATTATTTGTCGAGTTATGGGCTCAGAAATCTCGTATATTCCTGCTTCTAAAAGGAGGCGGTGCCACCCCCATTTTCCAAAATTTTTGTATTTTTTGTTATATGTCCATAGTTGGACACCTTCCATAAAATTTCAATGATATATCTTTATATTTGACAGAGATATCGCTTAAAATGTTTTTATTAGGTCACTATATAAACGTGGGCGTGGTCGTCAACCGATTTTGGCAATTTTTCGTCAAAACATTTGCCTAAGTAAGTATATCACGCCTACCAAAATTCATCGAAATATCTTCAACGGTTTCTGAGTTATGACTCATAAAACTTTCAATATTTGCCCCTTAATAAGTGGGCGTGGCACCGCCCATTTTCCAAAATTTCACCATATTTCTCCATAAGGGCCTGAGCTCAATACGTCTGTGAAATTTTATCACTCTAGCTCTATTAGTGACTGAGATATAAAATTTCCGATTTTTACTATATAGGGGAGGTGGGCGTGGTCATGGTCCGATTTCGCCCATTTTCAATACCATCCGTTCCTGTCTTGATACCAACTTACATTTCAAATTTCATCAAAATATCGCAATTTTTGCGCGAGTTATCGTGCGCACAGACGGACAGACGGACGGACATGGCTCAATCGATTTCTCTTTTCACCCTGATCATTTTGATATATATAAGTCTATATCTATTTCGATTATTTCATTCTGTTACAATCCACCGTTAGGAAATCAAAACTATAATACTCTGTGTACTAATACAGCTGAGTATAAAAATAAAATATAAATTTCTTTTATAACTTTTTGTGGCAATTTGTTTTATTGCATTGTTAAGCACAAAATTTAAGGCGAAAAAAGGGGAAAAATTAACAGTAAATATAGACATTAGGGTGGGGCGATTTACTAACCTATATCGCGCGATCGAAATTTGGATTCCTCTCATTTTTCTGAGTAGAAAACTCCTCCACGACTTTTGCCTAAAATTAATTTTGATGTTCCGGAATTTGGTTTTTATGAACCAAGACAAATTTTTGAAAATAAAAATTTGGCAAAAATCGACAAAAAAATATCCAGGCCAATATGCGATTTGAAGCAGAATTTTATGCTGAATCCATATATGAAATCCGAATTAAAATCGGATGATCCGTTTTCGAGATATAGCCTGATTTCCGGTTATGGAGGCTGAATGCCGAAAATCGCTCATTTTCGCGATTATCTCTTGTTGTGTACAATATATCTTAATTTTTTTTTGCAAATTTCTTAAAGATACGTCAATGCAATATACGAGCAGTATTATAAAATATTAATTTATCTTGCGGTATAGGAAAACTAGAATGCACTATTTTTTCCTTGGCCCAAAATTGCGGCATGGTTTCTCTATGTTATAGTCATACGATACCGATGAACTTCGCCGACAGCGCTTTGTGTACAATAAATGCTCCAAATCCAAAATTTCAGAATTTTAACTGCAAAAATTTAAGAGTTATTCCCTAAAACGTAGACTTATGCTTCTGAAATTTGTTTTTTGCTTCCAATAGTACGCTATGGCGTATGAGTAAACTTGAGTTTTTTTTAGAGTTGAGTAAAGTAAAAAAACAAGTCCCAAACAGCATACGTCCACATTTTGGGTTATAACTCTTCAATTTTTGCAGCTAAAATTCTGAAATTTTGTATTTAGAGCATTTATTGTATACAAAGCACTGTCGGCGAAAATCATCGGTATCGGATGACTATAACATAGAGAACCCATACCGCGCTTTTGGGCCAAGGAAAAAAGAGTGCATTCTAGTTTTCCTATACCGGAAGATAAATTAATATTTTAAAATACTGCTCATATATTGTATTGACCTATCTTTAAGAAATTTGCAAAAGAATTTAAGATATATTGTACACAGCAAGAGATAATCGCGAAAATATGCGATTTTCGGCATTCAGCCTCCATAACCGGAAATCAGGCTATATCTCGAAAACGGATCATCCGATTTTAGTTTCGATTTCATATCTGGATTCAGCATAAAATTCTGCTTCAACTCGATGTGCATATTGACCTGGATATTTTTGTGTAAATTTTTGCCAAATTTTTGTTTTCAAAAATTCGTCTTGGTCCATAAAAACCAAATTCCGGAATATCAAAATTAATTTTAGGCAAATGTCGTGGAGGAGTTTTCTACTCAGAAAAATGAGAGGAATACAAATTTCGATCGCGTGGTATCGATTAATTTCCCTCCATACAAATCGCCCCACCCTAATAGACATACATATATGTACATATGTATATAGACAATAGTTTTGTACACATATAATAATATAATATAATACAATGGCGCTATTATAACTCTTACGAGTTTTATGGCCGAGCTTCTCTCCCAATTCGAGGTGTGCTCCTTTTTGTTTTTCCTACTAATTGGGTGGACCTACAGTTTTATGCCGGCTCCGAACGGCGAATGCATTTTTTGTGAGAAGCTTTTTCATGGCAGAAATACACTCGGAGGGTATGCCGCCCACTGCCGGGAGGTGACCGCTGCTCTTAAAAAACCCAACAATTGGATTTTTACTAATTAGAAAAATATTTTGGTGTTTGCTCGGACTGGGGTTTGAACCCGAGACCTTTGGCATAGCAGGCGAGCACTCTACCCACTGCACCACAGCGGACACATTGTACACATATAGATAGATAATTATGATTTTAATAGACCTATGTGTGTGTATAAATAATTTAATAACGTGTTAGAGCCTATTTTTATATTTTATGCTACCTGCAGTGCAATTATTTCATTCCCTGCTGTTCGGCGCTGTCGGTAATCAAATAATGAAAACTAATGCGCATCACACGAAAGGTGATATGTAGGGCTATAATTTGGTCTTTTAGGTTCTCTGTACAAAGATTTTGTATGAGAAGACCTCCAGTGAAATTGTACGGCGAATAATTTCCTAGAACATTTCAACCCTCTATCGACTTTCGAAATACTATTTTTTTTCGGACACTCTAAAAGAGGGGTTAAAAACAACCTATTCGTGGAAGTTTTAGCGGTGTAAAGTATTCTACGAAATTAAAGCTCGTGCAATCTTACTATATGTTTCCTAACAATATATTTCTATACGACATGTATTTTAACCCTTTTTTTCCTTTACTTAAAAATCACTCAGACTAAATTGCGCAAATCTAAAATGGTAATAAAACAATTTGACCTCTGGAAGCAAAACGGTTTGGGGATTTTACTATATGGATAGTGGTCTTTCGTTCCGTGTGGAAACTTTTCCGCCCCCAAAGCAACAACCCTCAATTTTTGCCACAGTGTAATCGGTAGATTAGTTTAAGTATGGACCTCATATGGTCCTTAATTTTGCCAATAACGTATTGTAGGCATTATATTAAACGTGGAATACAAATCTTCGCAAGTTTTAATATTTTGTGTACGTATTTTCCGATCCAAAATGCCTTCTAATGACGAGAAGTATGCAGCAGAGACCAAGGAAGCTAAAGCGGAATCTGCCAAAAGCTGGTCATTGTCATAGAGAAGATATTCCAGAGTGCCAACAGCAATGGGTTCGTTGCATGCCTTACACGTCTGACTCTGCACGAGTACCATTTTGAATGCATGAGAACGTGTGCGACAGTGCCCAGTTAGTATGCTGACCACCAGTATGCAATCTGTTCTAGGAAGTGTAAGTAGATAGGCGTTGTTTGCATTATATGTATGACCGCAGCATGATTTTGACTATTTTGCTGAATGAGATAAGGTCTCTTACATAGAATTGCCTTTGCTTATCATAGACTGATCTGTTTGAGATTTATGGTAATTTAGAAAGGAGAAAACGTTTTCCACATTCATTTGCGCTATTGATGCCCCCGATTTGGCTAACACGTTCGCCCTCTTAATTCTCTCGGGCCTTAGCGCCGTCCTTCTTGCTACGCTTTTAGCCACAAAGTCCGCGTAGCACAGGTTGAGTGTCTTATTAAGCGCTGCTGTAGATCTTTAAGTTCTCAACACAGATCCTCTTATCTCAAATATATATCATCTTAGAGATCGATAGAACATCGTCCCTTTACGCTAATTCGTTACTAGCATCGAATGAATATATTATCTAATTACTTGAAGAATCCTTTTCGCTGCTGGGTTTTTATAACTTCTATTTTTTTGCAAATATTGTTGTGCAAATTGTTTTTACATATATGTATGCAATGATTTTTTTTAGTTCCTGAGATGCCATTATCATAACCGTTAATGAAATTTGTAAATATTATTATTTAATTACAATATTGCTCAAACAATAAATGCAATTGAGGCTTCAGAGTTTTTTAGCCCTTCAATTTGTCATCACGTAAAATTGGCATATATATTTTTTTGACGCGATTTTTTTTTTCATATCGCTATGGCAATTAAGTAATGTGACCTCGAAAAAACCAGAATCACAAAAAAGAAAATGAAAGTAATTTTAAATACATAACTCAAAGCGTTTTTCATTATTTTAATACAGACATATACATATGTGCCTATATTTATAAGACGTATTTTTTATAGTTATGAGAGTATGCTTTGAACTAATCTAATTTAGCGCTTAATAACGCAATAACGCGTTAATTACAGGGTATGTTCAGAAACGCAGCATGAAACACAACAGCGGCAGTAATTACTTTTTTGATGATTGTGTTGAGCGACGCTTCTTTTAAGATTTACGTTTATGAACGCTCTGCTTATACTACAAAAGCAGGTTGTGCTTTTGAACAAAGCCACAGTTCGTAATCATCCTTTTTATACCTTTCATGAGAATGAAATGGTATTATAACTTTGTGCCGAAAATCAAATCTTGAAAGTACTAGAAGGAGGCGTGACAGACCCATCAATATATATACCGATATGATCAGAATCATGAGCTGAGTCGTTTAAGCCATGTCCGTCTGTCCGTCCGTCCGTCCGTCCGTCCGTCCGTCTGTGTGAACGCAAACTAGTCACTCAGTTTTTGAGATATTTGATTGAAATTTGGAACACGGGTGAGTTTTGATGCTCAATTGATCATTTGTCGGAATTGGCCGAATCGGACCACTATAACATATAGCTCCCATACAACCGATTGTTCAGATATACACATTTTGGGGTATAACTTCTGCCTTTTTACAGCTAAGGACATGAAACTTTGGAGTATTTGTACCCATATGGATCCAAATAAGGTTACCGAAACTAGTCAAGATCGGACCACTATAACATATAGCTCCCATACAACCGATTATTCAGATACACACATTTTGGGGTATAACTTCTGCCTTTTTACAGCTAAGGACATGAAACTTTGGAGTATTTGTACCCATATGGACCCAAATAACGTTACCGAAAATTGTCTAGATCGGACTACTATAACACTGACAGAATTGAAATTATAAATTAAACTAAATCAGGTTATGTGCATAGGTAACCTTTCATTTACCCATTCATGAAAGGTATGAACTCTTCGGTACGGCCGAAGACAGCCGCGCTCTTACTTGTTTTTTCTTAAGGCTGGTATCGACCTCTCCAGAAACAGCTCAAGAAATTTTTGGATTTATTTCTTGAGTAAAAAATAGTAGTAGGCAAGAAATTTTGACGTTTAGTAATCCACCGTGAATACCAAGTGAAGTGAAGAAGAGCATCAAAAACGTAAACAAAATAAACCTTTTTGTAAAAATAAGCAATTAGTAAGTTCTCAAAAAATATTAAATAAAAGCTTTAAATATATGTTTTCAATAGTTTTATTTTGTTGGTATTTTAGGAAATCATCGAAAGCGACGAGGATGACCTTATATTACTGGTAAACTGTGGTATATTGAAGGCCGGAATGGAATAAAATATGAGAAATCGATGCCAACTATGCCCTTGCATCATTAGAAAAATTGTGCATTCTATTTTTCGTTTCTTTTTTGCCATTTTCACTAACGATTTCCACGATTTTTTTTCAACACCCAACAAACGTCAAAATTTCTTTAAGAGATAAATGCTCGATGATATATTTCTTGGCAAAACCTGTGTTGCTGTGTTCGCTTAACGTTGAAAAATAGTATTAAAAAAGTGTACTAAATTTCTTGAGAGGTCGATACTCGCTCAAGAAAGTTTCACAAGAAAAATTTCTTGAGCATTTCTTGTACGTCATTTTATATGAAACTTTTGCATTTCTTAAGAGGTCGATACTAAGCTTTAGTAATGACACCTAAAGTAAAGTTGACAGCACTGACAGACCCTGAAATCAAATTACCTAAACTGATTGCTATAATTGAGGTCTTAAGAACCACACCCACTGCTGTACTTCTTGCATCCACCACCTGTACACCTATTGGCCAAGAACTTAGTTGCCGCTATTTCAACGTGAATTAAGACCACATTAAATGCTCACAGCAGGTACATAGTAGCATAACATTATCGCTGTGTGGACGAGCTGACTACATGGCATCGTGCCTGCGCTTCGATGAATATATTGATGCTACATTAGCGGTGGAGGGCTGGCAAAGAGGTGTGGTTATGCAGGGAGAAGTCATTCATGCGTACACGAATGGGTCTCAGACATCAGAAGGAATTATATCAGGTTGGCGGATCATTGCAGTGTCTTTCAGGCAGAAGTAGTAGCTGTAAACGGGCAGCAGGGTTAATAGAATGTAATGTCTCTTAAAGGGGATGCATTAGGTTTTGCATAGGTAGTCAGGCGGCCATAAAGTCGCATAACACCTCATCCAGGAGTGTGCGGGACTGCAAGGAAGCCTTAAGAGTAATATGCAGAACTAGTACTAATCATCTGTACTCGATGCCAGACAAGAAGAAGAATAAAAGGGAGACATCCACTGCGTTGGAAATATCGAGTGCAAAGTGACCTGTCCTATCTTGATATTTCCAAGTAGTACGAAACAGAAATGACTTATTGAGATCGGCCAAAAACGTTTAGAGTATCACTTGAGAAGAAGAAGAATGCCAGGCCACAAGGCGATAGTTGGGCATAAAAAAGCTGATGTGGTTGAAAAGTAGGGTCGCAGAGTAGCACAATCGATGGGTTTTCCTATTCCTCTCAGTGAAATTAAGCACACATAGATATTACAGGTAAGTATGTGATGTACCAGGCATATAAAGCATGGAATAACCTTAATAATAAATAAAAAAAATATTATTAAACTAATACAAATTTACTAAATTAGAAGCAAAAATTGGGTAAATAAATTAAAATCTAAAATAAGCAGCAAAAGCATGGAAAATGAACATTAAGCAAGCCAACACACACATAAAAAATAGTTTTGTAATAGATTTCATTTATTATTAAATTACTAAATATCCATAAATGTATACGCTAGTACGCATTTGTAAAAATTTAAAGCATACAGTATCCATTACTCTAGTAGTAAATAACTAGTATCACCGTGGTCGAAAATTCGACAAATTAAATTGAGAGCGGAACGATTTGAGAGTGGAAAGACCATATTTCTTTTATAATATTTCTATAATAAACTATGTATAGAATAAAACATATAGTTACTGGTACTGGTTGTCCGAGAAGACATAGTGAAATCTTATGTCGAATAATTTTCTGGAATATTCTAAACCTTTAGCTAGAGGAATCTTCGTTCTTTTTCCAGTTTACTTCCGTTCTGTTCTTCTGTCCTTTTTGCGTTTCCTTCCCCTTCATCCTTTTTACTTTCCGTACACTTTCCTCTTACCTATTCCTCTTTCCTTTCCTCTTCCTTCGCCATTTCCGTTCCTTTCACTTTCCCCTTCTTTTATTTTCCTTTCCATTCTTTTACTTTCCTTCACTTTCCTTTCCTTTCCTTTCCTTTCCTTTCCTTTCCTTTCTTTTCCTTTCCTTTCTTTCTTTTCTTTTATTTTCCTTTTCTTCCTTTCTTTCCTATAGTGAAAGAATGTCAGCAAAATTTTTCATATAGGTGGCAACCGGTTTTGTAAAATTTAAATTTTATTATCCATCTACGGGGCAAGCCCTTTCAGATGACGTTTCAAATTTAAAAATCAAACAACTTATACCGGAATATTAAATTGTTAAATTGACAGGTGGCTACGCTTTTTCTAAAAATGATAATGAATTACCAAATTTTTAGGTTAAGACCTTTAATATAACACCTCACACTTAAAAATCAAACAAACTGGAGCACAAAAATGAATTTTTGAACAGGTGGCAACCCTTTTTGTAAAAATTATATTAAATTACTTATTTCATACAAACCTCTTTCAAATGACAACTCAAATCGAAAAATTAAACAAACTATAACGTAAAAATAAATTTTTTAATTGGTGGCAGCCCTTTTTGTAGAAGTTGAAATAAATTACTCATTTTAAAGTAAAGCCCTTTCATATTGGCAGGCAAAGTCCTTTCATATGACACTTTAAATTTAAAAATCAAACAAAATATACCAGAATATTAAATTTTTTGACATGTGGCAACCCTTTTTTGTAGAAATTATAATAAATTACTAATCTTCAGGCCAAGCCCTTTTATATGGCACCTCAAATTTAAAAATCAAACAAACTATAGCATATAAACGAATTTTTGAACAGGTGGCAACCCTTTTGAAAAAAGTTAAACCTTCCTGCACATCTACAGGTCAATGCCTTTCATTTAACACCACATTTTCCAAAATCGGTATAACGGTGTAAAAGTTATAATGCGTACAAAAGATCGCTTAGCGTAATATATATAAAGATAACATTGAACTTCTTTGAGTTACTTACTTTTAAAAGTTTTGTGTGTCAAACAAAAATAATTGTACAAATCACTTAATTATTTGTTATTTAAAATTGTAAAATTACTGAATTTTGCGAAGTGATAAAGTATTTATTTATTTTTTATATTAATGAAAATTTTAAACTACATTTGCCAATTAAATTTAAACTATATAAATGTTGTATAAATATTTGATGATGATCGTTGCAGTGTGTTTGTTTATGTACATAATATAGTTTGTGAAGAAATGCTTATTAAAGCATTATTAAAATTATATTGAAGCTGACGATTAAACCGTTGAGGTGTATGTGGTACGACATGGCGTATACGTAATCGGTAATTTCAATTTGGAATAAATTTATTAATTTATTATTATGGAGATTTGCGTGCATTTCAATTGGTTATTAACGCTTTATACATATGTATGTATGTATGTACATATTTAGTCTGTACTATTGCGGTGTAGTGGTGGGTGGAGTGCTCGCCAGCCATGCCAGTGGAGGTGGTTTCGAACAGAGACCTGGGTGATCCCTCGGAAGTGATCGGCATACCCCCTCAGTAGTGGTCGGAAACTATCGATGGCACTATCGTCACTATCGATGGTTTTTGAATATCGTTTACACTATCGATGGTTTTCGACTATCGTTTGAACTATCGATAGTTTATTGACAATTTGAAATGTGACAACTAGGCACCAAACAAACGGTAACTACATGATCCAATTAAAAGGTCATGTCAGTTCGCTGGCCGCCATATTTCTTTCGGTTTTAGAAAAAAGTATCAGGTCCTCATACGTCATTTCCTTTTGCAATTGGCACAGCTGTTTGTTTGGTTGTTCGCGGCTTTATTGGTCCTGTGACGTAAGCAGTATTTGGTGCCGTGATTTAATCCCAAGTGGCACAATCCCAAATTTTTTATTTGGGATTATGTCACTCCCCCTAGGGTGACATAAGCCCAACTTTTTTACTTGGGATTATGTCACCTATGTGGGAGTGACATAATCCCAAATAAAAGGGAGCCAGAACACCAAATCACTCGAGTAGGTACTAGTGCGAAGCAAAATCGCGATTTTTGCTTCCAAATTTAAATTTTTTATAGACATATGTACATATGTATATACCTATCGATCTAAAATAAAAAAAGCGCCGCAGGCGAAAATTTGGAATCAAAAATCGCGCGATTTTTTCTTCCAAATTTTCATCTTTTTATAGACATATGTACATACATATGTATATACCTATCGATCTATTAAAAAAAAAAAGCGCCGCAGGCGAAAATTTGGAATCAAAAATCGCGCGATTTTTTCTTCCAAATTTTAATCTTTTTATAGACATATCGCACACTAAATCAAAAAGCGTTACAACTCAAAATTTTTCGTAATCGGGTTTCTTCCATAAATTGGTACACAGAATATATCTCTAGCGGCTGCCAAAAAATCTTTTCCATCAGAGTCCTTTTTAACTGAGAAATAACTATTATACGTAGCCTTTTCCCATATCATTGCCTATAAAAATTAAAAAGTTTTTTGCCTCTCCTGAAATTTTTTGAATTTTGAGTTGTAACGCTTTTTGATTTAGTGTGCGATATGTACATACATATGTATATACCTATCGATCTATTAAAAAAAAAGCGTCGCAGGCGAAAATTTGGAATCAAAAATCGCGCGATTTTTTCTTCCAAATTTTCATCTTTTTATAGACATATGTACATACATATGTATATACCTATCGATCTATTAAAAAAAAAAGCGCCGCAGGCGAAAATTTGGAATCAAAAATCGCGCGATTTTTTCTTCCAAATTTTAATCTTTTTATAGACATATCGCACACTAAATCAAAAAGCGTTACAACTCAAAATTTTTCGTAATCGGGTTTCTTCCATAAATTGGTACACAGAATATATCTCTAGCGGCTGCCAAAAAATCTTTTCCATCAGAGTCTTTTTTAACTGAGAAATAACTATTATACGTAGCCTTTTCCCATATCATTGCCTATAAAAATTAAAAAGTTTTTTGCCTCTCCTGAAATTTTTTGAATTTTGAGTTGTAACGCTTTTTGATTTAGTGTGCGATATGTACATACATATGTATATACCTATCGATCTATTAAAAAAAAAGCGTCGCAGGCGAAAATTTGGAATCAAAAATCGCGCGATTTTTTCTTCCAAATTTTCATCTTTTTATAGACATATGTACATACATATGTATACACCTATCGATCTATTAATCGCGCGATTTTTTCTTCCAAATTTTCATCTTTTTATAGACATATATAAAATGTACACAAATATTTATATACCTATCGTTTTATTGAAAAAAGTCTGTATATATGTAAATATATTTAATATTAATGTAATTTTTTAGTTTTAAAGTAATTTTTTGAGAACATGTGTATTTAAGTACATATGTACATATTTCATCTTATACATATACTCAATGTATTATTGTATAACAACATTAACTTTATTGTCAGCTTTAATTTTTTTGCTTAATGTAATAAAATCTAAGAAAAAATCTGAAATTTTTTTTTGGGCTTGAAAATGACATTATCCCAATTGGGATTATGTCACTACGCCTAGGGTGACATAAGCCCAAGTAAAAAAGTTGGGATTATGTCACCCTAGGGGGAGTGACATAATCCCAAATAAAAAATTTGGGATTATGCCCCTTGGGATTATGTCAGGGTACCGCAGTATTTGACATTTCCGCCTACTGGCATTACCGTCTCAATATATATACCGTGCGGTAACTATTCCATGCAGGGTTTGAATTGCTGACTAGCAAGTAGTCAAAGCAACATAAATACGACTATACATTCTAGTCGCATGGTCATTTAAAATGTGATTACCCAAAAACATAAAAGTTACACTACAATATGGGTATCAAATAAAAGGGGATGGCCCCAGGTTTCATTTGGACTTCGATATATTTCGATAAATTTATCGATAACTGAGTTATCGGTCAAAATGTGATTGCCCAAAAACATTAAAATTACAGTACAATATGGGTATCAAACGAAAGGGGATGACCCCAGGTTTCATTTGGAAGATCGAAAAAATATAAATTGCTCATAACAATTATGTTCTGATCGAAAAAATATCGATCTTTGAGTAATTGTTACTGATGATGGAAAAATTTTTCCATTGCTCAATAATTGTTATCAAGTGATTTTTATATTTATTTGTTATAATTGTTATGGTCTCTGGTTAATATATTAATTTTTTTGAACAAGAATAAATGGCTAATAAATAAATAAAACAAAACAATGTACTGAAAAAAGTTTTATTGGATCATCTTCTATTACTTTCATGTATTGGTAAGAATAAGACCAGGACAGGTGGGCAAAGTTTGTTTACATTCGGGTGAAATCGGGTGAGCTCATTTAAAACAGATGTGTTTGTGGATGTGTTTGCTGCCGGACGGCAAAAGGCGGTTACAGTGTGAGCGTAGCCGTAGACTCTCCCAAATCACCCGAAACTATCGTCAACTATCGATATACTATCGATAGTTTGCAAAAAACTATCGTACACTATCGATGGTGCTGACTATCAATAGTTTCCGACCTCTACCTCTCAGTGTATTTCTGCTATAAAAAAATGTATTTCCATAAAATGTATTTTCCACCAGTTAGTAAAAAAAAACAAAACTTCGGGAGAAGCTGGGCCTAAAACTTATCTTAGTATTATTATACTTTGATTTCAATATGTGTGTCTGTAAGTGCCTGTTAATGAGTTTTCTTATTTTAATTTTGTGCAAAAGTTTATGGATTGAAGTTTTTCGATAAAAATTTCAATGTTTTAAATTCACATAAAAATATATAATGATTAATTTTTGGAATTTTCTAATTTTAATTATCATATTATTTTACATTAAGCTGCTAATTAATAATCAACTAAATTTAAAAAAAAATTTAACAAAATAATCATGATTAACAGCCATTAAAGAAATAATCAAAAATTATTATATAAGCAAATATTTTTTTTATTGTTTGATTGTTTTTAATTATTTGATTGGTTTTAATTGCTTGATTGTTTTTAATTGTTTGATTGTTTTTAATTGTATGTGTCATTTCAAATTGTGCAGTATGTAATTGCTTGATTTTTTTCAATTAACCGATTACTTTTTGTTATATCGACGCTTCCAAACAATACTGTACTAAGTCGAGTTAGTACAATTTCCCGTTTTTGGCGTTTTCAAATAGTACGTGTCTTAATTTATATGCTGTCTAATTTTGGTATCAATCGGACAATCCAATCAAAAGTTATAAGCAAAAGTGTACATATAATACAAATCGAGATTTTTACAGAATAAAAACTTTGAGAGCTTGCCATGAAAAACCACGTAGCAAATTTTTATTTTTTCTTACGGTTTTATATAAAGCGTACCCTAACTTTGATATTATCGAGTTTTGGTGTTGATCGTTCAATCGAAACAGAAGTTACAAGTGAAAATATACTTAGTATACAACTGTAGTTTCATATCGAGTTTAAACTTTGAGAGCTTCCCCTGCAAAACACAGTTTTCAGACTTAGTACAGTTTTGTTTGGAAGCGTCGATATGCTTATTTTGCACTATTTTTTCCATGACGTATGATTAACTTTTTTAAGGCAAGAATAAAAACAACTAATCGATTAATTAATTAATCATGTATTAATTATGTAATTATAAAATTAAAAAATAATTGAAAACAGTCCAAATAATTGTACTAGTCATGAAATTAAAAAAAAATCAAAAAATAATTGAAAATAATCAAATAATTGTATTAATTGTGCAATTAAAAAAACAGAAATAATTTAAAATAATCAAATAATTGTAATTAAAAAAAAGTCAATGTAATTAAAAAAAGTCAAACCATTATCGAAAACAATGAAGTAATTGTATTAATTGTGTAATTAAAAAAACGGAAATAATTTAAAATAATAAAATAATTGTATTAATCATGCAATTAAAAAAAATTAAAACATTATTGAAAACTATGAAATAACTCTATTAATTGTGTAATTAAAAAAAAACAGAAATAATTTATAATAATCCGAATAATTGTATTAATCATGCAATTAAAAAAAATTGAAAAATAATCGAAATAATCATGCAATTAAAATAAATTAATTGATTAGTTAATGCACCTTTTTACTTTAATTAACATTTAATCGTTAAAAAGGTGAAAATGATCGCTTCTAATCGTTAATAAATTACAAAAACAAAAAATTCTTTAATTAATAATCATCAATTAACAAATGTGGTCGAAAGGCAAACTGTACATATAAAAATTTAATTAAAGTGATGTACTATGGAACTATTTTCAGTAATCCCTTGTCATGTTTGGTTTGGAGACAAACTGGTTTCGGCTGATATGTGCCATCTTCAGTGCCTTTTTTTCGTTCAGCAACCAACATCAATTATACAAAATACATAATACAAGTGAATTAATTTTGAAATTTTACTTAAACTGTCATACAAAGAAATTTAAACATGAATTACATTGAGATTCTTGATTAATAAAAACAATAATTAATATTTCTCAATCAAATTTCAGATAATTTGTTGGCGTGTGTGGCTTACAAACGATTTGTTCAAAGAAAAATACGCTTATTTATTTCCATATAATAACTTACTTACCTTCCCAAACATTTACATACGTGCCATAAAAGTCGCCGTTTTAATTAAAATTCCGCAAAATTCTGCAAAGTTCAAACTCAAGCTTTTATGGTGAATATTATTGATTTTTTTTATTTGCAATATTTTTTTTTTCTTTTTTTTTAACATACTTATACATGTCCAACTCCTCTCTTCTCTATCATTTTAGCTTTTTATCTTATTATCTCTTCTCTTTATATATATTGCATTACATTTTGTGCTTATTTTACAAGGATATTTAACCAATAATATTTAAATCTATGAAACTTAACTAAGTATATATTTAAATTTCTTAATTTTCATATACATACATATCTTTTCACTTGCTTAACTTATTTAATTTATATTACATCTAAGCTTTTTTGCGCTTATCTTCTTACTTTACTAGCAGTTTACATGTACATTCAAATATAAGTATTAATACATTCATCACCATTGTTTTTTTTTTTCAATTTTTAATCGAACTCTGTACAAAACAGTAAAATATGTACTATCTGTTATGAATTCACTTATTTATTTTCGTATTATTTGTTTTTTTTTTATTACAACATGCGTTTGGAATTACCTTTGCGGTTGTCCAGCGAAAATTTCATTTGAAAGTGGGGCTATAAATTTTGTTAGGAATTTTGTATTTCTTGATTACTAAAATTTTTTTTTGAGCCGCTATTGATTGCAACATTTAATGATATACTGAAAATAGTTCTTTATTTTTTTAAATGGCAGAAAAAGTTTAGGTTGGTATATAAATGAATAAAGTTTAGCACTCGTATTGGTGCACGTGAAGAGGGGTTCGTAAATCTTGCAATTGACTTTTCTTGCGAAGAGCATGCAGAAGCCCAAAAGGGTTAAAAAATTGCTCATACGCATTAACTTAAGCCTAACAGTAAGTAAAATCACTAGAGAGCGAAGGAGAGAGAGAGAGAGAAAGTGTGAGACAATGCTCAAAACAGCGCTTGTAAAGTTGCGCTTTGAAGCGTAAATTGATTTATAGTTTCACGTACATTATTCCCACAAGTCACTGCAGACTCAGAAACCATATGCAGAGCACATACTACTTGATTGCACTGCAATATCTAGAAGGATCCAGATGATAATTTGCTCTTAGCAACCACATACCAAACTTAAAACCGAGCTCAATTCTTTAGTTCTTGAATGAGATTGGACTTGGGCGGGCGATGTGATGAGCTGGAGGGCACAATAAAGCCTTAGATCACAGTAATATATATACTTCTAGCATTTAGTCATCTATCTATCTTCATCTACTTTTGAAATTTTTACTGGACAACCAAAGAAATTTCTCTTTACAAATGCTCCTTTTCTTATCTAAATATATGTCATACATATGTATATGCTTTAACTATTTCCCAGCAAACATTCTCGGAGCCCCCATAATTTTGGAGTGCGATGTGAGTCCGAAATATGCGTGAAATAAGAGCATTAGAAATACCATCATATATGAGTGATATATCTACGTATCCTACATATATGATGAAAATTATGAGCAAAAGCAATTTTTGTTTTTTTTTTGTTTCTTACAATAATTCATACAATTCATAGATGCTTTTTCGAAAAAGCGAAGATAAAAGCGTTACAAAAGATAAATAAAATATTTAATGTTCCACTATATGATGGCGTTGGATTGAATTTCAAGTTGATGTCAGGTTCGAAACTGGAGGAGTATACAAAATAGACAACACTATAAAGCAGGCAGTGAAGTTGAAGACAGGTCTACAAAGAGAGAAGAGAGGGACAAGAAGCTAAGTATTCGAAGAGAGGATGAAGATAACGTATAAGGGGACAGAAAATGCAAAAAAAAATATTTTTTGGTTTTACTAGTCATAAATGAAGGAAAAAATAGTCATATATGACTCCGATAGGAAGAGGAAAATAGAGTCCCATATATGAGTCTTTTATGGCTCTTACTAAGCTATTCCGGCAACTAAGGAAAATTTCCTTTTGAAAAATAGTTGTCTTTGGAAAGACAATTGCCAAAATAGCCCTATTATTTATATTATTTTTATAAAAAATCATCTTATTTAAAAGCCTGTTTCAAAAATTCCCTTTTTCGGAAAAACATGTACGAAATTTTCGTTGAAACTAGGGGGACTCGAAGACAATTTTGAAATACTTAGGGCCTTATTGAAGAAAATTCTGAAATAGGTCGTTTTTGGAATAGAATGATCTTTTACTCTTTTCAGCAACGTATCTGCTGCTGCGCTGTTGGAGCGGCTCGAATGGATTGAAATGATTGAATGTTTCCTGGGTTTCTACTTATCTAGTCCAAACAAAACTTTAAATGACATACTTTTCATACAAAAAAATAAATAAATAAATAAATGGAACGAAAAATTTAATATCAACTCTTAGGCGCTTAACTTTTGGAAGCAATACTCAAAGAGCATATTTATGTACGTATGTATGTACATATTTCCGGCCATCGAAACAGCAAATATACTCTGAAAAAAATACCCGTAGTTAAATGAACAACTTTCGGCTGTTGAATCTCCGTCTCTGATTCAACAGCAAAATTATTTGTTTTTACAGCAAAGTTTTTAATCCAACAATTGATTCAAAAACGAGTGCTGTTGTTTCAAAAACTTGTTTGCTTTTCAAAATTTTATTGTGAGAAAACATTTTTTGTGAGTAAACCAACAAAAACAATAATGATGGAGAGAAGATGAAGAGGAAATTCCAAACAAAAATTTATTTTTAGCAGAAAAATTTCTCCAAAAGTTCCCGTTGTTGATTTAAAGGCAAAAGTATTTGACCCAACAGTTTTCGTTGTTAACAAGACTAATGAGAACAAATTTTTTTAAATTTTGTTTTCACAATGATTTGTATAATTCATGGATTCTTTTTTAGGAAAAGGGAAGTATAAATTGAATTAAATATTGAATGTTCCACTATGTGATGATTGGATAGAATTTCAGATTGATGTCATGGTTCGAATCCGGAGGAGAATATAAAATAAAGAAAAAAAAGCAGAATAAGAAAAAAAAATTGCAACCAGTGAATGATAAGAAGAAGAGAAGAAGAAGAAGAGAACAAGCGGAAGCTACGTACATATTTGCAATTGGGACTCGGGTGTAGAGAAAATGAAGAGTAAAATGCAAAAAAAAATTTATGTTTAGGTGAAAATTTTTCCCAACAATCTCCGTTGTTAACTTAAAGGCAAAAGTATTTGATCCAACAGTTTCCGTGGTTGACTTAACCCGGATTTTCCCAGAACTTTTTTTGTTTCAGATTTTCATAAAAGTATGTACACCAATAAATTTCCACCTCCTGAGCATGAAATTGGAGTCCGTTTTCCAATACCTTGTGGCACTTTTCCGGAAAATGTGAAAAACTAGCGTTACCATATGGTAGCCGTGGGTCGCCTAGGGTACAGGTTTTTGTTTAAAGGGTAAATGATATTTGGAAACATTTTTTTTAGTTTCACAAAAAAAACACATTTTTAATTGACTTTATTGAGATTTAAGTAGGTTTTTAGTAAAGTTATGCAAATAAAGTATTTTTTTTTAAATACTTCCACATGTATGGTTGGCCTATTCTGGCCAATAGCATATATTGCACTTTCTTCGCAAATATGCTTGATAAATGATAACAATAATTAAAAAACTTCTCAAATTGAACATGACGGTGTATATTACGACAATTTTCGTATTCGCCAGTGGAAAAATTGGAAGAGAAAATGGTGAAATATTCTTCAGCCATTCATCTTCTTGGACAAAATGGGGTAATGTCGAGCTACCAGCTATTACAAATACTTAGTCGCCTTTTAGTTAGGTCGGGCAAACAGTCTCTGGTTTACCCGCACATTCCTCTTCAGTATTATCTTCTCCAAAAATGTTGTAATATTGATGAGGCTCCATGTATGTACCTAAATGACAGTTGGTATGTCAATTAGTCCACCTTCGTCGAATGCCTTATCTTGATCTTGAATGAAATCAAGCATTTGCTGTAAGGTTAAACCTCTACAAGCAGAAAATTTATAAAATTCCAACAAATTAATAATATTACATTAGTTAAATTTACACAACGGTAGAGAAAATCACACGAAGCCCAATAAAAAAAACCTGTACCCTAGACGACCGACGGCTACCATATGGTAACGGCTTTAGAAAAATGTAAGAAATGTTGGAAAGAAGAATTTTTTCTTTAAAAACTAATTTACATTACATAGATAATTTCATTAGCTTTCAAAAGGTGTAATTATTTGAACAATTTATTCCAAAAGTTATACAATATACTTATATTTACCGACATGCCATATCTGAAAACGGGAATTTTCAGTACTAATTTTTGTCACCTCATTTTCACACGCAATAGCTTCGACATTTGAGTACAGAATAACACGATCTTTACCTTTTTGTAAAGCTACATTAATTTTTCATTGTAAATCGGCTTTTTCCTGGTGTTTTTTCTTTTCCTTTTGTTTATTTTCTTGAAAATGTAAAGGGATGTTTTGCGTTACCATATGGTGCTCGTGGGTTGATTCGGGTTAAATCAACAACGCTCGCACCATTGACACAACAACGGAGCGTTGTTGGGCACATTTCAACTGCGGAAAGTAGTTGATTTAACAGCGAAAGTCTTTAGATTTACGTTTTTTTTTTCAGAGTAGAACTGAAATTCAAATACAGAATTTAAAACAGAAAAAAACTGTTTTTTCCTTTTATTACAAATACAACTACAACTAACGCGTAGTTTTGTTTTACGGCAACTCGTACTCAGGCGCTTCAACATGAGCTTTTGGATTCGTATTCGTACGCATAAGCTCATCATCTGACATTGGCCGTGTGTTTGCCGTTATCTACGCGCCTACTCATGTGACAGTTGTTTTTATACATGTTGTTGTAGTTGTTGTTGTGTGACAGTTGTGCAGCTTTGCTGTGGTTTCTGTTGTTGTTCCTGCTATTGTTGGTGTCAAAATTGGTTGTATTATGACTGCAGGCGTTTGGACTTGAACACTTGTTGCTTTTGTTGTTGCTGCCGCTGGTTGTGGGTGATGGTGGTACATTCGTTGTGGTGCAAAATATAGTACTTTTTGTTACTGTTGCTATTGATGTTGTTAAAGTTGTTTCTGTAGTAGTTGTTGTTAATGTAGTTGTTGTTGTCGGTAATTTCATTATTTTATTGCTGCTCATTAAGTAGACGGCGACGGCTGGCGACGACCTTAAAGGAGTCATTTTTGTGGGCATTAAATTTTCGCTTAATAATGCTCTCTCACTGGCTGTTGTTCTTGTTATTGTTGCTATTTTATTTTCAGCTAATTTAGTTTCCGCTGGCCATGTAGTCTCTTGCGCTTTGCACTTTGACAGTTTTGCTTTGTTGTGCATAATTGCATAAGTTATATTATATTCGTTTGATGTTCGTGTTTCACTTGCGGTTGCTGCAAGGATTTTATCATTTGTTGTTGCTGTTGCTGTTTCTGCAAGGATTTTATCATTTGTTGTTGTTGTTGTTGCTGCAACAATTTTATCATTTGTTGTTGCTTTTGCTGTTGCTGCAAGGATTTTATCATTTGTTGTTGTTGTTGCTGTTGCTGCAATAATTTTATCATTTGTTGTTGTTGTTGCTGATGTTCTTGCTTTTGTTGTTGCTGTTAATTTTGTGTTATTTATTATTGTTTGTGTCGTTGAAGGCAGAAATCGTCTGTTGGCGTATAATTTATTAGGAGCAGCTGTTGTTGTTGTTGTTTCGCTTTCACCACAAGTTAATGCTAATTTTGTTGTTTGTGTTGTTTCTACGTTTACTTTCTTTCCTGTTTCACTAACTATTACTCCATTAGCAGCGTAATCCACCAGCACCACATCCTTCTCCTCCTCCTCCTCCACTACTTCCTTCATTGTGGCTGCCGCTAGCGCTCCACCATATGCGCTCATTAGCAAATTGTGTTGTTGTTGTTGTTGTTGATAGCATAAAACCATTAGGACGAGCAGGAAAATTGTTAGCCAACTAAACTGACAGCCGGATGAGCCGGTTTGCATTGCCTCCGGATGTTCACCTGAAATGATGGGTCGAACTAATTTCAATAATTTTGCATTGTTCTTATGCTAAAATATGATATGTGCTCAGAGGCATATAGTAGAATATGTAATGCATACATTTATGTAATATAGATATGTATATGTATATATGAATTTATGCTAGGTTGTACTCAGTGGCGGGCCTGGCATAAATTGTCTTGGCAAGCCTATGTGTGAAGCATAACCATTAGTCATTTATGTAATTTTCTTTGCTGTATTATCTAGAAGTCTGATTGCGTTCCGTCATTGAATTTGATTTAGAGCTCTCGCTTTTTTTAACATTTTCGAGTAGCCCGAATAAATGCTTTTCAAATTCTCGAACACTTCTTTTTTGCTTATTACCCGTATGTTTGTACGGGCTTTCGAACAATTCGGGTATTTGAAGTTTGTTTTTTCACGTTTGTTTTTTTTTTGTTGTCTTCATATGTATTTTTTTATCTTTGTTTTCCTGATACACATTTTTTTGTTTGTACACTCAGAGAAAAGGAATTAAAAATAAAATTTTTATTTTTTATTTTTTAGAAACTAGAAAAAAACTTTTTAAGCATGGATGTAACTACAGCTGTTTCACCTTAGATCCCTCTAAGACTCATTAGGTTACTTTTGCTTCTGCCAAGACTCGAACTGGCAGAAGCAAAAGTAACCTGATGAGTCTTAGAGGGATCTAAGGTGAAACAGCTGTAGTTACATTCATGCTTAAAAAGTTTTTTTCTAGTTACTAAAAAATAAAAAATAAAATATAACCTGGGCCTGTGCTCGTTAAATTAAATAAATTAAAATAAAATTTTTATTTTTATAATGCCCGATTTAAATCAAATCATTTTTATTTTAA
This sequence comes from Urophora cardui, assembly GCA_960531455.1. Taxonomy (NCBI): domain Eukaryota; kingdom Metazoa; phylum Arthropoda; class Insecta; order Diptera; family Tephritidae; genus Urophora; species Urophora cardui. The sequence continues at coordinate 43,625,326 of OY482673.1, forward strand.
AAATGAAAATTTTTAAATTACAAATTGAATTTTTGAAATTAAAATGTATTTAGGATTTAAAAAGAAACATGTTTAAATTAAAAATGAAAATTAATGGAATAAAAACGAAAGTTTTGATTCAAAATCTCATAGCGCTTAAAATAAAAATAAATTTTTTTAAACTTAGGATATTTTTTCTTGATAGATATAAAAACGTGTTTAAAAATAGTTTAAATACAATACATTTTTAAATTTAAAAATCTTTATTTTTATTTTAAGCACTATGAGATTTTAAACCAAAAACTTTCGCTTTTATTCCATTAATTTTAATTTTTAATTTAAAAAGGTTTCTTTTTAAATCCTAAATACATTTTAATTTCAAAAATTCAAACAAACAACAAACAAACACGATCTGTTAGAATTGCTCGATACCCGGGTATCTAGAGCTCTACTTTGATTAAATTCGGTTTGCATATTTGGTTTGTTGTTTATATTCATAACATATGAAACTGAATGTATTGCATTAAATCGATAAAATGAGGATGATAAAGAATTTTTAAGTTTTTATATACAATGAATATTATGAAGATATGTAGGTACATATGTTTTTGACTTTTGGTATTTTAGCTGTAGCTACTTTTGGTCAGCATATCAACAAGCCTGGCTAAGTCGAAAGTAAATTCAAGTTTTTACCATCAGAATTATCTACAAAAGCAGAGGAGAAATTATTAGAATAAATTGGGAAGAACTCAATTGAATTGACTGATGACGCCAAACTTATAGGGAAATCTCACACGAAAGCGCAGAGGTATTTTTAGTTTCCTTATACCGACGGAAATTTTAGTAGTAGCAAGTGTATTTGCTTATTATCTAATATCTAAAAAAATGGGTGCTTTAGTGTTTGAAAAACTGAGGTCCAATTACCAAAAGTCGTGAAATGTTATTTGATTTTGATTTCCGTCGCTTTTTAAAATTATCTTGATATTTTGCCAATAGTCGCCAAATATCACAATCAACGCTTTTATAATCTGGTATTTGATATTTATATTTGCATGTACATGCACATGTAAGAAATTACGTGCATAAGTATGTACATGCAAACGAAAATCAAATCAAATATGCATATGGCTGTGAATACGGAATGCCGAAGCCAGCTTCACATTCGCATACAAATTTAATGTGAAAAATAAAAAAAGTGCTTTGCTAGTTTTTTTTTTCAATTTAAGTCTGAAAATAAGCAATTGATTTCTCCTTAGAGAAAGCGAGAAAACAAGCTATGTTAATCTGTTTTGAAAGCCAGGTAAAAGCTAATGTGTGAAAACGTTGAAGCATGCTAACTGTGCTGTGATTGGCTGTACAAACAAAATACACATTGTGAGGTGGGTTGGTGGTGTATTTGCGCTATTTTCTTAGCAGGCTTTTAGGGGCATGTTACAGTGGGGGCTATATTATTGAGAACTTAAATAGTAAACACATTTAAAACGTAAAATAACCAGATTTTAAAGAAATTCGTAAAATGAAATGAACGAAAATATGTACGCAAGCCGGGCTTCTCGGCTTGTATGAAGCGCCCGCCTCTGGTTGTACTGTATAATGTACGCATATTCATGTGATTAATCTATATATATATAAATGATTTGGTTTTTAATTGTAACGCTAAAACTTGAAAACGGCTGAACCAAATGAAATACTTCCTTTGTTTGTTGTTACCCCGCGAAGGTTTAGTCGAAGAAAAAATAAAAAAATATTAGGGGGCGTGGCACCTCCCATACAACCTTAATTTTTAAAGCTGATTATCTCTAAAATAGTTCAAGGTAGGGAGCTGAAAATTGGTATAGAGGTAGGTGATATCAAAACCCTCCTCACGCAGAAAAGTGCGGGTTATCAGATAAGAGGGCGTGGCAACTCCCATACAAACTTAATTTTAAATGCTGAATATCTCTAAAATTGTTTAAGGTAGGTACTTGGAAATTGGTGGGGAGATTAACGATAACAATTCCATATTAACGCAAAATAATAGGAGTTATACGAAAAGGGGGCGTGGCACCTCCCATACATACTTAGCGTTGGAAGCTGAATATATCAGAAGGAATAAATGGCAGGATCCTGAAAATGGCTATAGAGCTAAATGATAATAAAACCACTCTCACGCATAAAAGTGGGGGTTATCGAAAAAGGGGGCGTGGCACCTCCCATACACACTTAATTTTTCAAGCTGAATATCTCTAAAAGGATTTAAGCCAGGGAGCTGGAAATTGGTACAGAGCTATATGATATCAAAACAATTTTTGCGCATAAAAGTGTAGGTTATTGGAAAAGTAGTTTTTTGGAAAAGGGGGCGTGGCACCTACCATGCGTTCTTAATTTTTAAGGCTAAATATCCCTAAAAGCTTTCATCGCATGTACATAGAAATCACTATGCAGATATACGATATCAATACCATGTTCACCAAAAAAAAAAAAGATTTATCGAAAAATGGGAAATTGCACTTCCCATACGTACTAAACTTTTGAGGCTGAATATACCTAAAAGGGTTGGAGGAGGGGCCTGAAAACCATTATGGAGGTATACTATATCAATACTTTTACTTACTTAGTTAAAATAGCCAATACTCAGTGAAAATAAATATTAAAAATAATACCAGTGTAGTGACAATTTTTGAAATGAAATTAATAAAAAAATCTATTTTGGGCAGAACGAAGTTTGCCGGGTCAGCTAGTTATAAATATAAATATGTATATACATTCATTTCTGAAATAATTATTAGAGCAACAGCTAAGTTTCGAATATCAACTAACTAATCCACTTGTAGTTTGAAATTAGCAACTTCTGATTTTCTTTAAAGCTTTTGTTTGCATATTTCAAAAAATTCCCAATAATATTTAGTTTATCATGAATACCGACTTACAAAAATGCTCGAATATCAGAAATAATTGTGTGTGGCATATTTTAATTGGAAACATAGCTTTAACTGCCAAATTCACTCTTTTCCATTGCCAAAATGAATTCCATAATGAATGCAAACAATTTTGTGTTCTTTTACTTATTCAATTTATGCATAAATGCAGCTCTGGTTTTTTCCTATTTTCGTCGTTGTTGTTGTTTCATTTAATAAATTTAAAAATTATTTCAGATATTTTCTGTAATTTTCTGATGAAATTCTAATTTCATGTGGATGTGTTAAATATTTTGGTTTGGACATTTTTAACAATTTGAATAAATGTAGTTTTTCGTAAACTAAAAAAAAATTAGAAGGTAGTCATTTAATAACCCAACAAGCATTTAGATGAAGAGCGAGAGGCAATTAAAAATTATATTAAATGCGTATTCGCTATCAAAATTACTTTTCACTTTTTAGCTGGAATTTGGGCTTGTTTATGGAAATTTATAATGAGTCATATATGACTCATATAATGAATGAATGAGTCATAAATGTATGATCACTTGTACATGAGTTATACTCATAATAGAAGTGCATGTGTTATAAATATTTGACTCATAACATGAGTGAATGTGTTATAAATATTTGACTCATAACATGAGTGAATGTCTTATAAATATTGGACTCATAACATGAGCGAATGTGTTATAGACTCGTAGAATAAATATACGAGTCTAGTAGGATTCTTATTGTGGCTATAGTCAGACAAGATTCAATTCCTTATGACACAAAATTAATAAAATGTTTTTCGCTTGAAGTGTTGGTAGTGGTTTATTTCACACTTTGAGTCATTTGTTTGAAAACATAATTTTTAATAAAATAGTCATACTTGATTCGTACATATTGAGCTCACACGTCACTGAAATCTATATCGTCGCTCCCAACGAAGACTAGCACGGTTCAGTTAGTGTGGAAGAGTAGAGCGGTTCGTTGTTCGCGTGGAAGACTAGCATGCTTCAGTTCTAACGTGATAGGTCTTCGTTGGGAACGACGATATATGTTCATTAGGGTGGTACCTAAAATCAAACTAGCAATTTTCTTCGGTCTCACCCACTAGATCGGTAAAAACACAGTCAAATATATCATATATAAATTTTGGTCCCGATCGGAAATGGTTGAAGGGTGTCACAGAGGGGTCAAAGTTCAAACCAAAGTAAGGACCAAACAATTTAATAAAATTTATTTATATCTTTACGTTTGTTTTTACATGGCCGTTTTAATTCTAATAATTATTTTATGTGAATTTTATATGGGCTATTGGCCCGTTTATAATTAAGAAAAATTGAAAAAAATTTTTTGGTAGAAGTTATGGATCCATTTCGGGACTACCAATAGAAACGACCTAAGTTCGATTCTCGGTTGAGGCCGCTGGAAGAAGTCTGATGAGGGGATGTGGTGGTCTCCGAAATGGATCCATAACTTCTACCAAAAAAAAATTTTTCAATTTTTCTTAATTATAAACTGGCCAATAGCTCATATAAAATTCACATAAAATATTTATTTATATATTTTGCCCAAAATGGATAGTCCTGTACGTGAGGATACCAAATATAAATTTTGGTCTCGATTGGAGACGGTTAAGGGGTTCGCACAGGGGTCACATATAGTCATATAAATTTTGACGCATTAGCATCGATCTAGGGTGTGAGGTTCGCAATATATGATATATGTACAATTTACCAGCATACATTTAGATACTACCCTAATGTACATTCATACATATGAGTATGAGTCATTATACTTATACAAAATAAAATATTTATCCACTTCGTTATGCAAATACCAAATTCTTATATGTATATTTAAAAGTCACATACATACATAGCACTCACTCTATATAAAGTCATATGCGAATCATAGTAGTTTTATTGAGTCATTATGACTCATAAAAAACACTTTTCTACTTCGAAAAAAATTCTTATATATTTAAAAGTCATATACATAGCAGTGACTCTATATATAGTCATATACGAGTCATAGTAATTTTATTGAATCATTATGACTCATACAAATTAGATATATTTTTCCACATCCACACCAAATTATTATATATTTAAAACTCATATGGCGCTCACATATTAATTATGCCTGCGTTGAAAATGTTTGCTGGGTTACGCATGTACTTACATACATACACACTAAAGGCCTGCAATTGTTGAACTATTTAACATGCCACATTTGCCACATCATGCAAATGTCATGCCTTGCCATGTTGCTCATACATATTTAACAACGACATAAAAAGACACTATCGAATAAATTCAAATCAAACCTATACATTTTTGTTATAATTGTTTGGCATGCATGAACATAGAAAAACAATTTTTCAATACATGCGACAAGTGTGACAAGTGCGACACATGCGACACTTGCGACATATTGTGGCAGCATTATTATTTATATTACAATTCCGTAAAAATTAGCATTGTGAGCGAAATTAAATCAAATTTTGCAAGTGTAAGATGCGCTGAATATGAATCTGGTCTCAACAAAGAAGAATTATAATAATTATGTACCTATGTATGTATAGATACATAGTCCAGAAGAGACAAATTCACATGTACACTAGACTAGACATGAAAAATCTTTAAAAGTCCGTCCCTAAATATCAAGCTAATGTTAAGGAGGTCTCCGGACAACATTTTTTTTTTGTTTGATCCCGCGAAAAACCACCGAATTTGTTTTCTTTTGTAACTTTGTTATTTGAATCCGATTTTTAAAATTGATGCATCATTATTTTGGTCCTATGAAGCTCTATATTTCCTTCTAATGTTCTTTTGAATTCTGAAGTCGTTTTCACATACATAGCTGGGTCTGCTATCTAAGTTGTACGTCCACAAATTATCTTTTTATAGAGGTCAATTAACAAAGTTACAATAAAAAATCTTTTTCGGTGGTGTTTCGCGGGATCAAAAAGATGAAAAAAAAACAATATTGTTCCTTAAACATAATCTAGTACATATCTGTGTTCATATCGAACAGTAGCTTATGTCAAAAGGCAAATTTTCAAAATACTCGTAAATTTGTGTAATTTTCTAGCAGTGCCCCGCACAGGATTATTAAGTAAAATCATTGAGACTGAAGCCGGTTGAAAGGCCGAGAAGGAGTTTAACAAACCCCGCAGAATGTACTCTCTGAGATGCATTATTTCAACTTTTTGGAAGCTAACTAATTTTTTCCTTAAGTACACTTAAGTTAATGTTCCATATGAACACAGGTATGTACATACATATGTAGTTTAAGGTCATTATAATAGCTTAGGTTAACACATAAAGAAATACCTATTCGGTACTGGCGCGATATAAATCTAACGAGTTTTATGCCTACTTAAAACCGCATTTACCAAGGCAGATGAATTTGATAGGATAAGCTTTTTCGGAGGGTGGCGGGACACTTGTGAAGAGTGAACGCTATTATGAAAACTTTTTGTTGTATCTGGACCCGGGATCGTACCTGGACCTCTTGCATGAGGAGCAAACACGCTAGCCACTATGCCATAACAATACCAAGAAAACAACTACCTACCTTGTTTTTATTAGACAAATTTAACTATACAACAGCATTTTTGGGGCGCAATTATTTCCCTGTAATTTTGGATTCGAAAGACGTTTGAACTGTAATTTTTTGTTTGCCAAAATCAGTAAGTTTTAGAAAAGAATGACCCATAATATATTTAAAACTAAACACTCTCTTATTGCTAAAAAAATTGTTATATTATTTCGTTGTTATGACATCAATTAGATACATACAACATATTTTCTTATGAAAAACAAAATAGTTTTATTTATAACTACAGATAACTAATCCCACATGAAAAAGCTTACATAAATACATAGTACATACATAAGTAGTAGATAAATATTTTCTTAATAAAAAAAATAATCTACATACGAATGTATAAACGTACATACGCACATACATATATTTTCATACAACAGCATGAAAACATACTGCAGAGGCATGTTATAGAAAACAAAATCGAACAACAGTATAGGTAACAACAATGACATGTTACAACAGTATGTTTGAGTTCGAACGACATGGCAAGACAGTATGTTTGAGTTGGCATAGGATGGCAAGACAGTATGTTTGTGATGACATGGTATGACAATGTATGAAATTTTTGAAAAGGACAAAACACAGAAAATGTTGAACTTTGCAGTACTTTAATACACACATCACCCATTACATGCACATTATTTCAACTATTCGCTTACAGCGTTTTTGTTTCCTGTGACAATTCGCCATTTCTGTTGACATGTGAAGAAGTGTTTTTTTCTGGCACTTGCTCACATTGAATTTGCATACAAATAAACACTCAAACATGCATACAAAATTAACTTTTTGTTTATTAATCACCATGCAGGATTTTACATTTAAAATAAACATAAATATAAATATAAATGAAAATGAAAATGAAAATGAAAATACATACATACATATGCATATGGTGTTTGTATTTTTTGTTAATTAATCCTACTGATTCTGCGACACCAATTATTTGGTGATGCATATTTATGTAAATAATTTTATTTAGTGGCAACACTGTGCTATGGAATTAACTCTGTGCTGTGGCAGAACAATCATTTCTCTTATGCAGAAAAGTTATTGAATAACTTGTTTGATATTCAAGAGTTCTCAGTGTGATATGAATTTTGGTCGTAAGGATTTACTAACAATTTTATATACATACGTACGTATGTGTGTACAGCACGATAACACTGCTCTACAGCCAAAAAATACTCTGAACGCAACCATCCTTTCTATATGTAAAATCGGTCGCTGATTCCGAAAATCGGGTTCATTTTTAATTCTATGGGAAGGTTTTTGAGATATCGGCAATTTACCGTTATTTGGCCAATGTGTCCACTTAATCCTGTATATCTCTTTAACACAGTGAGTTATATTCCTTAGGGTGACACCAAACGAAAGAAAATTAAATTTCCTTTTCACGGCTCCTATAACATTTTTCTCTAACTCTTATAGTTTCTGAAATATTGACGATTAAATTTTAATTTTTTCGATTTTTTACGATTTTTTGAAGAAAAAATTGACTTTGCCAGGCAATATCTTTAAAACCAATACTTTTACCTTCGGTTTTACTCCTTTTCATGAAGCTCTATTCTATTACCAAAAAAATAAGCTATCAACGATGAAAATCCATTGTAAAATGGAAAAGTTATAGGCGATCAAGTAAATACAGCCAGGTAGCGCAATGCCTCTGCACGCGTACATTCTATGCATATTGTACCAATACCTACACATCTGCAGTAGCAGCACATTGGCAGCGCAGTAGATACAAGCGCATTTACGGGTATAACATGCATAGAATATACCCGTGTAGAGGCATTGTGCGACTTGGCTGTATTTACTTGATCGCCTATAACTTTTCCATTTTACCATGGATTTTCTTCGTTGATAGCTTATTTTTTTGCTAATGGAATGGAGCTTCACGTAAAAGATTAAAACCGAAGGTGAAGACATTGGTTTTAAAGATATTGTCTGACAAAGTCAATTTTTTCTTCAAAAAATCGTAAAAAATCGAAAAAATTTAATCGTCAATATTTCAGAAACTATAAGAGTTAGAGAAAAATGTTATAGGAGCCATGAAAAGGAAATTTAATTTTCTTTCGTTTGGTGTCACCCTAAGGAATATAACTCACTGTGTTAAAGAGTTATACTGGATTAAGTTGGCCCATTGGCCAAATAACGGTAAATTTCCGATATCTCAAAAACCTTCCCATAGAATTAAAAATGAACCCGATTTTCGGAATCAGCGACCGATTTTACATATAGATAGGATAGTCACGTCCAAAGTACAGACAAAAAATTTCATTTTGTGATCCAGTGTAATTATCCTGACTGAATGCCTTTAATTCATAAATATAATAAATTATCTACTCTAATATCATTCATGTCGTTGCTTCATTGTGCTCTGTACATGTCCGAAAATTTTACGCCGCACATAAATCTGTCAGGCGGCCGGAGGGAATAACAGACGCGCGTACACATATACTCGTACAACTTAAAAGCAAACACACACACATATGTACATAAGCATTTTCAAACAAGTCTAAAGGCAGTTTGTCCAAGATGTGTCAACTAATTGTGTTGCAGTTGTTTGTTTCTGGAACTTGAGACATTGTTTCCAAAAAGAAGCCTTATACGTACACAGGCGCATACATATATGTATGTATGTAAGTAGATTGTAACACAAAGAGATTTATTTGCACAATATCCCCAGGACCACCATGTTAATCATGTTATTTAGCCCAAGGGAATAATCAATACCAACCATGCCATTGCATGGCATTTGATTTAATTGAAAGATCGTTATCGCAGGTGACATAGAGCTCAGTTGGCAAAATAAAATCATGCTTTATATACGTAGACGTAGTAAATAGGAAAATCACAAACCATTTCTTAAGGAAAAGACAGAAGCAAAGAGCAAAAAATAAGAAAAATAGTTGATGCAATAAACGGAGTATTTTTTCCTTACAGTGGACATAAAGTCTAGCTAATCCCAGATAGAATATATTCCCAAAAAAAGGCAATCAATTAATTTCATGTATAAAGTTAGCAAAGACAGCAAAAGTCTTAGAAATCTACTAATCTTACCTTTGATAGCTTTATATAGAATTTATCGATTGTCTTTTTCATAGAATGTTTTATGAAAACCACAATACTTATTTGCCTAAGATTCATATACTTAGTAAAAATCAGACTATGTATTACTTCATTTTCCAGAGGTATAAAAGCTTTTCTGCAAACCGGATGACACCCTCCATATTAGCAGGATTTTATTAACAGCATGTATTAATAATATCAAAAGTTAAAAATTTCTTCTTGCAAAAAAATCAGCATGCTTACATAGGGGTATGTGCCTACCTACAGTATATCCTTGCTGCATGTAGGCACATGTACTTTAGGCCGTCTCGTCTTATAGGGTCGCCAAAATAAAGTCCGCCGTACGCCCCCGCATATGATGTCTTTTTGGAAAACATTTCCGGAAAAGTTTTTTATTTTTTATGGACGCCGCTAGATGTCGCTAAAATTTATTTTTTCATATCTTCGGTATTCATAGTCCGATCTCTAAGTTTAATACAGCAATGTCTTTGGCTTGAAAGGACGCCTTATACTGTGGAATATTATTAACCCTATGTGCGTCATTGGGGTCACTACCACCCAGTACTTAGTTTATACCACCCTAATGTAATTTTTATGCCCGTATGTTAAACGCAGTCTAAAATCATTGATCTTTTGCAAATCAAGTATTTCGATCGCTTCAGTAGAACCCGAAATAAAACACGATCAACATTCCGTGGAATATATGTTTTTCGGGTCCTTTGGTCCTTTAGGTTCATTTTACAAAGATTTCTTCTGAGGAGACCCCTACTGAAATCTTATGACGAATAATTTTCTATAACATTTTAACCCTCTATCACCGTCATTAAAGGGTTATTTTGACCCCCTTCTTTTAGAAAATCAGGAAAAATAGTATTTTTAAGGTCGCTAGAGGGTTAAAATGTTCTAGAAAATTATTTGGCATAAGATTTCAGTAGGTGTCTCCTCAGAAGAAATCTTTATAAAATGAACCTAAAGGACCAAAGGACGCGAAAAACCTATGTTCCTCGGAATGTTGAATGTGTTTTATTTCGGGTTCTGCTCAAGCGATCGAAATAATTACTGGCAAAAGATTAATGATTTTTGACTACGTTTAACATGCAGACATAAAAAAGGTACATTAAGGTATAAACTAAGTACTGGGTGTTAGTGACCCCAATGGCGCACTTTGGGTTAATAATATTCCATAGTATAAGCCACCCTTTCAAGCCAAAGACATTTGTGTATTAAACTTAGAGATCGGATTATAAATACTGAAGATATGAGAAAAATAAATTTTAGCGACATCTAGCGGCGTCCAAAAAAAAATTAAAAAATTTTCCGGAAATGTCTTCCAAAAAGACATCATATGCGGGGGCGTACGGCGAACTTTATTTTTTGCGATACGGTCTAATGTACATGCATAAATACGCCAGAAAAATACATATGCATATTTGTGGATACCCTGTAGGGAAAATCTCTAGTTCCGAACTAGGTCGCTTTTAGTGCATTTTCGACACTACCAGTGCGATCTTTTGCTTGTTTTCAACTGGCGAATTTAACACGGCGATGTCTTAGGCGGTGTCAATTGTCTCTCTCTGCACTACATTTTCGATAGTTCCGAACTAGTACTAAATTCTACAGTTTACACTGGTTCATTTATTGGCACAATTTCGATAGTTCTGAACTAGATGAAAGTACCTACAAATTCCACAGTTTTACATCTGCCGGTGAAGTGTAGCCTTTGACACACTTCATGCAAGTGGCGCGATGGCCGACTGGCTAACGCATGTGCCTTTCAATCTGAGGGACGTGACTTCGAATCCTGTCGGTGTCAAGGCGGATGATAATTTTTTTTTTTATTTTTTTAACTAATATTTTGTATTTATTTAATTATTTAATAAAAATTTACACTAATATTTAAAAAGTAATAAAATAAAAAAATTACAAATAAGCCTGAGGGATCGGAAAAGCATAATTAGGGGAACATTTCATTTCATTCAAGATGCAAATAGAAAACTCTTTATATAAAATGCTTCACTAAACATCTGAGAATTGCAGAAATATACAAGGCCAACGGCAATTGAATTTTCATAGAATTTTTGTCACTTCGAAATTGCATACAAATCAAAGTGTGTCTTATAATGGTCACTCAATTCACTCCTTCTGAACTGGTGAGGGTCTAACTACAATTGATCTAGTTCCTTTTTGACACCTTTTCGCTAGTTCGGAACTAGAAATTTTGCTCACTGGTTATTGAGTTCCCTCCAGGGTATGTACATAGATATGGATATGTAAAGTCCGTTTTTAATTGTTGCTTTTAAAACCTTTCAATTGCTATTGAACGACTTTCAAGTGCAACGAATGACAGCTTAAGCTGCTAAGGGCGAATATATTTTTTATTAACTTTACACAAATATTGCCAACTACCAATATATGTATGTATGTATGCTGGGATTTTGCGTTTTAATTTTAAATTTTATACGACTTTATGCACACATGCAGCCTGCTTTTGTGTACATACCCTGCAGGGAACTCAATAACTAGTGAGCAAAATTTCTAGTTCCGAACTAGCGAAAAGGTGTCAAAAGGGAGCTAGATCAATTGTAGTTAGACCCTCACCGGTTCAGAAGGAGTGAATTGAGTGACCATTATAAGACACACTTTGATTTGTATGCAATTTCGAAGTGACAAAAATTCTATGAAAATTTTTCGTTCGTTCAATTGCCTTCGGCTTTGTCTATTTCTGCAATTCTCAGATGTTTAGTGAGGCATTTTATATAAAGTTTTCTATTTGCATCTTGTATGAAATGAAATGTTCCCCTAATTATGCTTTTCCGATCCCTCAGGCTTATTTTGAATTTCTTTTATTTTATTACTTTTTAAATATTATTGTAAATTTTTATTAAATAAATAAATAAAAAATATTATTTAAAAAAAAAAAAATAAAAAAAAAAATTATCATCCACCTTGACACCGACAGGATTCGAACCCGCGCTCCTCAGATTGAAAGGCACATGCGTTAGCCAGTCGGCCATCGCGCCACTTGCATGAAGTGTGTCAAAGGCTGCACTTAAGCGGCAGATATAAAACTGTAGAATTTGTAGGTACTTGTAGTTAGTTCAGAACTATCGAAATTGTGCCAATAAACGAACTAGTGTAAACTGTAGAATTTAGCACTAGTTCGGAACTATCGAAAATGTAGTGCAGAGGGTGACAATTGACACCGCCTAGGACATCGCCGTTTTAAATTCGCCAGTTGATAACGGGAGTGCCATATAATCCCCAAAAAACAAAATCCCCAACGCACAAAATCCCCAAAAAAAAATCCCCAAAATCAAAATCCTTAAAATCAAAATCCCCAAACACGAAATCCCCACATTTTTTCGGGGATAGCGTCACAAAATCCCCAAAAGATGACTAAATAAACAACGTTGAAGGTCATATTTAAAAAACCGCATGCCGAGTCTTATCTGAGCTCTGATACGTAATAACATATATGTATACATACATATAAAATACATATATATCCCTGCAAAAATTCGGAGTACTCCATTCGCTAATCCATGGAGTTCCCGCTAATAATGTCGAAAAAAATGTCGAATTTTAATTTACCGAAATAAAAAAGTCGCAAAATGTCGAAAAATGTAGAAAATGTGGAAAAATACTTGGCGTGTTTTTTCTTTATTATCGGTAGGTGGGTCGGCTTCGATATAATGCGCCCTACGGGGTATCTAAGAGATTCCATATTTTATAAAAAATATGTTCATCTAAATAAATGAAATGAATAAATAAAGGCGAAGCCTGCTTGCGCTGAAGTGTGTACTACGCATAAGGACATCACCGCCACGGTTATGGCACACGACCGGACTTGGATGGCGTAGCCCAGGGTTATTTTTTATAAGCGCGGCGGAAGGCCGCCAGTGCAAAAACGTTTTCTACTAAAAAGTACTGTGGATTGCTCTATACGTTTTATTCCAGAAAGAGAATTCTGCCGGCTGAGGGTTATTTATTTAAAGCGCGGCCAAAGGCCGCCAATGCAAAAAAGTTTTCTACTCGCGCACATTTTACACATCATTAATTTGACATTATTTCGATATTTTTTTTCGACATTTCGTACCCAACCCTATGTAAATATGTAATCTAAAGTTATTGGGCCGTATTAATAAAAACTAAGCAAGATGAATTTATTAATAAACATTTGTGAAATCATCACGTATACAATTTCTTTTGAGTTTCAGTTTGAGAAATAATGTCCAATGTAGAATTCTCATATTCTGTGTGAAATAAATTAAAATTAAGTTAGAAATCGCCGCGATTTCTAACCTAATTTTAATTTATTTCACACAGAATATGGGGATTTTGTGACTGGGGATTTTGATTTTAAGGATTTTGATTTTGGGGGTTTTCATTTTGGGGATTTTGATTTTGTGGATTTTGATTTGGGGATTTTGATTTGGGGATTTTGATTTGGGGATTTTGATTTTGGGGATGACGTGGTAAACCCGTTGATAACATGCAAAAGAGATTTAGCTCGCACTGGTAGTGTCGAAAAATGCACTAGAGGCGACCTAGTTCGGAACTAGAGTGCATATGTGTTAGTTCTTGGGCGTTTGTAATTTCTCAGCAGAATTTGGAACGAGGTCTCCCCAAGCGATGAGTAGAAGAGTACTCCATTTGACATCCTTTCCGAGAAAAACCGACTTTTTTTTTTCAATTTTGTTTTATGTTGGTTGTCTTTACTACTCCGCTTCCTAGGACATACAATGTTAAAAGCGAGTATACAAAATTGTATGCCTATACACAAAAGTATAGGGAGTAATCGATAGTAATAAAGTCCTTGCAAGGGAGTACACCCGGATTAATAAAAGGATGAAACGAAATTCTACTGTGTTTATGTACAAAGAATTTTCATGTGAATTCCAAAAAAGAAAAAAAAACATTCAAAGTGTTTGTAATCTTAAGATTAAATCTAGATTTAATTTGGTACTCGTGTATAAAAATATAACCTTGAGTATGAGAAGAATTAATGTTTGCAGAAGCAATTAAAAGGAAATAAAGATGATGCAAGTGGAATTGAACAAATCGTTTGTACATAAGTATTAAAGAGCTGAATGCTGACATAATTGTTTTAAATACAATTACATATATATGTGATTAGATATGCACGCCTTCGGTTTGTGCAAACCAATCTGCATTAATATTACTATTACATATGTATAATTGATTTAAGTTCTGTGTAACCACACGCGAGTTTCTGACTACGGCTATTTGAAATATATACCTGCCGACAAATTGATGCATTTTCATAGCGTTTAGTAGATTTACTTGCATAATAAGCAGGCTTAACGTGACTAAGTGATTAATAATTGTATGGCAAGTGTAAATAACGTCGAAATCGCTTTACGGTTAAACACGATGTTGGATTTATTATTTCGCGTTTTGTTTTTCTGTATAAGCTGATTACTTAGGAGTTTGCATAGGATTTTAGAGAGAGAGAGAAAGGTATTGCGTAAAGATTGAACAAGGAGGAAATTCGTGTTGTTGAACATTTATAATGTAAGCGTAAATATGAAAATTATTGTATATATCTAGACGTTATGCTTGCTTTGTGCTTCCTGTAGTCTTTTACAATGTTTGTACGAAAGTTATGTCTGAGTAGGTATGCCCATAATAAGATTTTACGGCGAACAATTTTCTAGAGCACTTTAACATTCTAGTTACCTTCGAAAAGCTCTATCTTTTCGGACTTTTAAAAAAGGTTGCATAAGGGCCGCCTTTTGGGGTGCTGAAGGACCTCCGTAATAGATGAAAGGGATTAAAGTTTCAACAATGTTCTAAATTAAAAAAAAAATTATAATGCAAAAGCAGATTGATTGCAGATTGTGTGAGTATGCATTGCAGTTTACTTGGCCTTAAAACTATTTTGGTTTGTGTGTTTATTTGTTCTTTCGTCTTGTGCTCACATCTTTGAGTAATTTATTTACATTTGCAATTCAAGTAAATTACGCACACAGTTCGATTTTTGGTCGACGAAAAGTAACAAAATCGACTTTTGGCTGACGAAAAATATTAATTTCGTTTAAACAACAACAATTTTAATGTAAAAAAGTTTATAATTACTGATACTTTTCGTCAGCCAAAAGTCAAATGTGGTACTTTTCGTACTGATTTTTTTTATTGCTAGCTTTCGATAGAAATTTTAAATGTGCTAGTTTTCGTATGGTACGACGATATGTAAGTAAGTACTCGAACAAATGTAAAGACATATCTGGATTCAGCATAAAATTCTGCTTCAATTCGATGTGCATATTGGCCTGGATATTTTTTTGTCGATTTTTTCCTAATTTTTATTTTCAAAAATTCGTCTTGGTTCATAAAAACCAAATTCCGGAACATCAAAATTAATTTTAGATAAATGTCGTGGAGGAGTTTTCTACTCAGAAAAATGAGAGGAATCCAAATTTCGACCGCGCGAAATAGGGTAGTAAATCGCCCCACCCTAATGTACATATGTGCAGATATATGTATATATAAACAAAGACTTTCACATTCATCCGTATGTTTGTGTTTGCAGTGTGTCTCATCGCTTTGTAAGTATTTTCCGTCATAAATCTAGCAAAAATCTTTCATATTTGCGTAAAAGCATTAAGCCAAAGCTTATATATTTGATTTAGTACGCAAGCATTGTATATGTACAAACACACACATATATATTTGTGGATGTTTGCATGCATGCCTTTATTAGTTTATCCTTCCGGTGGAATGATCATTTGTAATACTACATGCCACCGTTACCAGATGTTGCCCTCCTACTACCATTTGTAAAGCGTGATTCATGCATTTATTCAAACGGTGATGGCGAAAAAAGTGTACAGATGGGTGGAAATTTGAAATAATGATGATTATAGCAGAGGTTTAAGAAGAAGAAGAATTAGAATAAAAACAATAAAAAGAAAGAAACAAAAACACTTAGAATATAAGGAGGAAAGTCTAATGATAGAAAAAGGAGTAGAAGAACAAGGAGAAGAAGACGGTGATGAGACTGATGATGATGATGATAATGATGATGTTGATGACGATGATGATGATGATGCACGGTAGGCAGGAAGCGACGATAGGTTGCATAAAAATGTCGAGAAAAAAGGAAAGTGGGGTTGTGTTATGTGATGTTTATAGATGAAACATCCGTTGAAATTAAAATCCGAGCTGCTCCTTTTTCAAGGATATCCACATTTTTTGTTTTTTTTTTGAAAGGATCAAATATTGAGGAAATCGAAAATTCGCCATCGTCCAAATCTTCTTAGAGCTGACATACGCGCTAGCTGTGCACGGTGGGCGGGAAGCAACAATAGGTTTCATGAAAATATCGAAAAAAAAACGATGTTCCAATGAATATTTGCCTAGCTGTGCGCCGGTATTTTTTTTTAATATTGCTGTATAAATATTTATGAATGGGAATTGGATCATTAGATTAAAATATTTACATAAACTTGCAAAATATTTGAACTTAAAATAGCACCATAAAAAAAAGTACTTTTTTTTTTTAAATTTTCACTTTAGATGGACCAAAGTGCATTAACCACTGCAGGTACATCAAAATCGTATATCAAAGAAATATTCCTTTATTTATTCTGAATGAAACATATTATAAGGAATTTTCACCTAGAGTTAACATTTTAGGAGTTATACGCAAATTAAAGTGGTTACTTTTTGTGTTATTTTGTATTTCAGTGGTTATCCTTTAGGTCCTGTTCACATTAGATTTTTCCACTACAGGTGTCCTTTTTTCTTTTTAATACCTATTTTTGTATCCCTTAGCGACCAAATAATGTATTGAAATCGGAAAAATTTGGACGATGGCGAATTTTCGATTTCCTCAATATTTGATCCTTTCAAAAAAAAAAACAAAAAATGTGGATATCCTTGAAAAAGGAGCAGCTCGGATTTTAATTTCAACGGATGTTTCATCTATAAACATCACATAACACAACCCCACTTTCCTTTTTTCTCGACATTTTCATGCAACCTATCGTCGCTTCCTGCCTACCGTGGATGGTGATGATAATGATGATGATGATGGTGATGATGAAGATGATGATGGTTATGATGATTATGATGACGATGGTGATGATGATGATAATGACGCTGAAGATGATGATGATGACGATGATGATGATTTTGATGTTGATATTGTAAAGTGTGTGAATTAATTTTTAATGAATTGAACAAACCGGAGTTTATCATTATTAATACAATAATAATACAATATGCGCAAATTTTATGCGATTGAAACTGAGAATACCACCGGCTAATATTGAAGGCATCTAATGGTCAAGATCTTAAAGTTTGTCTAACAATCATTGTCAAAACTATAGCAGAATCAATGGCCAGATATTTAAATATGTTTGTAATCAAATGATTTTCCAATAGCTCATTTGATCATCTTATGCACACTGTACCTACATTTATCATAATAAATATTACTTGATTATTTTTTTTTCTATTTGTGTCGTGATGATATCTGCGTAAAAAACGTGCTAAAGTATGCGCCAAATAAAATGGATGGGGATGTGAGTGGGATGTCAATTCATGCGCCAAATGTTAGCTAGATAAATAAAACAAGAAAACTCCTATGTAAGTACCACACGCATGCTTGCATATAAATATGACTTGAGGCCACGTAAGACTGTCAAATATTTCTTCCGCCTGCGACAGTATCTACAACAAAGGGCAGGACATTATGTCTCAAGCAATATGATATTTTTATAATTCATAGCAAGTAAATATTTATATTTATTTACAAGTAGAAATAAAAAAAAAAATTAAAGAAAGAAAGGAATTTGTAAACGCTTGCCATACACGGTTATAACTCATATTATCATGTCATCCAAAAAAGGGCAATAAAATGCTAAAGAAAATAAATTATATTTAAGAAACAATGCATAGATTACTTTGGGAAATGATGAATTTGTTTTAGATGAGGTAAAAAAATAAATATATAAGAAATTGCCGCAAAAAAGAATAAAACTTCTTTTGGCACATATGCAAACACATACATATATACATACATAAATTGGCTATTACAGTCGTAGAACAGCGTCCATTTATTAGCGCGAATATTACATGCAAAAAAGCAGGAGAAAATTCCATTGCCACATGACCAACGCATAACCGCATTTTGGTCGCCTTGTCGTCTATCCACAAAACAATATTTGCGCATTTGTCAGCAACAGCAAGCCCAACATTTGAACTTGAATTGGTATTTCGGTTTTTTTGTGAATTATTTGAGCCATGTACAATATTAATAATTCCTGTCAACATTTGGCCGAAATCGTCAACGAGCTATGTGGTGCGTGTTGGCATGCCGACCGACGCACAATGGGAATTCGTGGCCAAAAATAAAGTCGAAATTAAAGTAGTCGTAAATCCATTTTTTTTACCAGCTATCGACAGATATTTTATAGGACAAAAAAAAAGCTCATGTAAAATTTTCTGAGTTTCGTTTCGTTTAGCTGTACAGGGTGCCCAAAGTTGAACAAAAAATGTGCCATTTGAATTATGAATTATATGACTTGATACGAAATGCTCTATCTAAACCATTTATTGACGCATATACTTGGTTTTGACACCTAAATATAGATAATGGCTTCTACTTTTTCAGGAAGTAATCCTTTTTTTATTATCTTCGAAACCTGATTTTATATGATTTTTCAAATAAGGATAAAAAAATATCGAAAATATTTTTTCTTCGCCAAATTTAAGCAATAAAATAAAAAAAACAAAAAAAAACGTATCCTGGATTTTTTTTTGTGTGATGAACTAACATATTCTTTATCATATCACATTAACAGAAATTAATTTCACCCGCGCTCTCGCGAGTTTTAATTATTCTCCTAATGGGCCAAAAGTGCATTTTTGAAATTACATTTATCATGACATATTCGGCATTAAAAAAAAAAATGTTTATACGAGATTTATCCCTCAATATTTCTCTGTAATATAGAAAATAGTTCATATTATGAAATACAGTAGCTCACTTTTGAATTAGCTGCACAGGTTTTATTATATATTGTTTTTTATACAGGGTAAAAAAAAAATTATCAAAAAAATTGGGAAACTTTAGAACAAAATAAAAAAAAAATAAAAAAAAACGTATCCTCAATTTTTTAATATATGTTGGTCCCAGGTGTGCTTAAAAACCCCCCATAGTCAGTTTTACCATTCACCCGCGCTCTTCTCACTAATTCATATTTTTCGACGAGGTGTATATGCGCGCTATCACTATGGATGTACATACATATGCATACATGTGTAGCTAGAGAGAAAAGCATTGATGAGCAGTTTTGACAGATGTTTATGCTTTAAAATCGCTAATATATTAATTAATGCAATTTTATATAGAATATATACATATATACTTACTTTTAGCCTATTTACTTTAAAAGTATCATAACTCAAAAACGCGAGTTTTCAGCTAAGTATGGGCATGCATGCATGTGTGTATATGTATATGTATGTGCATTATATGACGAAATTTCGGTCTGATAGATTGAAAATTGACAGTTTGAGATCAAAAAATTATCTTTGATTTACTATTGAAATATATAGCGGCTGAAAACTCAAAGGTTTTTTTTTCGTAAAATAAGGTTACTGAGATATGATAGTATTGAAGTAAGTGAGAGATATACTCTCATTTGCTGTTTGTTATACCATTCATGAACCTGAAGTAGTATTATCACTTTGTGCCAAACACGACGTATTTTTATGTACAATTTATCATTTGTCGGAATCGGCCAAATCGGACCAGTACAACATATAGCTCCCATACAACTGATTGTTAGATATAGATATTTTTGAGTACACCTTCTTCAATTAAACAGATAAAATTTATTTCTCTCATTCATGAATGGTATAACGTCTTCGGTACGCATTTTACTTGCTGATAATTGCACTTATCTATTTGTCTCCCACCTGTACCGTTACCTTTTAAATGCAAACTGCATTTGGCAGGGTCGTAAGAAATGGGAGTTTGCTTGGGGATCCATGCCCCAAAAGTACAAATTTTAAATAAGTATGACGTAGACAATTACATTTATATGATTTTTCAAGTATTTACAAATATATACTAATATATATATAATTACTTATGATTGCTTCTTCTGGTGTTTAAAATTTAAACAGCGAAGTGAAAAAGTGACTATTTTACATTTTTATATTTTTTACCCCTCTGATAAAAAAAAATTGTTTGTCACTGCCTTTATTTAATTTTTATATTAAAGTGAAGTTTTAAAACAAGTTTGAAGTCCAAGTGGTTTAAAAGTGTTAATTACATATATTTCTAATTAAATTCCGAAAAAGTATTTTCGATAAAATTTATTGCAAGTATGTCATCTTTATGTTGATAATTTCATATATCTAGTTTGAGAATTATAACTTAATTACTTTCGAAAATAAATGCATTTTACTGGTTTTTCGCGACACCCGTTATATGGGGGGTGGGAGTATTTCTCATCAGATTAAGTTCCTTTATACACCATGTACTAATATTCATCAAAAAAGCTTGTATACCGAATTTGAGCATTCTAACTTAATTAGTTTCGAAAATAATTGAAATTTCATATTTTTTCGCGACACCCGTTATATGGGGGGTGGTAGTATTTGTCATCAGATTAAGTTCCTTTATACACCATGTACTAATATTCATCAAAAAAGCTTGTATACCGAATTTGAGCATTCTAACTTAATTAGTTTCGAAAATAATTGAAATTTCATGTTTTTTCGCGACACCCGTTATATGGGGGGTGGTAGTATTTGTCATCAGATTAAGTTCCTTTATACACCATGTACTAATATTCATCAAAAAAGCTTGTATACCGAATTTGAGCATTCTAACTTGATTAATTTCGAAAATAATTGCAATTTCGTGGTTTTTCGCGACACCCGTTATATGGGGGGTGGGAGTATTTGTCATCAGATTAAGTTCATTTTTACACCATGTACTAATATTCATAAAAAAAGCTTATTTTCAAAATTTGAGCACTCTAGGTCCATTTTTACTATTTATGACCGTTTTTTGTATGAAACGTTCCCATTGTGCGACGACTGTTATAAGCAGATATATAATATGTACCAGTGGCGGACCTAGCATAAATTGCCTGGGCAAGCATAACCATTAGCCATTTATGTAATTTCCTTTGCTGTATTATTTAAAAGTCTGATTGCGTTCCGTCATTGACTTTGATTTAGAGTTCTCGATTTCTTTTTAACATTTTCGAGTGGCCTGAATAAATGCTTTTCAATGCTCGAACGCTCGTTTGTTTGTTTATTACGCGTATGTTTGTACGGGCATTTGAACAATTCGGGTATTTGAAGATCGTTTTTTCTCGTTTATTTTTTTTTTGTTTTTTTTTTCATATGTATTTTGTATTTTTTTTCCTGATACACATTTTTTTGTTTGTATACTCAGAGAAAAGGAATCAAAAATAAAATTTTTATTTTTATAATGCACGTTTTAAACCAAGTTATTTTTATTTTATAAATGAAAATTTTTATATTAAAAATTAAATTTTTTAAATTAAAAATTAAATTTTTTAAATTAAAATGTATTTAGGATATAAAAAAACATGTTTACATTAAAAATTAAAATTAATGGAATAAAAACGAAAGTTTTTCCTTCATAGTGCTTAAAATAAAAATAAACATATTTAAATTAAAATTGTTTTTTCTTGATTTTGCAATTTTACTCTGAACATTTTTAAAATAAAAAATTTCGTATTTACATAATTCTTAAGTATAAAAACGTGCGCTAGGGAAATCTTATACGAATGCGCAGAGGAATTTTTAATTTCCTTATACCGACGGAAATTTCAGCAGCAGCAAGTGTATTTGCTTATTGCCTAAAAAATTGGTGCTTTAGTGTTTGAAAAACTGAGGTCCAATTTGATTTCCGCCGCTTTTTAAAATTATCTTGATATTGTGCCAATAGTCGCCAAAAATCAAAATCAACCCTTTTATAATCTGGTATTTGATAATTATGTTTGCATGCACATGCAGATGTAAGAAATTATGTGCATAAGTATGTACCTACATGCAAACGAAAATCAAATCAAATATGCATATGGCTGTGAATACTGAACTTTTGAATGCCGAAGCCAGCTTCATATTCGCATACAAAGTTAATATGAAAAGTAAAAAAAAGTGCTTTGCTAGTTTTTTTTTTCAATTTAAGTCTGAAAATAAGCAATTGGTTTCTCCTTAGCGAAAGCGAGAAAACAAGCTATGTTATTCTGTTTTGAAAGCCAGGTAAAAGCTAATGTGTGGAAACGTTGAAGCATGCTAACTGTGCTGTGAATGGCTGCACAAACAAAATACACATTGTGAGGTGGATTGGTGGTGTATTTGCGCTATTTTCTTAGTAGGCTTTTAGGGGCATGTTACAGTGGGGGCTATATTATTGAGAACTTATATAGTAAACACATTTAAAACGTAAAATAACCAGATTTTAAAGAATTTCGTATGAAATGAACGAAAATGTGTACGCAAGCCGGGCTTCTCGGCTTGTATGAAGCGAACGCCTCTGGTATGTACATATGTACAAATATACATACACTTATAATACATATATAGTACCTGGAATACCGAGCTAATCTCGGGTTAAAATAAAAAAATTAGTGGAAAAATTAAATATTCAGAAGTTTGCGGCCGAGACCCCTTGCATACTAAATTTCATGAAAATTGTAGAAGTCGTTTGCGGGCATCCTGACCTAAAGTAAAGCCGCCTCACTTGCCCGCAATACCTCTACCTCTTCATTATTTACTCGCTTGCTTCTTCGTCTTAGACTTCCGCTTCTTTCACAAAAGATTACGGATTTTTGATAACGTAGACAAAAAAAGGTACATTAAGGTGGTATAATTTATGTAGTGGGTGGAAGTGATCCTAATGGAGCACATAGCGTTAACATCTCCTCTCCAGTCAAAGGTATTGGAGTATCAAACTTAGACCGAAGATATGCAAAAAAATCATTTTAGCGACATCTAGCGGCATCGAAAAATAATAAAAAAAATTTCCGGAAATTTGTCCAAAAAGACATCACATCGGGGGGCGTACGGCGAACTTTTGTTTGCGATAGGGTATAATGTACATACCCTGCAGGAAGTGCATCTAACTTAAAACTGTTTACAAAGACACTAGTGGTATACACAAACTTTTTTAGGGTGAAAAACAATTAGTCCCAAATTATAACATTATTAATTTTTAGAAAATTATACAAAGAATAGAAGGGAAATGGTTGCATATGTAGCTGCTACATACATCCATATTTACATTCATGGAATTCACAAAAAAGTCGCCATATTTCCATATTTCCTTGCTTCGCTTTCCAAATCCAAAAAAAGAGGAATTTTCACAGAAAAATTCTAGCAGTTACAAATGTAAATATTTTTGAATAGTCATCAGGCATTTGAAAGCCTTTGTCAATGCACATTTTACGCTTTTTTTTTTGGATTTTCCTGCATGACAAAGCAACTAACTAAAAATGGATTTCTTGTTGTTTGATAAAAATTTATTTATTTTTTTTCCATTATCTCAAAATAGCCAGTTAACAGTCAACTACTTTTAGGAATTGATTTTTTTCTTCCTGCAGGGTAGGTACATGTCTTACTTAATACTTATACATACATACTATGTACAATGAATGTTAAAAAAAAATGTAAGCGCAATAAAATACATACTGAAATATTATGATAAAACATTTTAATATAAATTTTTGGAAAAATATAACTAATTAATTTCTTGTATTAAAAACCACATGCGTAAGCTGGCCAAACTCAACAGACAAAATAAAACTAACAACAGCCTTCTGAGCCAGCAAGCTTTTCCATATAATATTGCCAAATTCTTATTAGCTGTAAGCTTATTGTTTGGATGATGCGAAACTTAATATACATATGTCCACAAATTGATAACAAAGCTAAATTTTGTTAAAACATGGTTTTTATTCTCTGTTTTAGTTTTCCAAGTATGTGAAATTCTGTTGCCATACGACCGGTGTGTGTAACCAATGAAACGCTTCTTTAAGCATGAAACCATTTTGCTTGCACTAACTAATTTATAATGCAAATCCTGGAAATACATTATTTTTGCCTTCAACATAATTCGAAAATTCTGTACAATAATTTGATATTATCTAATTTTGTGAATAAAATACTCGACTTAAGTATAATGTGCCCAAGCCTTTACATAATAGACACAAACATATGTGGGCTTCATGAAAATTTTTACGAGCATGTTCTTAGAATAGAAAATGCTTAAAATTAATTAAAATCACTTGAACGTAAGGAAAATTATTGTAATAACAAAAGCACGTAAGCGAATTACGATGATGACGTACATACATAACTACAAAGAACGGATGCAGAAGTAAGTACAAGCATGCATAGAAAGGACACTTAAGGACAGCTATTGTGTCGAGCATATTGAAATATTATGTGCGTAACTTTGTT